>MVAJ01000116.1:0-25912 GCA_014825545.1 Cystofilobasidium capitatum
GGGGGGGGGGGGGGGGGGGGGGGGGGGGGGGGGGGGGGGGGGGGGGGGGGGGGGGGGGGGGGGGGGGGGGGGGGGGGGGGGGGGGGGGGGGGGGGGGGGCAGGTCGGAGGGAAGGAGGAGTCAAGCGTCGGGCGGAGAGATTGGATCGGACTGATTGCGATCGACGCAGGGCACTCGTATCGACTCCCTTTGCACAAACT
Organism: Cystofilobasidium capitatum; assembly: GCA_014825545.1. NCBI lineage: Eukaryota > Fungi > Basidiomycota > Tremellomycetes > Cystofilobasidiales > Cystofilobasidiaceae > Cystofilobasidium > Cystofilobasidium capitatum. The sequence goes on from MVAJ01000116.1 coordinate 201, forward strand.
TCCGAAGATCTTCTTGCCAGAGATAAAGCAGTCTGTGGTTCGCACCCAGAGAGAGACGAACGAACGAGCAAGAAGGGTCCAAAAGTAGAAAGGGGCAATTTTTTTTCTCCGAAACGTCTGGCGCACTCAGACCCCAACTCGCCCTCCCCCATCCCAACAATCTTGCTTTCCCGTCGTGCCCTTTTACTGCTGAGCCAGTCGGGACGCCTTCTCGTGCTCGAGACGCTGGTGGATCATCTGGACGGCCGCGTTGACGTTTTCGGGCATGCCGGTGATCATGACAAGGCGCTCGTTCGGGTTGGCCGGCTCCTGCTGGTGAGGCTCCATGATTCGGATCTGGGCGATGGGCGAGGCAAGAGAGGCGCAAAGGTTAGTCCGCGAGTTCGGACTGTGTGAGGTGGGAAAAGGGAGGAAGAGGAGGGTGGGGGGAGAGAGCAGGCCGAGAAGCAGTCTAGAACGCACCTGGGTCTGACTGGCCTGTCGAACCTCGTTGATCTTGGCTCCTCCCTTGCCGATGAGCGGTCCCACGAGCTCGTTGGGCACCCAGACGTTCTGCGTGCTCATCCCAGGCTTGACCTCGACGGGTTGAGGAGCCCTCTCGAACCTCCCCGCCCCCGCAGGCGCACCCCCCTGAGCCTGCGCTCCCGGTCGGTACGCACCCCCCGCTCCTCCTCCTCCGCCCTCACGGCCCTCCGAGCGCGAGGCAGCCTCAACGAGAACGGTTCCGATGTAGAACGTCGCAATGTGGACAGCGTCGGCCACACCGGCGACCGAGAGCACGCGCTCGGTTGATCCGGGCAGCATGGCCTCGGACGCGTTCAGTCGCGCACCCGACGCCTCTTGAATCTCCTTGATCTTGGATCCTCCCTTGCCGATCCTGCATAGAGGGAATGCGCAAGAGAGAAAGGAATGAACAAGGTCAGATCGCTACAGAGGCAATGAAAGAGGAAAGGAACGAAGCAACAACGCACAAGCTGCCCATCCTCGAGTTGGGAATGATAAACTTGATGGTGACAGCCCTACTACCAGGCACGCTAGCCATGTCAAACGGCTCGTCGTTGATGCGCCTGACGATCAGTCCAAACGCCTTTGAGACGGCGTCGAGCGGGCCGGAGACGTGCAGGATTCGCTCGGGGTTGCCGGGGATCGACTCGGACACGTTGACTCGCGCGCCCGACTTCTCCTGAAGAAAGCGGCAGGATTGAAAGGGGGTCAGGCCAAGGACCTCGGGGGAGGAGAAAACGCGGCGGTGCGAAAAGGGGGGGTGGGGACACGTACTCGAATCTCGTTGACGTGCTTGCCAGCCTTGCCGATGATGACGGACGCGTCCTGGGTGACGATGAGGCACCGCATCTGGATTTGCTGGGTTACCTGGGCCTCGGCCTCCTGGGGGGGCTGCTCCGAGGGAGGGGGGGGCGCAGGGAGACCGGCGGCACTGGAAGAGGGGGAGGAGTGAAGAGGAAAAGGGCGACGAGCGTGTCAGTTTCTACGAGGCGGAGGCCTGAGCTTAGAGTGGACATGTGACAGTAGGAGGGTTGGAGCTGGATCGCGGGAAAGAGACAGAAGGAAGGAACGGGCGGATGCAAAGGAAGGGGAGGGGCGGCTGCACGATCCCAACGACCCGACGAGACGCAAAAAAACCAGAAACGACTCACGCAGCGATGCTCGAGGCACCCTCCTCCTTCATCGTAACGTCTCCTCCCTCGGCCTTGACCTCAGCCTTGACGTCCTCGTCTTCGGCGGTCAGGTTGGCCCGCTTGGCATCGGATCCGTCGGCAGGCGAGGGCGACAGAGGTCGCTTGTTGGACGTGGCGGCGGCGGCGGCAGAAGCTTCAGACATGGTGGATTGAGGAGTTTTGGTGGGATAGGGGGAGACTTGTCAGTTCCTGCAAGGGGATGCGGGTCCGGACGTGGAGGGGTTGAAGGGGGGCGGAGGGGGTCTGGATTGGGAGGGAAGAGAGAGAGAAGAGGGCCGCAGCGGGTGAGAGGGTGAGAATGGGCTTTTTTTGGACGTGAAGGAAGGGGGAGCGAGAAAAGAAGAGAGAGAGCGTGAAAGGGAGAGAAGACGTAGGGAGAGTGGGGTGGGTGTTGTCGAAGAAAGGTCGACAGGAACGGCCGGCAGAGCGGGGCGAGGAAGGAAGGGAAGCCAGGATGACCAGCCAGGACGCCCCAGAAGCAAACAGACACCAGCGTGCGAGGCAGATGATCTCAGACTTCTCCTCGGTTGTTCCTGCTGAAGTCTGCTGCCCTGTGGGTCGTCGGACGATAGCTGGCGGGACCAACCCTGACGGTCGACGCGCTCGTGCTCATCTCGAGACGAGGGCCGCGAGCGTTCCGACCGGTGCGACGACCGTAGACGCGTGCCTTCGTCCATCCTTGCGAGTGGATGAAGAGTAGAGCGTGTCGGAAGAGATAGGGGACTGACGAGGAGAGGGTCCTGGGTCGGATGGATGGTAGAGTCAGGGTCTTCGGGTCGAACAAGGGTTCCTCCCTCTGCTGCTGGCTGAAATTCAAACTCCGACAGAGACCCTTACTCTGGACCTGAGCCTGAGCCTGACAGTACCTCCAACCCATACATCCTTTTAATCTCTTCTACACGATGGCCAGCAACCACCCCATCGATTTTGTCATCGGTCAGTACCCTTTGCTTGTCCCGCTTGACGACGCTCGACGCTGACCTCCGCTCGCTCGCTCACCCCCTCCCCCGTCGTCGGACCTTGCTCCCTGCGCCCTCATGACACGCCTCCCTCACTCCTGCTTGTTCGACCTCGCCCTGGCGCACCTGCTGCTATCCACCGGCGCCACTCTCACGCCCTCGCAGAGCACCTCGAGTCGGACGACAGCGCGACTCAGACCGTGCCCGAGTGGGTCTCGCTCGAGTACACGCACATGCTCGCCCTCTCGCCTGCGTCCTCCTCGGTCCACTTTACCTCCCTCTCGTCCTCCTCCGCCAAAGCCTTCCAGTCCGTCCTCGACCGACCTCAACATCCCGCCCTTCCCGGCCATGGTGCCAAGCCCTTCACGCACACGGACGGCATCCTCGCCTTCCTCGAAAGCCGAAACATCCCCCTGTCGGAATGCTGCCTCCTCGACCCCAAAGCACCCAAGGTGATCGCTCCCGAGGACGCGAAGGAGTTCAAGATCTTCCTCTTTGGAGGGATTCTGGGGGATGACCCGCCATTGGATCGAACGAGGATTTTGCGGGCAATGGGGTTCGAGGGAAGACACTTGGGGCCCGTCCAGATGACGACCGACACGGCGCTGGGCGTGACCAAGCGCGTCGTCTGCGACGGCAGTGAGTTTGTTCCCTGCCTTCATTGCTGCTCTCTGGTGTTGTGGACAGCAAGGTTCAAGAGTGGCCCCTGGCGCTGACCAGTTTCCTCCTTTCCTCCTCGTCCTTCGTCTTTATCCAGTCCCGCTCGACCAACTTCCCTTCGTCAACCACCCCACCATCTCCTTCTCCTCAAAGGACGCCGTGGAAATGCCCTTCCGCTACCTGGCTATGACGGCCGAAGAGCGACGTGGCGAGGAGGGCGAGGGCAAAGAAGGCGAGCCATTGATGCCTCGCGGCATGAGGGATTTGCTGCGGCGCGATCTGGATCGGGGGTGGGAGTTCGACAACGAGTAGACAACGAGTAAAAGGGGGTCCTGGGTTTGCTTCTTTGATGCTTCCTTCCACTCGTTTGGGTTTGAGGGAGAAGGGGCATGCGATACGTCGTCCTCGCCAACGTTTTTTTAGAGAGGGCTCGGTAGCCCTTGTACAACTTGAGAAACCCAATAACAGGCAAGAAGGAAAGCAAAGAAAAAGCCGGGTGAATGTAGGGTAGGAAAGAGATAGGAGGGTGGGGAGGGTGTGCTTGGGTCAATCAGATGTCGCCGTCGCCTCCAATCTCCTTGGGGTCAAAGAACTCGCGGACGACCTTGCCCAGCACCCGGAGGGCCTTGTCCGACTGCTCGACTGTTCCTGCGAACGTGCATCCTGATGAAAAGACGGGGAGTGGTTCGTCAACAGAAGGGAAAGGAAACTGTTGTTGGAGAGGGGACAAACGGATGAAAGGCGTGTCCTTCGGTCGCTCCTCCAAGGGGGACTGAACAACAAAGAGTCCACCAGGGTATACGACCAACTTCTGCGCGACCAGAGCGTCTGCAGGCGGAGGAGAGTCACAAGAGGAGTTCAGCCCAAGATCAAGGGGGAGATGTCGAGAGAAACCAGACGCACCGAAGAGTTCCTGCATGAGCTCGTTGGTGTTTGTCTCTCCGGCCTCGTTGGCTTTGAACCGGTAGTGCTTCTCAACGCTGTGAGAAGGCAAAAAGGTCAGATCCTCTTCCCTTGCTTTCGGTTTCGAATGTGCGAGGGAGACTAACGCTAGTTTGACCCAGCAGAACATGCCGCCCATGGGTGCAACGGTCGAGACGTACTCCTCACTGTTGTCAAAGGGGTGGGCAGAGGGTCAGTAGGTATTTCCGAGCGTGAAGACGGGACGGCACTCACGGGCAGTACGTCCTCAGTCCATCAACAAACTTGTCCCTCTTCTCCTGGTAGTCGAGTCGGATCGCGCTCAACCAGCGGATGAACCCTCCGAGTCCCCAGCCGTGCTCTTCCGAGAAGTACGAGGCGAGGACCGACTGGGTGAAGCACGAGAGGACGTTGGTCGACGTCTCGGTGATTCGGAAGAGGCGCTCTTGGAACCTGCGAGAGAGGGAGAAGGAGGGTTGTCAGCGAACGTCTCCGACAGCGCGTCAAGTCGAAAGTGAGAGGCGTACTTCTCATTGCAGGTAATCCATCCCGATCGAAGTCCAGGAGCGAAGATCTTGGAGTAGCTGCAAAAAAATCGCAACCAGCCCTCAACTTCAGTAATTTCAAGAAAGCAGGATGGACGAGACCGCAAAGAAACGTACGTGTCCAGCCTGACGACTCGTCCGTCAACGTCTCGGCTCAGGTACGAGTTGACGCCGGCGAATCCCTTCCAGGCCTGAGCGAGCGCCTTGACATCCTCCTCCTTGGGGGTGGCCGCAAGAGGAGGGAGCTGGTGAGCGTCAAGAAGGGCCTTTCGCTTCTCGGGGTCGGCATTGTAGGGCTGGTACTGGAGGAAGTAGTAGGGGTCGTCCTCCATGATGATGAGGTCGTGCTTCTGGCAGAGGGCGTAGATCTCGGCGTATCGAGCCTCCGTGGGGACACTTCCAGTGGGGTTCTGGCCTGGAGAGCAACAGGTGTGATCGAGTCAATACCAATTTCTGGTTGGGGCAGCTGCAGAAGGCCGAGACGTACCGCAAGGGATCTGGAGGTAAAAACCAGGGGCGGATCAGTGAGAGCAAATGGGGGAGAATCGCCAAAAGAACGCACGATGTAGAGCAAGGAAGGCTTGTCGCCCTGCTTCTTCTCGTCCCAGGTGCTCATCACTCGGTTCAGGCTCTCGGGAACGAGACCATCTCCGTCCACCTCAACGGGCCAGAATCGTCCGCCGTGCGCCTGACGACCGGTGGTCAAACTTGAGCCAAAAGTCGATCGCTCGCACAGGACGTTGGAAGAGTTCTGATTGAGGAACAGGGTGAACGTCTTGCTGACTCCGTCGGTGCAGCCGAGGGTGGGGGTGACCTTGACGTCGGCGTAAGGGGGCGAGTGCAGGAGCTGCATCAACTCCTCGAGAGGCTCGTAGAACTCGGGGAAGCCGTTGGGACCCATCGAGTACTGGAGACCCTTTCTGAGGTCGACGGCGCCTCCTTCTTGGTTCTTGAAGAGGTTCAACTCGAGGTCGCCCTCTCCAGTCTCGGTCACCTGAGAAGCGGCCGCCCGCCAGCCGTCCATCCCACCGTCGAGCGACTTAAGCGAAGGGACCTTGAAGCTGGCCGACTTCATAGGAAACACGTCGGCCTGAGGAAGACCTGGCAGGAGGCAAGCGAGGACAAGTCAGTCGTCTGGCAGAGATGAGGTTTCGGCCCAAGCCGAAAGCTGCGCAGACGCGAGGATCGAGGGGAAGAAACGCACCTCCAGCCAGCGACATCATGTCGTCCTGCTTGGAGAGGACGGAGAGGATCTTCCACTTGGATGCATCTCGCGAAGCCGTGATGCGAGAGAGATGGTCTGACCAAAGAAGGAAGGTGATCGTTCAGGAGGCTGGACGCGACATTCGAGAGATTTCGCTGGGATAGAACACGAGAGAAAGGAATCGTACGCACGAGAGTGGTCCTTGGAGTGAGGGAGTGCGCCAGACATGTTGATGAGAAGCTGAGGGGGGCAGGTAGAGTAGGGTAAGACGATGGGAGTCAGAAGGAGGGTGAGGAAGCCAGACGGACTTCCTTAAGGCGTGCGGAGGACACCGAACGCTATCTGCTGAGAATACCACGCCAGTCAGGAATTCCCGTACAGCGCGATTAGTTGCGTAGGTAAGCAGGGCCAAACCCTCTTTGATCAGCAAGAGGTCGCAGAGTGTGCGAGGTGAACGTCGTCGTCGTCGTCTCCTGTCGACAACCAAAAGCGTCGTCTTTCGTCGACAACCGAAAGCAAGTTGGTCGTCGTCAGTCGTCTTGCAGACAACTGCAGAAGCAAGATCACTTTTTTTTGGCTTGCCTTCAGCTTCGTCGTCGACCCCTCTTCCTCCCCCACCTCGCTGTTTTATTCTCCTCGGCTGCAGACGAGCCCCTTTCTGCTGAAGAGAGCGGCTGTTTTGGCTTATTCTCGTCGTCTGAGAGGAGAGGGGAGGGGAGGTGAGGAAGAGCTGACGAAAGGAGAAGGAAGCCGGCGCTTTGGCCCGCTGATCCGACCCCCCCCCCACGGCCTGCCCCGGCCCCACCAGAAGGCGTCGATCAAACGACGTCGGAGAAAGAAGCGCAAGCTTCTGGCAAGCAAACTCAGGAGCTCGAGCGTCGTCGGAACAGGACGAGAGCAAGCTGCTCAGGTCGCGAAGGACGCTGCTTTCGCTTGACGAAGAGAGGTGCAGAGGAGCTGGTTCGTCTTCTCTCTCTTCTCCCGCTGCTGCTGATGCTGCAGTTCACCCAGGCTGACCCTTTCTCCTTTCCTGCAATGTCCTCTGACAGACACCCCGGCTGACCGACTCCAGCGTCATCGACAGAACCCCACTCGAAAATGTGCATCCCTGTGGGACTCAGCAGCGACGACGCTGGATGCCCCAACGCTCGACACGAAGCCTCTTTCGGTCCCCCTCTGGAGAGTCTTCAAAAGCCCCTGCTTTCCTCCGAGGGTCCCTTTTCTTCCTCCACGCCCCCCTCCTCCTCCCACACCTCAAGCAACCTCATCTTTATCTGCGATGCCCAAGCAGTTCACGCTTAACGGCGCGCCCGTTGGTCTCTCTGCCATCTTTCTCTCGCTCTTCTCGTCCATCGGAGGACTCTTGTTTGTTCGTCGACCTGTCTCGCCTGTCATTTTCGTAAGTTCCTGACCTGACGCCTTCCTTGCTCGTCGTCTACAGGGATATGATACCGGACAGATCTCCGACATCACGCCCATGATCGAGTGAGTCTGCTCTTTTGCCGTGGTCGACGAGCTGTCGCTGATCCAGTTGCTTCCTTTTTGCAGCTTCAAGAGGCGGTTCGGAATTTACGACCCTAGTCGAGGAACGGCCGAGGCCGACCAGTATTACCTCTCGAACGTCCGCTCTGGTCTCATCGTCGGTCTGCTCTCCATCGGAACTCTGGGTGCGTCTTTAGCGTCGTTTGTCCTCGAGCGAGCTTTGAACTGACCCGAACGCCAACTCTGCCTTCAACGCCTGACAGTTGGAGCGCTCATTGGAGGAACGATCTCCGACTTCCTCGGTCGACGACACGCTATGTCTATTGGTGCGCTGTCTGCTCGTTGTTTCTTCACGGCTGCGGAAACTGACTTGCTCTTTCTACGTCGACAGCCTCTGCCTTCATTGCCATCGGTTTCGTCATTCAGGCGAGTTTTGTCCTTGTCGACGCAGTCAGATTATCCGCACTGACTCGTCGCCCTCTTCAACAGATGACCAGCACCTCGGTCTGGGAGCAGTTCATGATGGGCCGTTTCGTCACCGGTCTCGGAGTCGGCGCCCTGTCGGCCAACGTTCCCATCTACCAGTCCGAGATCGCCCCCAAGCAGCTCCGAGGTACCCTTGTTGTTTGTAGCAGTCTGTTTCTTCGCTTTGGTGCAAAAGACGGCCGCTGACATTCTGCTCTTCAGGCCTGTTATCAACTCATGGTCACCATCGGTATTCTCCTCGCCTACTGCTTTGCCATCGGAACTCGAGAGATTCAGGGCGCTGGTTCTTGGAGGACGGTCATTGGTATCGGATTCGTGTTCGTCTTTACCCTGGGTGTCGGAGTTCAGTTCATGCCTGAGTCTCCCGTTCGTCCCTCCATTTTTCCTCACGTCTTCAAGCCGTTCTTGTGCTGACGTCCCTCCCCCTGCTTGCTCCTTCAGCGATGGCTTATGCAGAAGGGTAAGCACGACCAGGCCAAAGCTGCCCTTGCGGTCGTCCGAGGAACGACGGTCGACGCGCACGACCCCTACGTCGAGCACGACTACAACGAGATTCTCGAGTCCATTCAGCTGGAGGAGAAGCTCGGCAAGGGAACTTGGCCTGAGGTTTTCGGTCCTCGTCTGAGGAAGCGAACAATCCTCGGAATGGTCTTGCAGATGTTCCAGCAGCTCACGGGAGCGAACTACTTCTTTTACGTGCGTCCCCCCTCCCCCCTCCCCCAACCGACTGCCCTCGCTGATTGTTTCCCACCCGTGACGTAGTACGGAGCTACCATCTTCGCCGGTGTCGGTATCAGCGACTCGTACGTTACCCAGATCATCCTCGGAGCCGTCAACGTCGTCACAACCTTCCCCGGTCTCTGGTTCCTCGAGCGATTCGGTCGAAGAAAGACCCTCTTCTGGGGAGCTCTATGGCAGTCGGCCTGGCTCTTTGGGTACGGAATTGCTGGTGCGTGCTTCTTTTTTGTCCCTCTGGATCCTTTTAGGTGTCTTTTTTTGCCCTCCGCCCCTGCTGATCCATGCTCCCTCCTGCGTACTTTCCTGCTCGTAGGAACCGTCAAGACGCCTCTCGAGGACTACCCCAACGTCGGAAAGTTCATGATTGTCGCCTCGTGCTTCTTCATCGCCGGTTTCGCTTCGACCTGGGGGTGAGTCTCTTCTTCTCTCGCACCTCAGTTCGACGACGCCGCCGACACTGATGCTGCCCGCCCTTTTTCCCTACAGACCTGGTATCTGGGTCGTCACCGGCGAGATGTACCCTACTCGAGGACGACAGAAGATGCAGGCACTCTCCGTTTCGTCGAATTGGCTTTGGAATTTCCTGTAAGTGGAAAAACCCTTACCTGTTTGAAGGGGGAAGAGGATGAGGAGGAACCTCCCCGCCTTCATCCGCGAAACAGCGATTCTCTTGCTGACCGTCAACCCCTCCCTCCTCTCGCTTCTCATTTCAGCCTTTCGTTCTTCACGCCCTTCATCACCGGCGACATCGGCTACACGTATGGGTTCGTTTTCGCCGGCTGCAACTTTGTCGGCGCCGCGATCATCTACTTCTTCATCAAGGAGGGACGAGGACTTACGCTCGAGCAGCTCGAGCGACTCTGGGAGGACCACACGACCCCTGCCTGGCGGTCGAGCAACTGGACGCCTCCTGGTTACGCCCATCGGTGCGTTTTTCTTTCCCTTCCGCTTTCTGCACTTTGCCAAATCGGCAGGCTCTGACCTTACTGTCAATCTCTTTCTTAACCTCAGGGACGACGCCATTGAGCAGAACGCGACCGAGAAGAAGGGCCTGCGAAACCTTGGAGAGCAGGCTCACGAGGAGGAGCGACGAGAGTCGGCGTAGTCTCCCGACACTTCACACCCTCCCCAAGCACATCATGCCTCTTTTATATCCTCTACCTTCCCCCTTCCCCCTTCCCCTCCCTGCCTTGCTTTTGCACCACTGTATCCCTTAATCAATTGACTCGAATGTCCCTTCACGTCGATCCTGAGCACCCATCCCTGAGGGCGAGAAAGAGTGGACCGGGAGAACGCACGAGCCCGACTTGGACAGCTCGCCGAGGCCCGGTTCAGGAAATCTTGAAATCCTGGCGGTCCGAACGCGGCTAGCTCCGCCCGTCCGCCCAAAGTTCGTCCGTCCGAAGACGCCCAGACTTCTGACCCTGTTTCCTCCCTCTTCCTTCAAGATCCAGAGCCAGAGAAGGCAGACTGGGCCTGTCTCTCTGCTCAGGGCGCTACATGCAGTCGAGAACAAGATCCTCTGCTGCTTGCTGCTGTACCTCTGTAGTTGGTTGCTCTCTCTGCTGACATGACAAGCGGGCCTGTCAACTGACCCTCGTGTCCTAACCCCTCGACCTCCTGCTTTTGGCTCGCGCATGCTGATCCTCCTGCGTCATCGAGGAACGCAGGACCTCGCCGTCCGTAACTGCCGTCAAACGCGTACGAAGCCAGCTCTGCTGCTTCGCTCTGCTTCCCAAGGCAGCTCAAACCCCCAACTCCCACTCCCTCTCCACCCACCTCGAGAGCAGCCCAACCCTACCCCTCCTCTGAACACCACAAACCACCCTCTTACCCCCCCCCCCCCTCGGCTCGCACCATGGTCAAGCAATTCATGATCTACGGTGCTCCCGTTGGGCTTACGTCCATCGCCATGGCCCTCTTCTCCTCGATGGGAGGACTTCTCTTCGTGCGTCCTTCTGCTCCCCCTTCCCAACAAAGGCGAGCGCTGACCTCTGTGCTTTCTGCTCTTCCTCAGGGCTACGTACGTTGCCTTTCTGCCGAGTCCTTTCTCTTCGTCCTTGCTGACCAACTCACACATCTCGCACCACAGGACACCGGCCAGATCGCAGACATCACCCCCATGGAGGACTTCAAGAACCGCTTCGCGCAGACGAACGCTGAAGGCGAGAGAGAGTTCTCTCACGTTCGCTCAGGTCTTATCGTCGGTGCGTCCACCTCTTCGTCGCGATATGAGCTCCCAGATCGACGTGCCGCTTCTTGCTCTCAGGCATTCTCTCGATCGGAACGCTAGTTGGCGCTCTTTGCGGAGCTTCCATCTCCGACCTCTTCGGTCGACGACACGCCATGTCTCTTGGTCCGTCGACATCCTCTCCTTCTCACTCTCATAACTCTGCTGACCAGACGCCTCTTCCAGCCGCTACTGTCATCGCCATCGGCATCGTCATCCAGGTGCGCCGTTCCTCTCTGTCTCTTGCACTCTCGGGACTGACACTCTCCAACTTGACCTTCTCCTTACGTAGATGGCCACCTTCCACGCCTGGGAGCAGTTTATGATGGGAAGGTTCGTCGCCGGTCTCGGAGTCGGCGCACTCTCGGCAAACGTCCCCATCTACCAATCTGAGATTGCGCCCAAGCAGATTCGAGGTACTCTTGTCGTACGTTCTCCCCTCTCCTCTTTATTCCCCTCTTTAACACTCAACTGACAAATTGTTCGGCTCAAACAGGCCACGTATCAACTGTTCATCACGATCGGTATACTTCTCGCCTACTGCTTCGGTATCGGCACTAGAAAGATCGACGGTCCTGGGTCGTGGAGGACTCTCATCGGCCTTGGCCTGTTTTTTTGCACGATCCTTGGAGTTGGCATCCAGTTCATGCCCGAGTCTCCCGTTCGTTCGCCCGCGTCTCTCATCTTATCACCAGAAGTCTATCAGCTGACATACTCCGACTCTCTTCTCTCTTTTCTGCATCCAGCGATGGCTCATGCAGCGAGACCGCCACGAGGATGCCCGGAGGTCGCTCGCTCGCGTTCGAGGTACGACTGTCGAAGCCCATGACCCGTACGTCGACCACGACTACAACGAAATTTACGAGGCAATCCAGCTCGAGCACAAGATCGGAAAGGGAACGTGGCCTGAGACGTTTGGACCGCGACTGAGGATGAGGACGATCTTAGGTGCGTTTGGCCGCTGGACTCCTTGCTCTCATCCTTCCCCTCGAGTGACACCCCATCTTCTACACCTCATCAGGCATGCTCCTTCAGATGTTTCAGCAGCTCACGGGGGCCAACTACTTCTTTTACGTGCGTTTTTTTCTTTCTTTGTCACCCCCTCCCCGATCCGCCCCTCTTCTTTCCTCCGTGCCCAACCCTTCCCCCCACCCTCCTCAGCAAACATCACTCACCGACAGTCCTTCCTCCTGTGACGCAGTACGGAGCTACCATCTTCGCCGGTGTCGGTATCAGCGACTCCTACGTTACCCAGATCATCCTCGGAGCCGTCAACGTCGTCACAACCTTCCCCGGTCTCTGGTTCCTCGAGCGATTCGGTCGAAGAAAGACACTCTTCTGGGGAGCTCTATGGCAGTCGGCCTGGCTATTTGGTTTCGCAATTGCTGGTAAATACTTATCGTTGTCCCCTTGTCGTCTTTCGGGCGTGCTGTCCTTCATCCCCTGTCGTCGTTCTAATCCGTGCTCTGTCGCTGGCGTCGGTCACTCCTACACGTCCCTTTTTCGCTCGCAGGAACCGTCAAAGACCCCGCTGAGAACAAGGGCGTCGGGCAGTTCATGATCGTCGCCGCTTGCTTTTTCATCGCCGGCTTCGCTTCGACCTGGGGGTGCGTCGTCTCTTCTTACCTCAGCCCCCGCAGAGCGACCCCCGCAGAGCGACCCCACCCTGACACTTCCCCCTTCCCTCTTTTTCAGACCTGGAATCTGGGTTGTTACCGGCGAAATGTATCCTACTCGAGGACGACAGAAGATGCAGGCCCTCTCCGTTGCGTCGAACTGGCTTTGGAATTTTCTGTAAGCAGAAGAATTGTTCTTATTTGAGAGCCCGCCGTCATCCGCGAAACAGCGATCCTCTTCCTGACTGTCACCCTCCCCTCTCCCTTTCCATCTCAGGCTCGCCTTTTTCACGCCCTTCATCACCGGCGACATCGGTTACCGATACGGATTCGTCTTTGCCGGGTGCAACTTCGCAGGAGCCGCCCTGATATTCTTCTTCATCAAGGAGGGGCACGGTCTCTCGCTCGAGCAGCTCGAAACGCTGTGGGAGGACCACTCGACGCCCGCTTGGAGGTCCGCCGAATGGGTCCCTCCTGGCTACGCGCATCGGTACGTCTCTCCTTGCCGTTGGCCTATCTGGATGCCCTGCTGACCGTTAGCTCTCTCCTTCGTTGCAGAACCGACGCCGTCGAGGCCAACGTAGGAGAGAAGAAGGGTCTTCGAAACCTGGGTGAAGAGTCGCACCACGACGCGCACATCGAGGGTCACCACGACGAGGCCCGACAAGTCCCTGTCTGAACGACCGTCTCTGAACTCCCCTGTTCCCTCAACCCACCTCCCCCAACCCACCAAACAACAATCTCCTCTCACCTCTTGCCCCATCCTCTCTTTCTCCTCTCAACTCCTGCCTCTTCTTCTCTCGACTCTTGCGTTGTCTCCTCACAACTCACTTGCCAAATACACGTCCCGCGCCTATCCCGCCCTCTGTCTCCTTCCAATGCGGTTCTACGCACCTCAGTTCTCTACTTCTGCCTCTTCATCAGCCCTTGTATCCTCTAGTACCTTCCTACCCGCGGGTTGATATAATTGTCTCTTTCCCATCTTGCCTTCGAGTGCATGAGGTCAACCGCCGCGAGGACTCCGACAGGCTTGCCTAACTTGTACTGCGAGCCAATCGCTGCAAGTCAGATAAAAAGAACAATCACCGCACTCTCTGTGCGCTCGCGTCGTTTAGTCCTCGTCCGGACGAAGTAGCGAGGGTTTGCAGTCGCTCGATCTTGGGCTGCGGCCTGCGCGTCATGAGCTTTGTCTTCTCCGATGGACCTCAAGCACTCCACCCCCGGACTCGTTCGGCCTCACTCGATGCAAGGGATCATTTGAACGACCACCTAGTATAGCCCTGCTCGTACTCGCCTACCATGTCGCCCAACCAGAGCGTCCTTATCCTCTTGCTCCGCAAGTGCGTTCTCTCCCTTCGATGCGTACCGTGCCCACCGTGCATCGATCCTGACTTGCACCCTGACTTTTGCAGCGACCTCCGCCTACACGACAACCCACTTTTCCAGCTCAAGAACGCACCCAAGGGAATCAGCCACGTGCTTCCGGTCTACGTGTTCGATGACCGAGTCGTCGATCTGTCGGGCGTCCCTGGCTGGCAGGGCAACAAGGAAGCAGCCCGCAGTCGGGTCCTTAAGATCGGTCGATGTGGTGCCAACCGAACAAAGTGCGTCCTTCTTCCCTGCTTGTTCTCCTCTCGCGTTGAGCTGGCACTGACCAAGGCTGCCCTTTATCGTTCAGGTTCCTAGCTGAGGCCGTCTACGACGTCAAGGACCGTCTCGTCAAGCAGCTCTCGTCGGACCTGCTCGTCACGCTCGGTCGAGCCGAAGTCGTCGTGCCCAAGATCGTCGAGCACTTCAAGAAGCAAGGCGTCGACATCGCCGGCGTCTGGGTCAACTCGGAAGTCACGACGGAGGAGGTATCGCTTGAGCGTCGACTGGCCTCTGCCTTGAGGGCGCACGCGGTCAACCTCACTCGCATCAACGACGGCTTCAAGACGCTCGTCCACCCACAGGACACCCCTTTTCCTCCCACGCAGACGCCCGACGTCTTTACGCACTTTCGAAAAGCCGTTGAGGACCTCGGAGACAAGATGATCCGACCATGTCTGCCGACGCCGACGAGCCTCCCTCCGACGCTCAAGCTCAACAAGGTTGAGGGCGTCGTCCTCGCCCCGGCCGACACGGTCGACGCCCTGCTGCCTCACCTTCTCAAGCCCTACGGAGGAGGTGCGGCCGAGTTCCACAAGAACAGCGCTCATCCTTACAAGGGTGGAGAGACGGCTGGGCTGGAGAGGGTCGAGCACTACTGCGCGAAAGGCGGGTCCAAGGCACCGCTGTCGACGTACAAACAGACCCGGAACGGTATGATCGGTCAGGACTACTCCACTAAGCTGAGTGCCTGGCTCGGTCTGGGATGCGTGAGCCCCAGAAGGGTCGCTCAGGCTGTGAAGGACTGGGAGGAGACGCACACGGGCGGCAAAGGGACCAAGGACTCGTGAGTGCACGCACATCCCCTCCTCCACTCCTCCAACCCTTCACTTTACTGGAGAAAGGGACAGACTACTGACGGACGATTATCTTGCTTTAAATAGGTACTGGCTCATCTTCGAGCTCCTTTGGAGGGATTATTTCACCTACCTCGGCCCCAAGTACGGCTCGGCCTTCTTTCGCGAAGAAGGGTTTAACGGGGTCTCGCGACCGGGCGCCAACAAGGGCATCAAGTGGAAGTACTGCGGGAAGGGAGAGGACGGCGAGAAGCCGTTGCAGCGGTGGAGAGACGGGCGTACGGGAGTTGCGTGAGTCTCCCCTCCCTCCCCTCCCCTCCCCTCTCGAATCACGAACTGACGGAGTCTACGTTTATCTCCGTCTTTCAGTTTCATCGACGCCAACATGCTTGAGCTCAAAATGACTGGGTTCATGTCTAACCGTGGTCGCCAAAACGTAGCTTGTTACCTGACGAAAGATCTCGAGGTAGATTGGAGAGCTGGCGCAGAAGTGTTCGAGGAGGAACTGGTCGACTACGACACCTCAAGCAACTTTGGAAACTGGGTGAGCCTCTTGTCGACAAAATCTTGTTCAAGGGTGAGATGGGCTTGTTGGGGCTTATTGGGGCTTGTTGAAGGGGAGGGGGGGGGCTTGTTGGAGGGTGCTGGGAAGTGCTTGTCGAAGGATGGGATGGAAGTCTTAACGGGATTCCAATATCCCGCCCGTAAGGGCCAGTAGTCCTGACATGTCTACTCCTCTTTCAGCAATACGTGAGTGGTGTCGGAACCGACCCTCGGGAGGCGCGCTACTTCAACCCCATCAAGCAGGGCAAGGACTACGACCCCAAGGCGGAATACATCCACCTCTGGGTCCCGAGCCTCAAGAACGTCCCCGCCGAGTTCGCCCACCACCCCTGGACGCTCCCGTCCGACCATCCGGCCCGCAAGGAAGTCGACCAGCTGTACTTGACTCCTCCCAAGGAGGAGCGGAGCGCGTGGAGGGGCCAGTACGAGCGGAAGGCAGGAGGAAAGGGAGGGGAGCACATTGGCAAAGTCCGAGGCAAGGGACCTGGCGGAGGACGAGGACGCGGAGGGGGTGGAGGGGGAGGAGGTAGGGGAGGGGGAGGGGGAGGTAGGGGGGGCGGGGGAAGGGGAGGACGAGGTGGTCGCGGAGGCCGAGGAGGACACGGCCACCACGACGAAGGAGAGCACGCTCAGCAAAAGGCGCACTAGACGTCCCTACCTCACTGTATCAAGGAAACGCTGTATCTCGCACTTCGAGTCTTCGTAGCAAACAATATTCATTCTCAAAAGCAGTTCCGTCGTCGAAGATTAGGTGATGGTACAAGATAAAGTTGCGTGTTGGTCTACAGCCAAAGGAGTCGTTCTGCGAGGGGCAAGAAAAGGTCAGCTTCGCTTCTTGGCACACGATCAAGAAAGCAGGGAACGCACTCAGACCGTACTCCATTCTCGCCAGAAGGCCCGTTTCCCTCTCCGCCTCCGACAGACTCCGGACGTCCTCGTCCACGACGAAGCGCTTCTCTCCCACGTCCCAGCCCGACCCTGCCTCGGAGCACTGGACCTTGATCCGAGTGACGATCGAGTTGACGAGCTCCTTGCACGTCCGAGCGTCGTCCTCCTCCGACTCCTCGAACCGCCGATCGCCCGACGGCGTGCGACGACGCAGGAGGACGTCGCGCGAAATGCCCTTGAAGGCGACGTAGCTGATTGGATCCGCGATCGGTTCGAGTGGCTTGGTCGTCGAGAGCAGGAGCGGCTTGAGTCCGCCCGAGGTGGACGAGAGACTCCTCGACGAGCCGCTTTGCGACATGGTCGGTCGGAGAGGTGCGGTTCTGCCTGCCGGAGACGACGAGATTGACCCGAGGGAACGACCGGAAGGGGAGGACGGGAGTTCGTTGCGGACCGTATAGGACGTCAGGCGAGTGTCGTCCTCCGACCGACGGAAGAAGAGCTTGAAACCGTAGTTTTCCTCTGCGTCCTGGCCGGCTTCCTGCAGGGGGGAAAGTATGTAGGCTCCCCGCTGGATCGATTCGATGTTACCCAGCGGGATGCGAGTGAACCCGACGACCTTCTCGAGGTTGAAATCAAAGCTGCAGACGTAGATCGCCTTCTTGGTCTGGAGGAAGAAAGACAAACGATCAGGGAGGAAGTGAGCAAAGCCGAGACGACGAAAAGGCAGTCAGTCTGGACACTCACCAGCAGAAGGATCTTTTCCTCAAACTCTGCTCCGCCAGTCATGTTCATCGCCCTCGGAGAGAAAAGTGTCCATCCAGCCACTCTCGTCTCGCCTTCGTCAAGCACTCGCGACGAGCACGTCTCGACTGCGTACCCAGCAAAGAAAAACACAGTCAGTCCAGGCAGGCACCTGATTGATTTGAGAAGAGGGACGCACTGGCTTCCGATCGGATGATGCTCAATCGCAAGAGGTTGGCAGGCTCGGCCGTGCTCATCTTCTCCATGTACTCGGACGTAAACATGTTGACGCCCCGGTGGCCGAGCGCAAAGTCGATGACGGCCTGAGTCCAGAAGTCCGAGAACGCGGATCTGGGGGTGTGCACGACGAGTCAGATGTCAGCAGAGGGCACAGATGAGGGATCTTGGGGGCTTGGTGAGAACTGACGAATACATGCGAGCGACGGAGTTGAGGCCGTCGTTGAGCATGCCTTGCCAGTCGCGCTTGCCGGTCCTTCACGATGCCAAACCGCAAAAGGTCAGTATGAGGAATTGAGGGCACATGGAGAAGCAAGGACGGACCTGGTGAAGTCTCCCTTGAGCGCCGACGTGCCTGCGTACGACCGGGAGATGGCGTCTCCGTTGTTGGCCCACACTGCAAACCAATCACAAGGCGGCGTTCACAAGGCGGCGTCAGACCTCCCCGAGCGATTAGATTTCAGGGATACCAAAACGCACCGTCGTTAAAGACTGCCTCGAGCTCGCTCTTGCCCCCCAAGACGCTTTTGACCTGACCGGCCAACCCGACCGAGCCGAGCTGAGCACCGAGGACGTGCCGCGCGAACGCGCTCTGGACGACGTTGGTCCGGTCAAGGCAGTCGATGCAGTTAACTCGGAAGGTGCCCTGCTGGGTGCGCGTGATGGACGAGGACGAGAGTTCGCCGTATCTGCGAGATGACGAGGACAAAGCAAGATCAGCGAGTGGGCGGCTCTGTCTTGCGAGCGTGAGGGAAAACAGAACCCACCCTTGAGTGTCGAACACCTTCTCCATCTGGTCGACGAGCTTTGAGACGTTCTCGAACTTCATTCCTGCCAGGCCAGGGGAAAGATTACGCAAGTAGTCAGCGGAGAATCAAGTGCAGAACAGGAGGGACTGGGAAGAGACGGACCTTTGCACTCATGGTGGAAGTCAAACTCCCGCCACTCGACCCCCTCCATCCCAACGTCCCCAACAACCTCGCGGTAGCCATTGGTCACCACGCCCTCTTTACCCGAGACTTCGCTTAGGCTGACGATCGTCTGCCGTCCGTAAGTCTTGACGAGCTGGGCAAAGTGTGCCGACAAGGGGGCGAGGGACGCTGTGAGCGGGCGGTCGAGCGTTGGGGCTGGCTTGAGCGAGAGTTGGGAGTCGGTGTAGGGTGATTGGGACCAGAAGAGCGGGACTGTAAGGCGCAAGGAAGGAAAAAAATCCCTCTCGTCAGTGCTGCGTCCGCGTAATCGTCCAAAGAATGAGGGAAGCCTCACTCGATCCGCGGAGCTGCACAAAGCTGAACACCTTGCCCTCAGCCTTGACGATTTGCTCCGACTCTACAAAGTTGGCCACATGCGCCTCGTCGTCGATCCCCTGCAGCGGCACGTCCAAAACAGGTTCAGTCAGGTGAGGACTCTTCCCAAGATGAAGGCTCGAGAGGAAAGGGGGGGGGGGGGGATGGAGCGGTAAAAGCAAAACGCACCCGTCGCTGGTAGCGCAAGCCAGCCCGATCTCTGCTTCGTCGAGAGATGACGGCAATCTCCACCTCCACGAGCCTCTCCTCTCCCTTCCCTCCCTCCGCCGCTCCCGGCTCCGCCTTCGCCTCACCCTGAGTCGTTACAGAAGCAGGGCCGGTGGTCGTGGACGAGGCTGCTTCCGCCGCTGAGGGAGGAGGAAGGTCCTCCGTCTTTTGGGAAGACTCGGAGGTGGACGAGGGGACGTCGAGGGCAGGCGAGAGGGAGGTGGCGGGCACGTTCACGAGTCGGGTTTGAACGTAGCCCTGCATGATGGGCAGGACGAACGAGTGCGCCTGTTTGGTGAACGAACAGCCAGCAGGCAGAAAAAGGAGTCGGTTTCGCAATCCTTTCTTGTCAGACGGTCTTGAGGCAAAGCCAAGCAGAAGGGAAAAAGCAGGACCTACGCCGAGTTCGGTAAAGTCCCGGACGAGCCACTCGTTCCACCAAAACTCCCTCTTAACCCTCCTCCAACCCGGCAGACCCTTCCCCTCGCCTGCACCCTTGTCGAACGGCGAGCGCGTCAGGTCGGCGTCGTAGGAGAAGAAGAACTGGCCTGAGCTGTAGAGCGTGAGCAGCGAGGCGAGGATGCGCTGTTCGAGCGCTTGCTTTTGGGCTGAGATCGAGGGGAGAGGGAGGGAGGAGGTTGACGCTGATGTGGAGAGAGCTGTTGAGGCTGGTGTGGGGGGGACGAGAGGTAGAGGAGGGGCGTCGGAGGGAGGTGCGAGGGGGATGGAAGTGGTTGTTGGAGGAGGGAGTGCTGCTGCGACTGCAGGATCGACCGGTTTGGGACGAGGAACGAACGGGTTCCACTTGATCGAAAGCCTCTTCTCGTCCGGCTTCTGCGAGGAGATCTCGCTCTCCTCGCCAGCGCGTCCGTCCTCGCTCGGAGCGGCAGCCTTGTCTGAGGACGAGGCGTGCTTGAACGGATTCCACGCGAAGAACGCCCCTGCCTTGCTGCCGCCCTGCGCCATCCGATCTTCCTCAAGCACAGACTTGAGCATCTCAACCCCAGGCGTCTGGACCTCCCCTGCCCTGCTCCCCTCGTCGTCGTCGTCGCTGTCGTCTTCCTCGTCCGAGGAGGTGTCGGAAGAGTCGACCTTGGCTGCGACGAGTGCGATCCTGTCGAGGGCTGCTTGAGCGGCTGCGGGCGAGTTGAGCGGGATGGCGTGGACTGAGCCTGGGGGGAGGTTGAAGATGGGCGAGTTGGGAGCGTGGGGGACTGTCGTCGATGAGAGCAACACGCAAGGGACAAGGAGGGGGTCAGTGGGCTGAGTGGGACGAGCGAAGGATCGGAGCAGATGGGGCGACGAACGGGGTCCGATGTCTTTGGGATGGACGATCACGAGCAGGTAAGCGGCTGACACAACGAGACGGACAAAGAGATGATCAGCACACTGGTGTTCAATGAAGAGCCTGGAGTGGGGTGGTGGGCTCCCTCTGGGTCGGAGAGGAGCAGGAGGAGGTCCGTGAGGGGAGGGAGGGAGCAGGAGAAGCAGCAGGAAACAAAGCTACAAGAGAACGGACCTGCCCAGAGTCTGACTATGCCTACAATCCCTCGAATTTCGAGTGGAGGTGTTGTGTACTCGTGTTCATCAGAGAGTCTGCTAAGTTGAGGGTTGGTCTGCCACGAGAGCACAAGGGCCTGTCTGGTGGATGTGCTGTTTGGGCCGAGGATCAGTCCCTGCTCAGACACAGCCAGGTGCACGTGTCTGTGCACTCGTGCGGCAATCGGCCCGACCTGGAGCGACGGCGGAAGAGACGCAGGCCTGGCTGAGGAAGACAGCATATCCTTGAGGAGAGTGGGATGGCGTTGGACGATGAATGACCCAGTCTGTGAGGCTGCTGCGCTCGGTACCAATGATCGAGTTTACGTAATCCGAGTTGAGCGCACAACCTCTTGAGCCTTCCCTCCCAAAGCCATCTCCCGCTGCTCGCAATTGCTCTCCTCCTGCTCGCCAGCATGTCCTTGCGCTCGTCCAGGCTGCTCGCCCGTCGCCTGTTTGCTTCCAGCCCTCCTGCTCCTGCTCCTGCGCCCCGCCCCTCCTCCTCACCTCTGCGCGCGCTCGCCTGGTCCTCCGCCGCCGCTGTCTCCGCCTCGGGCCTCTACCTCGCAGGCGCCCTCTACCCCCCCGACTTTGCCCACCTGCTCTCGCCCAGACCCGCACCAACGCCGCACCACCGCGACTCGCCCTCAGGCCGACTCTACACCCGCCAGCTCGAATCGACCCTCCTCGAGCTCCCGCTCGTCCAGGAGTACGCTTCCAAGGAGGGGTGGTATTCGACCCGCCCCTACACGTCGCTCTCGCCCGACAAGGCCCAGCACTCGCTCACCGGTGGAGCTCTGCGAGGACCGGGGATGATGGCCGTCCCTCCGATCGTGTTTGCAAAGGAGGACGAGAGCGAGGCTGTTGTGGTCGTCCACCTCGGACGGAGCGTGTGCGGGCACGACGGCATCGTCCACGGTGGGCTGGTCGGGGTCGTCCTGGACGAGGCAACGGGAAGGAACGTGAGTTCCCTGTGCACTGTGGCCTGCGCGCGATAATCCTCGAGAGAGAAAGGAGTCGTCGGATGCTGACACCCTTGCTTTCCTGCGCTTCCCAACCTCATCCACTCGGAACTCCGTGCATGCAGGCGCTGCTCAACCTGCCTACCAACATCGGAGTAACGGGTGCGTTCACCGCTCTTCCTTATGCGTTCTCGTCTCTCCCTCTTGTGCAAGGGTAACCACTCGACTGACTCGTCATTCATCTCTCTGTGATCGCTCCGCGCAGCCAACCTCAACATCAACTACCGCCTGCCGACGAGGGCCGACCAGTTTGTGGCCATCTACACCAAGCTCGTCGAGAAGAAGGGTCGGAAGGTCGTCGTGAACGCCGAGATGAAGAATTTGGCTGGCGAGACATTGGCGGATGCGCAGTACGCCCCCCCCCCCCCCCTCTCACCTCGCTCTTTTGACTGACACCTGCGATGTTTCGCTCCTGGATTGGTTTTGGCAGGGCCGTCTACGTCGAACCCAAGTGGGCTTCGATGCTCGACAACTCTGGCGTGCGCGAGCTCCTCGGTCATCGGGGAGCGAGGTACGAGCCCCCGCCGCTCGTGAGCGAGCGCGAGCGGAAAGTTCAGAACTCGCAGGTGCTCGCTTGAGGAAGGGATGGGGTTTCTGTCTGTAGGCTTTTAGAGGGTGCTTCCTGGATCTTAGATGAATATTGGAGATCTTTAGGTGCGAGGGGTCGGAGAGAGCCGAAGGAGGTTGATTGGCGCAGTCACGCCTTTGGCTTCCTGCTCACCATCGTCCAAAGGCACACTCGCAATTCCTTCCAACTCGTACACGCCAAATCCAAATCGGGACGGCCTTAGCTTGGCCTTTCCTTACAAAGGATGGGAGGTGGGAAGGAGACGCTTCTTCCCCCTCCTCCATCTTCGCCCTCTGATTCGCCGCCTGTCGACATGCTCAAATTCCTCCGCCGACACCCTGCTGGCCGAGTCTTGATCGAGGTTTTTGACTGGTGCGTTTTGTTTCCTTCTCGACACTGTCCTCGACTGTCCGATGAGACAGTCGGTCGGTGTTCATTTGGCTGATGTACCTCGACTTCTGTTTCTTGTCCCTTCTACCCTTTCGACAGGTACCCCTCACGTCTCCCAGCGGCCGAACGCAAACTGCTCCGAAAGCTCGACCTGAGCATCCTCATCTTTGCGTCGCTCTCCTTCTTCTGCAAATTCCTCGACCAGTGCGTTGGACCGTCTTTTCTCTCTCTCTCCTCTGCTCGGTCGCCTATTCGCAGGAAATTGACGCCAACCGGTTTCGATCTGCAGATCAAACATCAGCAACGCATACGTATCGGGTCTCAAGGCGAGTCCTTCCGTGCGCTCTGCTTGTGGCTGATGGATGCTGACGAAGATTTCTTGCTTTGGGTGTGCAGGAAGAGCTGGGACTTTACGGAAATGAACTCAACTACCTCAATGTGCGCTACGGACTTCGAAGAGCCTCATTCCCTCCTGCTGACGTCCCCGAATGTTCTTTTCCTCCAGGTCGCGTACTACTCGGCGTACGTGGTTGGCCAGGTGAGCAATCTTTCGATTGCTTTCCTCTCTCCTCGACAAGATTGACGAATGACGCTTCCATTTTCATCAACAGGTCCCGTTTATGCTCCTCCAGTCTCGACCCAGTATCGCACCCTACCTCCTGCCGAGTCTCGAGATCGTCTGGGCGATCCTAACGTTCGCCCAGGCCAAGGTGTCCAAGACCTGGCACCTCTACCTCCTGCGCGCTCTGGTCGGGTTCTTTGAAGCTCCGTCCTTTGCTGGGACGCACTTCGTTCTGGGGTCGTTCTACCGCAAAGAGGAGGTGTGTCTTGCTTCGCTTCGTGATCGTTCAAAGGCAGGCACTGACATTTGAACACCTTCTTTATCACGCAGCTCTTCAAGCGGGCAGGGTACGTCTTTCCATCACCTCTTTGGTTGACGTTGGGGCTGATCTCCGCCCTTTGTTTTAATACCCAACAGATGTTGGTTCATGGGAAATAGCGTGGGAAGCATGTTTAGTGGATATCTGCAGGCTGCAGCGTATAAGAACCTCTCCGGTGTCGGCGGCATGGCAGGCTGGAGATGGCTCTTCATCATGTGCGATTCCAAACACTCGTACCGCGCCTTGACCCTTGACTCCCACTGACATATCCTGTATCTTCTTCACAGAGACGGCGTCATCACGCTCCCGATTGCTTTTGTAGGCTTCTTGCTCTTCCCGGGACTCCCGACCTCTCGAAAGCCCTGGTACCTCAGCCCCGAGGAGCACGAGCTGTCTCGAACTCGCATGCCCAAGGACCACCGACAGGCGGGAGCGCTCAACTTTGCAGCGATCAAACGGGCCCTCAACAAACCTCGGATCTACATTGCCACCTTCCTCTATATCTGCCTCATCCGTGCGTTCCTTCCTCGTTCGATTCGGAGGACCAAACACTGATCAAAGTCTTGTCTGAACTTGACAGAAACCTCCTACTGGTCGGGATACATGTCCCTTTGGCTCAAGGCGGAGAAGAAGTACTCGGTCGAGCTCATAAACATCCTGCCGACTTTCATCAACCTCGTCTCTGCCGCCTCGTCCTGGCTCGGAACGACTCTCGCCGGAGCAGTCTCTGTCCCCGGCCTCTTTTCTTTCGCCCAAGCGAGTGCGGTCTTCTCCACCATCGTCCTCACAGTCTGGAACGTACCGGACGGGCTCAAGTTCCTCGCGTCAGTCCTTCTCTCTCCAAGACGACTCTGCCCAAGACTAAGACTGACATAACCGTCCCTACAGCTTCTACGTCGGAGGCTTCATGGGAATGACATCGCCCATCATGTACAGCTTCGTCAACAGTGAGTCGTGTCGGAGCTTTCTCGCGGGTATATGCGGCTGACCCTCTGCCGCGCCCCTGACCGCAGCCTGGTGCCGAGACGACCCTGAAGAGCGAGCTCTCATCCTCGGATCGATGATGACTTTCGGCTACACGTCCTACGTCGTCATCCCTCTCTTCACCTACGCGACCGTCGACGCCCCTCGGTTCAAAAAGGGGTACCCTACATCGCTCGCCTTTGCCCTTCTCATGTGGATCACCTTCGTCGGCGTTTACTACTACTACCGGAGGTCCATCACCGAGTACGACAACCAGGTCGAAGGGTCGGAGACGGCGTCGTCATCGGGTGCCAACACGATCGTCAACGACGAGGAGAAGTCGGCGTCCTCCAAGGTAGCCTCTCCTGTGCTCGACCTGCCGACACTCCCTATTCAGGCTCACAACTACGCGGACGTCGGGGTCGTCGCAGAAAATAAGGGCGAGCGGCGATGAGAAAGAGAGAGACTTGTAGATGGTCTGTTGTAGTGCGATGGATCTTGTAGGGTAATCTCATGAGTTGTTCGCTCGATTTGCTGCTCTCAATGTTCCTTCGCGAATTCGAACGCCTCGCTCGTGTCCGTTAACGATTCGCAAACATATAAAGATGATATCTGCTCTAAAGTCACCAAACTTGGCGTCTCGTCTCAGCTTACGCGAGCGCACGACTGGCCCCTAGATACCGTACGATCTTCTGATGGCCCTCCCCAGCCGCTTTGCGCCCTCCTCCATTTCCGCGTCGTTGGGGTACGAGAACGAGCAGCGGAAGAAGATGTTGTCGTTTGTGGAAGGGACAGATGGGTCGGCCTTGAAGTATGCCGAGGCTGGAAGTGTCAAGGGAAGCGAGGACATGGTCAGCTCGACGAGCCGATGGAGGAAGAAGGCAAGGAAGGACGTACGAGCCATCGTGACACCCTCCTCCACTGCTTTGTCAAAAATGTCCATCTGCACTCCATCCGGTCCAAGCTCCTCTACTCGAGGGTGGGTGCCCGTCCGCGTGCGCAAGAAGATGAACATGCCCGACCGAGGGGGGTTCCAGTCGCAGACGTCGAGCGGAAGGTGCTCTTGGAAGAGCTGGTGCATCCGTCGCGCGCGGAGGGAGTACTGATAAACATAATTGTAAATTGTGAGGTCAGAGACTGCAAACGACCGGACGCAGGACGGAGGGCGCACCTTGTCCGAAATGCCGGCCAGATACTTCTCCCATCCCTCCTGACCTCCGATCGTTCCGAGGAACGAAGTGACGGCCGAGACACTGAGCCCTGACGTAAAGTACCAGCAGGCACCGTTCCGCAAGCAAAGCCTCTCGATAAGGGCCTTCGGAGCGGTAATCCAGCCCAGCCGACTTCCCGGGAAGACGACTTTGCTGAAGGTGGAGGCGTCGATGACTCGGCCGTCGTGATCAAGGGAAAGGAAGGAAGGGTG
>MVAJ01000117.1:0-25677 GCA_014825545.1 Cystofilobasidium capitatum
GCGGAGTTTCGTCGCAAAGAAGGACTCGCACCCTTGACCCCCTCCCTCCCACCCAAGACTCCAAGGACGACCATCGCAGGATGGACTTCTCGTCAGATCCCGACGACCCGTTCAGCTTTGAAGCCCTTGAGATGAGTGCTGTGTCTTCGACTCTCTCCCTCCTCCGGCCACCTCCCTCCTCAGGTTCGCTCGCTCGCACACTGCTCTCGCTGACCGACGTACTGATCTCTACCGACTGACCCATACTTCCCTGCTCGCGCAACGTCCGGTCCTGTAGTTTGGCCTTCCTCCCGCCGATAACAGCCAGCAAGGACGATTTAGCCTTTCGCCTCCCGCCGGATCGAGGGGCGTGTTTGTTCGCCCTGAGAATGACTGAAAGGGACGCCCTTTTTCGCAGGAGATCGACCAACTGCCACTTTTCGACTCTTTACTCGCTCTCAGGTCTGGGTTGACGCAACGTTTCTTCTTTCTCCCGTTCGCTCTCTCCGTCCTCCCGTCATTGCCAACCCATCACCCGCTCCTCTCTACTCCCTACTTGTTCCAGACTGTCACTCCTCCTCCAATCTCACCTGAGGAAACCCCGAGGCCGGCTCCTCACATCTCCGACCCCGGCTTGCCAACGAGAGACAGGATCTCTTATCGCCCGCCTCTCCCGAATCTCACGAAAGGAAGGAAAACGACGCATCTCACCTTTCCTCCTCTCTCTCCCTTCCCTCTTCTCCCGTCTAAAAGCCTCTCCTCGATGAACCCTACGCTCTCCCCCCTCCCTCACTCTCAACCTCTCCCGTCTCTCTCACCCAAGAGTTTAAAAAACGAGGAGGCCACCCCTACCCCGTCCACCGCCGTCCGCCAACCGACCCGCCTCCGGCTCATCCTCCTTCTCGTCTTCTTCGCTCTCCTGCTGTGCGGGGCGGGTAGAACTGTCAAATGTCCTGTACAAGCGCATTCGTTCCTCCACGGTTGGGAACCGGACGTGTCTCGTCTTCAGGTTCGTCGGAAGGGCCCCCTCTCCCTTCACCTCACCCAAATAACGCTCTAACGACCTGGTCTCCATCAGCCCTGCCCTCCCCTTTCCCCCCCTCCCAGATCAAAACGCTCCTTCTACTCCTCCCTCCCGTCCTCCCTCCACTGGTCGAAAGACCCCGACGCTATTATCGTTTCCCCTCTCGACCTCGCAGACGTCAAGAAGAAGCTGGGTGATGTGGTGGACCATGGACGGTGGACGTTGATGGGACGGCCGACTCATATGAAGATGCACGCTACAATAAAGGAGGTCGACCAGCCTTGAAGAGGGGATCCTCGGTGTGCTCTTGTTCTTCTGCACACCTTCCGTCCTTCTTTCCTATCACTCCCATCCCTCCTCGTTCACTTCCAGAAGTTGTATCATCCCCCTCCCCCTCTCTCTCTGACACACACAAGTCACGAACCCAGTCCACCAGTATCAATCACAAGGTTCCCACCAATCGTCTTCTTCCGTTGGCAAAAGACAGAGTATAAGATACACGCCTTCTTTTCGTTCTCGTTCCCTCTTCTTGACCCCTCAGCGCCCCAGCCCCAACCCGAAAGAAGACCCCCTCTCTCACTTCTCCCTCACCCGCACAACCTCGTCCGTCCGCTCGTCGGCCGATTCGGTCTCAACCGACCCTCGCTCGCCAAGGAAGAGGTACCCGTACCACCCTCTGGTCCAGGAGTACCACCCTTTGGAGGTTTCGTACGCTCCCTACGCACCCAGTCAAGCAAGATCGAGGTTAGCTTTCTATTGGGTCTTTTGAGTCTATTGGGTCTTTTGAGTCTTGGAGAGAATCTGCGAGTGAAGAAGAAAGGGGTGAAAGGCAGGGAGGGGATGGGGAAACGTACAACAGCATAAGTCAACCCGTCCTTCCCTCTCTTGTAAACCGTCTTGGCGGGTACGACGTAAGAGTAGTAGACCCAAAGTGACCCTCCTCCGAGGACGACGAGGGTGATGGACAGAGCGTTGAACACGAGTCCAAGGCGGAAGATTTTGGAGAGGAGGGAGCGCGGTTTCGTGGGTGGGACTGGAGGGGTGAGAGAAGTTGGAGATGGGGTCAGAGGAGGAGGAGGAGGGGTGGAGAATGTCCGTGCGTGTTGAATGAGAGAGGATGAGCGAGGGATCGCAGAAGAGGAGGAGGAGGAGGAGGGAGCAAGCTGGCTGGGGAGGGTCGATGACGATGACGCTCGTCCAGCAGCTGGCAGCAGCAGACCAGCCTGCAGTCTACCACCGACCAGCCCGCTGCTGCTGGCCAGAGTCGCCAGCCGTCTGAGGGGTGTGTGCTTCTGCACGTGTACAGACCCAGCGCGAAGGAGCCGAAGAAGGGAGAGACATGAAAGAGAAAAGGGATTTAGACGTGAGCGAACAAGGAGATGATGGGCGGCGTGCAGCGTGTCAGTGGTGGCAGAAGGGCGAGCGAAGCGAGGTGGGTTGGGGCGCGTCAGTCGATGGAACGGAGTGATAATGGAGGGAGTCCAGAGGAGTGAGAGGGGACGGACGGCCACGAGGCCGGCGGAGATGAAGGACATGTCTGCAGGAGAGAGAGAGAGTCAGAGGGGGATGGTGTTGGTTGGAGGTCAGACGGTGCAGCGAGTGGCTGGGGGCGAAGGGGAGTTCTAGACTCTTGTGTCGATCGAGAATTGGGCCGGACCCGTCTCGACGTCGACGACTTGCTTCTCTTCTGCTCGGTCTCTTCCTCTTCTCCCCTTCTCTTTTGGTTAGGCAACGTTTCCCCCCCTGGCTGCGTATCTCCTTCACGCTCTCTCGCCCGCACGCACGGACGATCGGTCGTTCTCCTTTCAGCCGACCACTCTGCACGCCCCCTCGTTGCCTCCGATCCCCTCCTCCAGCTTCCCTCCCTGCCCTCGGACACCCTCCTCAAAGGGTTCCTCGCAATCAAAACCTGCCCTCTCACCCCAAGCGAGCCCTCCTCCAGCCCAGTCTTTCTCTGGCTCGTCAAAGGCAGCCCTCTCGCTCGCTCGGCTCTCGATCGTCCCCTCCTCTCCTCTCGGGTTCGCTGTTCGCTCTCTCGCTCGCTCCTCTCGACTTTTGAATGGCCTCCCAGGGCTCGACCTCTCGCAACTCGCACTACTCCTTCCCCAACTCCAGCACCAGCACCAGCTCTTCGGGCGAGATGCTCCATCACGGTCATAGGGAGGCTTACTACCCCCCTCCTCCTGCCCAGTACGCGCCGTACGGGTACGAGCAGCACCATCACCCTTCCTCCTCTACCTCCTCTTCGACCCTGCTCGAATACCCTCACCCGGCTTATGACCCCTACGCCCTACCTCAGCAACACCCTCACCACCTCGCTCCTCACCCGCACTACTCACACTCCCAACCTCAGCCGCATCACGTAGGCCCAGCCTTCCCCGAACACTCAGAACCCGACCTCGACCCCCAAGCAGCCTTCGGCCAGACGAGCTTTTCGTACGCTTTCCTCCCTCCTGGGGCGACGGCTTCGTTAGGAGGACCTTACGAAGGCGATCCTTCCCAAGGACAGGGGTATCCTCCGACGGGGACGACGACGACGGGGTACGAAAGCCATCTTCCTTCGATCGCTCCTCCTCCACCACCACCTCCTCCAACGACTACGGCATCAGGATCGAGTTCAAGACGTACCACAACCTCCTCCACCTCCTCAGCCCGAGCAACAAAGAACGGTGCTGCGGACCAGGCGTTCCAGTCTGCCACTGCAGCTTCGGGGGGTGCGTCAGGCGCTGGAGGGGAGGTCTCTCCTGTTGGACAAGGCGAGGGCCTGGATGTTCAGGGGTGGTCGGGACCTGCTCGAGGAGGGAGGGAGGGGGTGAAGGTTGAGAGTGCTGGAGTGGAGGAGGAGGGGTTGGAGGTTGGGCAGGAGGAGGGTCAGGCGGAGGTTCGTTATCGCTCTCCTGTTCTACCTTCCCACTCTCTCGTTAGAAAGACTGACACTTGCCCTGGAAATCTCTCATTGGGTGGGCAGATCAAGCACCGCCGTCGAACAACGCGCGCCCAGCTCGAAACCCTCGAGGATACGTTTGTGCGCAACCCCAAACCCACCGCGGTCGAGCGAAAGGACTTGGGCGAGAAGTTGGATATGAGTCCTAGAGCTGTTCAGGTTTGGTTTCAGAACCGGTGCGTTTTCTTTCTGTGTCCCAGAATATCGTTGCTCTTCGTGCTGGCAGCAGGTTTTGACTGAGCTTTTAACACCTCCTCCTCTTGCCCGTGTGCAGTCGCGCAAAGCTCAAGAACATGGCCAAGAAGGCAGCGGAGAATGGCGACCCCCCGCCAACGCTAGCCGACACGAGGACGTATTCGTCCGGATCGGCCAACAGCACCGGTCCCCGATCGACCTCGCGGGCGTCTCTCCTCGACCAACAACACCAGCAGCCCCAGCAGCAGCAAGGGCACTTTCTGCCGGTTGGGAATGGGCAGCCGATCTCGAGAGCTTCGTTCTCGGGCTATCTACCTTCTCAAGCGAGAGGTCCGACGGAGTACTCTGATCAGTTTGGCGGTGGTGGGCAACTCCCTCCTGGGTCGACCGACCCTTCGTCCTACTACCCCTCTACAGCCCCCCCTCCTCCTCTTCGGACGTACTCGAACGGTCTGCCAATGCCACAGCAGATCTCACCCTCTCAAGAGTCGTTCGACAGCGGCGGTTGGTCGTCTTCGCACCACCCACAGCCTCCGCCGACGACGATCAAGATGTCCCCCTCTCGCTCGCGCGTGCAGGAAGGGATGAAGCGTCGGCAGTCGATGCCTACTGTCCACGGACAACCTCCCTACGGAGGAGGAGGGCCGTCCTCGCAGGGGGGTCCTTCGTATGGGTACGCGAGTCCGCACGAGTACGGGTCGTACCCCCCTCCACCCCCTTCTGGGTTCCAGGCCCCGCAGGCCAACGGACGGCTGACGGTCGCTACCAACGGAGGAGGAGGGGTTGGACCTGATCGGACGGTCAGAAGGAGGGGTTCGACCGACTACAGCGCGCTCATCAACAACTCTTCGTCGGGCGGGGCATTAGGTCGACGGGGGTCGGCCCCGCTCGCTCCTCCCTTGCCGCACCACTCGTCCTCGTCCTCTACGACGTCCGCCAACTCGCCCTTTTCATCCGACGCCATGGTGGGCCGGACGGTTTACTCTGGCCAGCCCTCGCGCTTGGGTCCGACGTACAACGGTCGACAGCCGGCCGTGGCTGCTTACCACGCTGGACTGCAGGGCAGGCGGGCGTCGCTTCCTTCTGCGGGTGCGCTCGGGTTGGACGGGGCCGCAACAGGAGGGCCGAGATCGCCGTCGCACCTGGGCAGGTCGAACACGACGTACTCGAGAGAGTCGGACATCCTCGAAGATCCTCACGACGGAGTCGACGCCGCCGCCAATGGGTTCTACGCCCCTCCTCTGACGGTCCAAACCGACTACTCGCACCCGCACGCATACCCCTCGCAGCACTCGTATTTCGACCCAAGCTCACACAGTGCCTCAGGCGAAGTAGGCACGCTCCCCGACAGCTCATTCTCGTTCGGCACCGTCGACGGCCTCGGCGCGGGTGTCGACCTGAGCCCGCAGAACAGCGAGGGAGGGTACAGCGCTGGAGGAGGGGTTGACCCCTCGCAAGGGTTCTATGGCCAGCAGACGCAGGGTCTGTCGGCTGTGGGGATGTATGGGGCTGGAGGGGAGTACAAGGGTCCCGAGGGCTACTTTGCAGAGGATGGGCGGAGGTCATCATTGTACGTTCTTCCATCCCCCCCCCCCCCTTCCCGAGGTGCATCCACTGACAAAGGTCCTTCGCTTTCACAGACCGGTTGACCTCCTCTCGCACATGTCGCTCGCAAACGGCTACACGGCCACGTCCTCGCCGTCCTCGATCGTCTCGGCCGGCACAGGACCGTCGAGCAGTCGGCCGTCGCCTTTCAACCCTTACTCATCCAACTCGTCCGGCTCGGCCAACACGGCGACGAGTCCGGCGATCTTATCGCCTTCGGGCTTGTACACGCTGGAGGAGAATGCAAGCGGGCAGTCGACGAACCAGGTGCGCTTCCCTTCATCTCACCTTCACTCTTCCCTTTGACCTCGTCGAGCGTTTGACGAATGACCTCGTTTTTCCCATTGTATTCTCTGTGTTCAGCAACCTCGTCGACCGCGGATGATGCCCCGCTCATCCTCCAACCGATCGCTTAACTCGCCTGGAGCGCAATTCCCCACCTCCACCACCCCCTCTTCCGTCCCTCCCGTTCAGCAACTTGAACCCTCTCCGTTCGACGAGCACGACTTCACCGCCGGCGGCGCACACGGCGGCGGGCACACCAACACGCCGCCTTCGCTGCTGTTTACCCGGCCTTCGGACGCGGGACCAGCGGGTGGGTTGGGGTTGGAGGAGATGCACCACCATCAGGGCTCGTTCGGGTTTGAGGTTGCGGAGGAAGGGGCAGGAGGGGGGGAAGGCGGACAGGCACCTGACTTTTCGGCGTTTTCGTTCAACTGAACGACATTTCTCTCTCCCTCTCATTCTCTCTCTCTCTTCACTGGTCGTCTGGGGTCGTTCGGTTTTTGTGCTTGCTTCCTCTCTTGCGCTCGCTCTCTGGAGAACTATCTTTGGGCTCTTGTGTTCCTTTCTTCATCTCGTCTCTCGAAAAACCGCTCAGCAATCCCTCCGTTCGTTTCTCCCGTCCGGCCATCCACTCTTGTTCTTCTTCTTTTTTCTTTCTTTCTTTTTTTTGTGGTTTTTCTCGCCTTGTTCCACTTCCAATTTAGATTGAACCTTCGTCTCGCTCTCTCTATGCTCCGCTGGATCTTGGGTGCTCTTGTATGATCTCTCTTCGCACTCGTAACTAGGATCAGGAGAACACCATGAGAGAAAGCAAGGAGGAGAGGCACGAGACGGTACCAGTGGAAGAGGTTGAGCGGTACATCGGGTCAGAGGTGGGTGATCTGCAAGAGCTTGTCCCAGACTGCTTTCCGGTTGCTGTCGACGCTCGCCCACGCTCCAGGCTGGACGGGCAAGGCTTTGAAGTCCCAGAGTATGGACTCTCCCAGAACGTCGAAACCATCAGGCGCGAGCGCGAGCTTCAAGCCGCATACCCAAGGTCATTTAAAAGGGTCAGTGGACAGTTTCTCGGTCAGGGTTTTTAGGAAGGAGGAGAGGGACGTACGTAGATTGGGACGGGCGCAAAGGCCGCTGGGGTCGAAGCGAACGTTCTCAGTCCGAGCGAGACCGCCCAGTTCATAGGGAAGGGGAAGACGTTTGTGAACAGCTCCGAGCGAACGAGGCCTGGGGAGGGGAGGGGGGGTAGAGTTTTAGGTCGGCATGAAGCGTCGTTATACTGTGCAACGAGAGAGGCTCACCTGGGTTGACGTGCAAGTAACGACATTGAGGGTGTCTCTGTGCGAACTCCTGCTCGGTCCAGCCCAGAAGTCAGAATCGAGCACACCGTAAAAGGGGCGACGGACCCGCAAGCTTACGAAGTGGAAGCTGTCGAGCACGCACGAGTCCCTCGCGGACTGCTTGAAGAACGCAGAAAGCTTGGATGACTTCAACTTCTGCAACGATAAGTCGTCGACCTGTAGGTCCTCGAGATTCTTGCCTGGGTTGGCGACCGAGACGACGCTGGCGCCCGGGTTGAGGGTTGAGGAAGTCGAGAAAACGCGCATCAGGACGAAGCGGGAGACTGCTTGAATGGCGAAAGCCGAGTCGACTCTGCAAAGGGTACCAAGACATGCGTCAGGGCTAGATCAAAGA
Organism: Cystofilobasidium capitatum; assembly: GCA_014825545.1. Lineage (NCBI taxonomy): Eukaryota > Fungi > Basidiomycota > Tremellomycetes > Cystofilobasidiales > Cystofilobasidiaceae > Cystofilobasidium > Cystofilobasidium capitatum. Next base: position 7,722 of record MVAJ01000117.1, read on the forward strand.
TGTACAAGGGGCGAGGTGTCCGCTTACCCGTCTTTGTTGAGGTGGATCTCGCCTGTTGGCGGACCGTTCTGGCACTGAAAGAGGAGGTCGATACCCTCTCCTGCTACGACGCCCTTCAGCCCTTCAGCGGCAGCTCGCATGCCAGCCACATCACTGCAGAATGCGGACCTGGTCAGTCTTCGCTTTCGGAGTTGAGAAAGCGGCGTGAGGAAAGCAGGCGAGAGGGAGAGCTCACCTCAAATCTCCACGGACAAAGTCGACCCTGATCTCGCTGCCCTCAGGCGAGAGCTGCTCCGCTTCCGCAAGGACTTGCCTGCCCCTCTCCTCGTTCCGACCAAATACGACCAGGTGTCCGACTCCCAGTCGGCCCAGCAGGCGGGCGATGGCTGCCCCCATGCCGGTCGTGCCGCCGATAATGACCGCCGTCTTGGTTCCTCCGAGATTGAGATGTTCGAGAGCAGCCGCAGCGTTGAAAGACATCGTGCGGAGGAGTGTTGATCAAGCGAGAGAGGTCAGTCCGAATAGGGTCAGCTTTAAGGGAGTCTGGGTCGTGCGGGTGGTTGGGAGATCGAAATAACGAGGTGGTGATCGAGACGGCGTTGTCGATGCCCGGGCAATTCAAGGCCGGAAAACTCAACTCGCAGATTCGGCAAGAAAACAGAGGAAGATCATTAGAAAGGAAGGGCTTGAGAAGGGAAGGAGAAACAAGCGCAAGGGCACGAGACTGTACACGCGAATACCCGGAGGATAGACATGCGGAGAGGGGTGCGGAGAAGGGACGGGGAAGTGAGCTGACGAACAGATTAAGAGGACCAAGATCGAAAGAGAGGGAGGCAGAAGACACGGAAGTAGAGACAGAAAGGATGGCACGATGACTGGATGATGGGTTTGGGGGTTGTGGATTAGACGTCGAAGTCTCGGTAGAACGAAAAGGTTGGCGGGCAGGCGAGGAAGTTGGATCGGTAGAATTTCTGGATAACATCAAGCCGCACACAGCGTCAGTATAAGTGAGTTCGCGCAAGATCAGAGAGAGGAGACGAGAAACGCACTCGGATGTTGTTGCCCTGGTAGTGGCGGAAGAACGCTGCCGGTTCGTCGTCTGCGCAGCAAGAGAGAGAGAGGACAGATATCCAGAAGGTGACAGATATTCAGAAGGTCAGCGATCCAGGGCAAGGCTCATCGTCTTCTGCTGGCACTCACACTCGATCACCAAGGCAAGCCTGCAAGCGGACATAAAGGGGCGGGGGGGAGTCAGGTACGGAATATGAGGAGGAGTGCTATTTCGGATCCGTCAGATTGACTGACGAGTTCTCATCCCCATCTTTGCCGTTCATGATTCGATGGGCGTAGACTGCACAGAGAGGGTCAAGAGGGATCAGAATCGCTCCCACCTGCGATGATCAGCACAGAGGATGAATACGCACCCTCCATCTCGTTCTGTCCAGGCAGGGGAGAAGGGAAGCGTCAGTAGCGAGTCCAACCACGCGCAACCGGACAGAAGGAGAGAAGAACGCACCTCGTCCGTCTCCTGGTGAACAGCAGTCATGATCTCGAGCATCGCGTCGAGGTTGCCGGGAAGGGCCTTCATCTGGACGAGGCAGACGAACGGACCTCCCTCGTCCTTGAGGCGTTTGGGCAGCAGGCGGGCAAAGTGGGCGAGCGGGTCCTTGAGGATCTCGTCCATCATTCGACGGCCCTCCTCGGGCGAGGGTGGGTCGTCCCCAAAGTTCATGGTAGGCCCACTCTGGTGGTCGTAGAGTGAACGGTTGGTCTGCTTGCCGCAAAGGAGGGGTGACGGGTTGGGTCGAGCTCTCTCGACGAAACTCCGGTCGTCCAGTCAGCCCGCCAGCCAGCACTCGTTCGATACCCCCCCCCCCAGCAATGGAAACAGTCCCCAACCCACATCAGACACGGACGGCGGCGGCAGACGAAGGCGTACTCAGTCCGCAGGAGGCTGCAGCATGCGCAGCCGAGGCGAGGGCAGCGATAGCGGTCGGGAGCTCGTCCTCGACGACGGACGCCGCAGCCGAACGAGAGAGCACCCCAGGGGCGGACGAGCAGGACGAGGCCGATACCATCGGTCCGCCCTCCGCTCTCGACAAAGGCAAGGGTCGGGCCACTGAGGAGGACGAGCAGGCCAAGGACGACGAGATTTCGCCTGTGCGGGAGCTGTCGACGCCGGCCAGGAAGGTCATTCGCACCGTCGATGATCTCGAGGACAAGGTACCGTCCCTTGCCCTGCTCTCGCCCTGACCCACAGGACTGACTTGACGCGTTTCGCTCTTGCAGTCTTGTTGGATCTGCATGGACGACGACCTGCCCAACACTCGCTTCGTCCATCCGTGCAACTGCACGCTCATCGCCCACGAGTTGTGTCTCTTGACGTGGATCGCGTCCCAACAGCAGACCAAGGGCGACCGAGATCCCGGTGCGTCCCACATCGGCTTCTTCTCAGCTTCAGGAAGCGGCACTGAAAATGAGCTCCTTGTCTACCACAGTGCGCTGTCCGCAGTGCAAGGCCGAGTTCCTCGTTGATGAGGTGCGTCCTCCCCCCTCGTCGTGACGTGTTGTGCTGACTGCGACTCGTCCACAGAACCTGAGCAGCGTCCTCAAAGTGCTTAACAAGGGAGACCGGCTCGTAGGAAAGGCTTCGGCGCTGCTCATCTTCTCCAGTACGTTCCTCCTCACCTCTTACCAGCGCGACACTCGCCGGAGAGGTGCTGATCTGAGGCCCGACTGGCGTTTGTGCAGCGCTCGGATCATCCATCCTCACCACGTCGACGCTCGTCGGGTTCTCCTCACTGCGCCTCTTCTTCGGGCCGGACGTGGCGCGAATCACACTGACGGGCTTCAGCAACGGTCAGCCTGGGATTGGAGCCTGGCGCTGGTGGGCGTGGATCGGACTTCCTCTCGTCGTACGTCCCTCTCTCTTGGACGTCTCTGCAACGCAGATGTGCTAAATCATGCCTACCTGTTCGTTCGACCTCTTATTTAGCCTGTCGGTCTCATCATGAACTCGCTCACGACGTCCTTCCTCGCCGAGGCGCGCATCAAAGTGCTCGAGTCGCTCCTCCTCCTCACACCGTTCTTTCTCCTGCCCCGACCGCACCTCCAGCACCCGTCGAGTCCGCGCGGTCCGTGGCTGTTCACGAGGAGTCTGGTGGGTGAGCTGTGGGGCGTCAAGTGGGGCGCTTGGCCGCCTGGTCCAGGATCCGTCATCGTCCTGCTCGGAGTTGGGGAGGTGGTCTATCGTAAGTAGTCGCCCTTTCCTTCCAATTCGATGCGTTACGGGGAGTCTATCCTTCTGCTCTCAAAACTGACACTCTCTCCCTCCTCCTTACTAACAGTTGCGCTCAAGCGCGAGATCGAGCGCTTCATGCTCGGCTCGTCGTCGACCCGCCGGTCGTTCTTCGCCCACCTATGGCCCTTCCGCCCTCACACGCCCGCTCTCCCCCCAGCCGGTCCAGTCCAGCCCGAGCGTCGCTTCCTCGCCACGCCCAACCCGGCGGGGGGCGTTCGGTTCAGGGTGTTTGAGCCTGAGGGAGCAGGCGAGGGGGAGGAGGTCGAGACGGACGAGGTGGCTATCGCGTTGGCGGAGGCGAGGAGGCAGGGTGTGCAAGTCCAAGTGAGGGTTTGGGAGGATGAGAGGGTGGATGGTGAGGAGGGGGAAAGAAGGAGAAGGAGGGGGATCGTCGAGCCGCTCAGTAAGTACCCTTCCCTCCCTCTCTTCTACGTCTCCCTTGCCTTTCTCCCCTCAGCTTAGTAAATCGCGACGACCAGATGCTGACCTCTTGTGCCATCTGCAACGATCGCCACTTCTCAGACTGGGACCAATTTGACGCTGCCGGCGACCTGTCGGACGACGACGAGGAGGAGGACGAGGAGGATGTGTCCTTGGCGATCGACACCAACGTCTCGGATGACGACTACGTGGGCGCTCCCAACGGCAACGAAGACGCCGATGACGCGAACAGCTTCGGCGAGTACGACGGCTACGTTTTCAACGACGACCACGAAGAGGAGGACGAGCAGGATGAAGAAGAAGAGGAAGACGACGACGACGACGACGACGAGCTCGCCGCGATCGAACTGGCCATCGCCGCCGGACCCAACCCGCCCGAAAACGGTCCAGGGGCTCGGGGGGAGGGCGACCTGCCTCTCGAAGCGCTCTTCCTCTCCCGCTTGTCGCTCTCTCGCATTGCGGCTAGCGCGTTGCTCATGCCTGCCCTTTCTGCCTTGGCCGGAAGGGGGTTGCTTGTCGTCGCGCAGCGGTGGTCGCCTTCTCTCGCGAGGTTTCTGGGCGTGCGCTATGCGGGGGGAGGAGGAGGGAGAGGGGGTTTGGTGATGGGTGCTGCTTTTTGGGGAGGCGTGCGCGGGTTCGCTCTCGGCGGAGGAGGAGGGGGAGGAGTGGACGGGTTGGATCCCGTCTGGTGGAGGAACACGGTCGGGGCGGGCTTGATCGTCCTTCTTAGGGATGCGTTTAGTCTCTTGTACGTTTCCTTTCTTCAATCTTTCAGAGAGCCCCCCCCCCCCCCTTGTGTTCCTTGTCCAGTCGCTGACTGCTCTTCTCTTGGGGACACGCAGGCACAAGTACCTCAAGATCCAGAGTCGGCGGACGCGCAAGATCGTTGAGCGGAGTTTTGAGGGACTCGAGATGAATTGATGGGTGTTGGAGGGAAGAGGAGAGGGGAGAGGGAGAGAGATGGTTGTGTTTTCGCTTGCTACTGTTGTTCTTATGTTCTCTTTCTGCTTTCTTCTCTTCCGCAGCGAGGAGTTGGGTTGCTGCCTACCCTTGCTGCTTCTGCTTCGGAGATCTTGCTACGAGAAGTTTGACGTTTGCTCGGCGCTGCTCTAACGGGGTGCCGACGGTGTCGTGGACATGGAGAGGAGGGCCGTTGCGTTCCGTCCTGCCCTCGGTCTTTTGGCCCTAGTAGCTTTGAAGAAGAGACGACTGGGCCATCGTTGAGAAGGGGAGAAAGGTGGAAGACAGATGAGGAGGAGGAGAAGGGGGGGGGGGCGTTTCGGTTCGTTAGAGGGACAGTTGAGGACAAGCGGCGGTCTTCACTGGACGGGGTCGTGCAGGACGACAAGGATGTAGTTCGGATCTGTTCCGAGGGTTTCAAACAGAAGGGAGCAGACAAGGGTCAATTCCTCTTTCCTCTGTAAGTCGCCGACGTGAGGAAAGGCTCTTACCGGGGGTGATGATCAGCTCGTGCTTCGCCGTGCGTACGCGCAGGAGTTTGAGCGAATCCTGCCCAGAGGAGAGAGAGAGATGGCCCAGAGCGAGATGTCAGTTTAGAAACAGTCCACCGCGTCTCTCCCGCTGACTTCTGTCAAGAAAAAGAGGGGGGATAACGACTGACCGTCCCGTCGTGCGCTACGCAGCTCTCTACAGCTTCGACCATCCCTGCCACGCTGAGGGCGTACTTCCTCCCTTGTTCTCCGGCGAAAGCAAGTCCGTCAGCCTGAACGATCGTCGACCCCTGCCTTTGTTGCTGACACTCGGCTGGGGTCGATGGGGGAGCCGGTAGGGGAGAGGAGCGGGAGAGGACGAGTAGGCCGAGGACGGAGCGTGAGGAGGAGAGGGGTCCGAGCAGGGCGTGGAGGTGCGGTGGGAGGGCTGTCGGGGGAGGGGCGGGTTCGGTGCTCTGCGTGTACATGAGTATTGAGTCAGTCAGAGATGAGACTCTGTGTGTGTGGGTATGGCGGACCATGTTATGTCTGATTATGTTATGTCTGATTGTCTGGAGGGTGTCGATGGGGTTGAGCGACCAGGACAGAGATCGGGCGTCGCCGTCGGAGGTCAGTCAAGTCAGATGAATTTTAGATGATGTTCCGACAGAGTTGTCTAAGGGATTCTCTGGTGCGAGGGCCTTCTCCGCCTGACTCTTTCCTCCGCTCAGCCCTCTACACTCCTCAAAGGATAGGGACAACCCACCCACACCAATGTCCTTCCCAGCACCCACCCGTACGTACCCCTCTTTGTGCTCTCTGCCGTCGCTCGCTCACAAGCGCTGACTCGAAACGCACATCCGCTTGCCTCCAGCTGGGCCGTACTCGTTCCCCAAGGAGGAGCACGTCGTCCTCCAGTACTGGCGCGACATCGACGCCTTCCAGACGTCGCTCAAGCAGTCCGAGGGGAAGCCCAGGTTCACCTTCTACGACGGACCGCCGTTCGCAACCGGTCTCCCTCACTACGGCCACCTGCTCGCAGGAACCATCAAGGTGAGCTCGACCCGTCCCTCCGCCCCTCCGACATCCCTCCTCTTCGCACACATGGCCACGTTCGCAGAGAAGACTGAAGGGGACGAGATGAGGGTGTAGTGGACATTGAGAGACCGGGGGGGGGGAGGGGAAGAGGGCGAAGGAAGTGCTCGGGGACCATCTCTTTCTGACTCGGGGGGCGGACTCTGTCAGCCCACACACGCCCGCAACCCCATCACTCAGCACCCGTCTGGCACTCGCTCGCGTTCCGCTCCGCTCCTCGAGTCTCGCAACCACTCATATCTGCTTGGAGCCTTGCTCTCGACTTCGAAGACTGACTCGTCCCGCCTCTCTCGGCCTGCAGGACATCGTCACCCGACACGCCCACTCGACCGGCCACCACGTCGAGCGACGGTTCGGATGGGACACGCACGGCCTGCCTGTCGAGCATGAGATTGACAAAAAGCTCGGCATCACCGGCAAGGCCGATGTCATGAAGATGGGTATCGAGAAGTACAACGAAGAGTGCCGGGCGATCGTACGTTTTGTCTATTCCTTTTTCCGTTTGTCCCTTCTCGTTCTTCTCGCTGACCGAGGATGGCCGCTTTCCCCCTCCTCTGCGTTGCAGGTTATGAGGTACGCCGGAGAGTGGAGGTCGACTGTCGAGCGAATCGGACGATGGATCGACTTTGACAACGACTACAAGACGCTCAACCCGACGTTCATGGAGTCTGTGTGCGCATCTTGTTCCATTCCTCCGGTTCCGCGATCAGTAGAGGGCGACGTCTTACTGATCGGCTAATTTCTGGCTGCTTTCATAGCTGGTGGGTCTTTGGCCAGCTGTTCGAAAAGGGTCTCGTCTACCAGGGACTCAAGGTCATGCCCTACTCGACCGGCTGCACGACGCCCCTGTCCAACTTCGAAGCCGGTTCCGACTACAGGGACGTCAACGACCCTGCCGTCGTCATCGCCTTCCCCCTGATCGACGACCCGTCGACCTCGCTGCTCATCTGGACGACGACCCCCTGGACGCTCCCCTCCAACCTGGCCGTGTGTGTCCACCCGGATTTCACGTACCTCAAGATCCACGACGTCGAGAAGGACCGCAACTTTATCATCCACGAAAACCTCGTCTCAAGCCTGTACAAGGACCCGAACGGCAAGGACAAGGCAAAGTGGAAGAAGGTTGGCAGCTTTTTGGGTAAGGACATGAAGGGGTGGAGGTACGAGCCGTTGTTTGACTATTTTGTGGAGCAGGTGCGTCTTCCCCATCTCGTTCTATCGCTTTTCTTTTCCTGCCGCCCTTCTCTTGTTCTGGTCCTGACACTCGCCTGGCCTTTCTTGTGCTTGCGTTTAAAAAAAAACCTAGTACGAGGACCGAGCCTTCCGCGTGGTCAACGACACGTACGTCACGGCCGACTCCGGTACGGGACTCGTCCACCAGGCACCCGCGTACGGAGAGGACGACCACCGGGTCGCCGTCGCCAACGGCATTGTCAGCAAGGAGGAGATGCCCCCCGACCCTGTCGACGACGCCGGTCGGTTCACGGACGTCGTGCCCGAGTTTGTTGGCCAGTACGTCAAGGACGCCGACAAGGAGATCATGCGGTCGCTCAAGACGCGGGGAAGGCTCGTCGTGCAGGGTGTCATCAAGCATTCGTACCCGTTCTGCTGGAGGTCCAAGACGCCGCTGCTTTACAAGGCCATCCCCGTCTGGATGGTCGAGGTTGAGAAGATCCGGGACAGGCTCGTCAAGAACAACACGGAGCAAACACGATGGTGCGTCTACCCCCTTCTCTCTCTCTCTTTCTGTTTCTCATGCCTGTCGGACCCGACTCTGACGACGGGTGCTTCTATATCGCCCGTTCGCAGGGTGCCCGAGTACATTGGAGAGAACCGATTCGGAAATTGGCTCAAGAACGCCCGGGACTGGAACATCTCGCGCAACCGGTACTGGGGCACACCCATCCCCCTGTGGGCAAGCGAGGATATGTCAGAGATCGTCTGCATCTCGTCCATTGCCGAGCTCGAGCGTCGGTCGGGACGAACGGGTCTGACCGAGATCCACCGACACGACATCGACGACATCACCATCCCGTCCGAAAAGAACCCGGGTACGGTCCTGCGGAGGATCGAGGAGGTCTTCGACTGCTGGTTTGAGTCAGGCTCGATGCCGTACGCCCAACAGCACTACCCGTTCGAGAACAAGGACAAGATCGACGGCGAGGGCTTCCCGGCCGACTTCATCTGCGAGGGAATCGACCAGACCCGAGGGTGGTTCTACACGCTCCTCGTCCTCGCCACGCACCTGTTCGACAAGGCGCCGATGAAGAACGTCATCTGCACCGGTCTCGTCATGGCCGCCGACGGCAAGAAGATGTCCAAGTCGCTCCGCAACTTCCCCGACCCGACGGACGTGCTCGAGAAATTTGGGGCGGACGCCGTCAGGCTGTACCTCGTCAACTCGCCCATCGTCCGTGGTGACAACCTTAACTTCAAGGAGGAAGGGGTTAAGCTCGTCTTGTCGCGTGTACTCATCCCGTGGCTCAACTCGTACAACTTCCTCGCGTCGCACATTGCCCTGCTCGAGAACCAGCACGGCGAAAAGTTCCAGTACGACCCTGAGGCCAAGCTGTCGGACAACGTCATGGACCGATGGGTGCTAGCGAGGTGCCAGACCCTCATCAAGAGCGTCCACACCGAGATGGATGGTGCGTCGTTCTCTTCTTTAACTCTGTGTTCTGATTCAGGAATCAGATCCACTGACCTTTGCCTTCCTCCCTCCTCCCTTCTGCCCAACCCAGCCTACCGCCTCTACACCGTCATCCCTCAGCTCATCAACCTCATCGAGGACCTCACAAATTCCTACATCCGGTTCAACCGCCGGCGGATGAAGGGCTCCGAGGGCATCGCCGACACTAAGGCGGCCCTCAACACGCTCTTTGAGGCCCTCCTGACGCTCTGCAGGACGACGTCGTCGTTTGCGCCGTTCATGACCGAGACCATCTACCAGCGCCTGCTGCCGTTCATCCCCGCTTCCTCGACCAAGGGCGAGGACACGCGGTCGGTCCACTTTTTGTCGTTCCCCGAGCCCAAGGCGGCCTACGCCGACGAGAAGGTCCAGATCGCCGTCCGGCGCCTGCTGGCCGTCATCAACGTTGGGCGAAAGCTGCGGGAGGAGAAGGGTCTCGACCTGAAGGTGTGTCTCCTCTTCCACGACTGTCAGCCCCTTCAGATATCCCCTCTTACTGATCCGTTTCCCACCCCATCCAGACGACGCCCCTGTCGGAGCTCACCGTCTTCCACCCGGATGCCGACTACCTGGCCGACGTCAAGGGCCTCGAGTCGTACCTCGTCTCTGAGCTCAACGTCGAAGCGGTCCAGTACACGTCGAACGAGGAGGACGTCAACCTGACGTACAAGGCCTCTGCCGACTGGCCCGTGCTCGGTCGCCGGCTGCGGGGTGCGATGCCCAAGGTCAAGGCTGCGCTCGCCCAGCTGTCTTCGGACGAGGTCAAGGCGTTTAAGGCGACGGGCTCGATCGATGTTGCCGGCCAGACGCTCACGACGGGCGACCTGACCGTCTCTGCCTCGGTCGACTTCAGCGGCAGCTCGGACCACCACGGCGGCATGGGCGATCGGACCGAGGCGCGCGAGGACGCCGAGCTCATCGTCGTGCTCGACATCCGCTCTTCGCCTGAGCTCGTCCTCAAGGGTCTCTCTCGAGGGTTCCTCTCTTCCGTCCAACAACTCCGCAAGAAGGCCGGTCTAAAGCCGTCGGACGACGTCGACCTGTTCTACGCCAGCGCGAGCCAGCGCATGGTCGCCATCGTCGACGGCATCCGGGACGTCCTCTTCAAGGAGACGCGCTGCGTGGCGACCGACGCCAGCCAGAAGAGCGCGTCCGCGACCGCGCTCGTGCACGAGGAGGTCGAGATCGGAGACGAAAAGGTCGTCCTCAGCCTGTGCAGCAAACCGTGATGAGAAAGAAAAACAGAAAAGCAGAGTTAAGGAGGGGGGTTTCTTAGATGTCTCTTTTCGTTTTGACTCCGTTCTCGAGCATTTTGCGAGTGCGATATGGCATCAATCGGTACACGTCGTTCAAAAAATCGTAACACCTCTGCAGTACTCTTCCTCCCGCTCACAAGGCCTCGCCTAGACTGACAGTCTGCGCTGCACTGTACATGCCTGGTGGGCTCGAATGCCGCCGGTCGTCGAGGACTCTCGGCCCTTGGACGTCTCTCCTCGCCCCGCTGGCGCCGTTGACCGTCGCGACGCTGCCTTCGCGGCTGCGGAGCATCTCGAGCCCGTCCTTGAGCTCGCGCCCGTAGTCGTCCGACTCGTCGAAGTCCGACTCAGCGTGCGACGCCGACTGGGCGGGCGAGGACGCACCGCTCCAGGGCAAATCGGGCGACCTGAGCGCGTCCAGGTAGCCAGCCTCGTCCGTCTCCATCCCGCCTGTCGAGCGCAGCCCACCGCCGCCGGTAGCCGTGTAGGTTGGCGTCGCAAACGAGTGCGAGCCGACGCCGCCTTGGCCGTCGACCGTCGTCCCTCCTCGCTGGAAAGCAGTGGGCTGACGAGGCGTCTCGGCGCTGCGCAGGTGCGAGGGGACATTTTTGGCCGTGCCGGACGCGAACGCGAGCGACGACCGGTCCGTCGTCGTCAAAGTCGTGGGCGAGACGGCCTGTCCGTCCTCCTGCTTTGGGATGCTGGCGTTGGCCTGCGAGTAGGCCCTCTTGTGCTTGCCGGCGATCCAGCCCCCTCGCCGATCACCTTTCTTGACCGGAGTCGAACCCAGACTGGGAGCGGGTGCGACCGGTCGACGCTCGCCCTCGACCCCGACGGTCCCTTCCGCCCGAGCCCTCGAAGCCGCCCCGACCGCTCGGAGCAGACCCTCCAGGCCCTCTCGTACGCCTCCGGACCCTCCCTTGCCCTCGTCGGCCTTGTCGCCGATCGTTTCTGGTCCTCCTGTTACCTGGGGATCGGTTTGCGTGAGAAGGATGAGTGCCATCTGCTGAAGGCGAGCGAGATGTGCGGGCGTCGGCACGGGGTGGGGTGGCGCGAGAAGGGGAAGCAGACGAGAGAGGTGTGGGTGCAGGAGCGAGATGAGGAACAGCGTTAGGAGATGAAGTCGGGGATTGATGGCGTGCGTCCTGGTGCGTCGACCGAGTCGAGGCACGTCGTTCATGGGAGACTGCTCCAGTTCAGCAGCCTCTACGATCCTCGAGTCGAGGGTGAGAGGAAGGAAGATTCCTTCGATGTACGGCACGACCGCCGTCCAGAAGAAAACCCACACGTCGACCAGGCGTCCGACCAGCTTGTCCTCGTCGACCGCGTGCAGCTTGGCCTCAAGGGTGAGCATGCCGCTGCCGAGGATGTCGCGCAGGTCGGCGGTGAGCGTCGAGAGAACGCGCGCAGGCGAGGAGTAGCGGGCGAAAGTGGCGGTGATATGAGACGTGACGAGCGTGTTGAGAGACTCGATGGGGTTGCGCAGTGGATCTCCGTTGAAGCAAGGAAGGACGTGCAGGAAGAGACTTGAGAGGGCAGAGGTGGCTGGAAAAACAAGAAAGTGCGATCAATCAAGTCAGACAGAGGTGCAGGATGTAGCGACTGAAGGCGAGGACGCACGATGTGAAGGATGTGGGTAGGGCTGCGTGTTGATGCCTGCACTCGTGGGATCTGGTGCAGGATGGGGGTTCTGCGAGCTCGGTATCGGAGGTAGTGGCGGCAAGCTGTCGAAACTGCTGAAGATGGCCTTTGCGTCGTAGGCCGAGACAGACGCCTTGCTCGGAAAGTGGTTCTGGCTGTAGAGCGAGCCGTTGACCGAGGGTGCTAAGGACCGTGCACTGGAGGCGAAGGAGTTGATGAAGGGGGGCGCAGTCGATTGAGAGGAGGCGAGGGAGTGAGCTGCCGAGCGCTGACCGTACGGAGAAGCGACACTGGACGCGCCGGGAGCAGGTGCAGACGCAGGCGGGTACTGCTGTTGGAGCGTCGCTGTCGATGTGGCCGACGTGATCGAGTTGTTGCGAGTCGTTGCCTGCGAGGACGAGGCCGAGGAGGACGAAGGACGACGAGGATCGTCTGCAGCCCCATACGCGCTGAAGGACCCGGCCGTCCTCCTCACCGGAGGCGGTACTTCTGAGCGCGAGCGTTCAATCTCGATGCTTCCTGCTCGAAGCGGTCGTCCGTCGAGTTCCTGGACGTGAGCTGGGAAGGGTCGGGTCGACTTGGCTGGCAGAGGCGGCGGCGGCAGGGGCGGCGACGACGAGCGCGAGGATGACGACTTTGACCGTTCCACGCCGCTCGACGACGCGACCGGAGGGACCTGGGTCATTGGAGAGGAAGTCGGGCCTGTCTTGGATCTTGAAAATGGAGAGCTCAGGGGCAGTCGAGTGACGGATTGCTGGTGTCGAGCATCTCCGTTTCGGACGCGCTCTCTCGTCCCCCCAAACGGCATCATCCAAGAGACGGTCCATCTCGCCAGATTCCAAGAACAGCCAGCATCCAACGCCAGCACGCTCCAGTCGACCTCTATCTAGTCGTCTCCTCGCATCCTCCGGCTCAGCTTCTCGGCGAACGATCAGATCCCTCCGCACGCGGCCTCGCCCGACTTCAACGCGACGTGCCCGTTTCCTGCCCCTCGGCTCCCCCAACAGGTGCGACCTCATCTTCCCCAGTCGCCAGATGTCAAGTCCCGCTGATCCTCCCTCTCTTGCAGTCTCCCTCGAGCCACTTGATCAGCTCGCGTCACCTCGTTCAGGATGAGCACTTCTAACGCACCCCGGCCGCAAGACATGCACAGTGAGCTCCCCCACGTTCCGTCGTCGTCGCGTTCCTAGCATCGCATGCTGACCTCTTCTCGTCGCTCGGGTAGCTCGCATCCTGGCTGGAGGACCGTCCAACCGAATAATCCTCTCGCTGCTGTCTGGTGTGCCGAGCGAGGTCGACTATGCGCTGGACCGCCTACGCTTCTACTCGGCGCAGTTCACCGACCGACTCAACCTCGCCGCCTATACGCACGCCCTGGACGGACTGCTCGCTGCACCTCAAGCTCTGCTGGATCTTGTACGGGAGCAAAGTCGGTGGGGAGAGGCTGGCTGGGAGTTGAGAGGTCCAGAAGGGGAGGCGTGTCAGAGGCGCGCCATCGAGAGTCTTCTCATCCTGCGCAACGCTGGCACCAACGACAGAGCGAACGGGAGGCTGTTGGGTTCGAGTCTCAAGCTGGAGGCGTTCCTGGAGTCCTTCTTTGCCCTTCCGACGGACCTCCTGCTCGACCATCTCGTCGAACCCACGCTGCTTTCCCTCGACATCTACGATAATCTCCTCCAGTCCGCGGTCTCTCTTCCCCGCCCGCAATCCAAGATTCCGGACGCCTTGCCCCCACTTTTTAAATCCAGAGATCGTGCGGTTCTTTTCGCCGTGTCGCGCGTCACCCACCTACTCCTCGCGCCTTCCGTCCAGCGCCCGCCGTTGGTCCCAGCCTCCCATGCGCTCGCCGCCCCCGCACTCGACTCTGCCCTGCATCTCCTCCTCTTACCGAGCACGCCGGTCGAAAAGCAGCTTCGGTCGGTCAGTCTCGACCTCCTCTACAACAGCACGACCGACCCGGTCGCGGCCGCGCACAACCTGCTCGCGCGCACAGACATCGGCCCCGTCGTGCGTCTGCTCGCCAAGGGTCTGTACGACGAAGCGCAAACGGTCGAGCTGCCGTTCTACCTCAATCCGCGAGACAGGATCGGCATCTACGACGTGCGCCTGCGACCGCTCATGCAGAACCACAACCCGGACGACTGGCGGCCGTCGGAGGAGGAGCTGGACGACCTCGTTTTGTACCCTGAGCCGGACCGGTGCACTCAATGGTGAGTCTTTTGACATCTCTTGCGCACGTTTGGACTTCGAAGCCCCTCCGCCGATAGCAACTGACGAAAAACGATGCCCTCTTCTGATGTCTTCTTAAAGGATCACTCGCTCATTCAAGGCCGACCCAGCAGGCAAAGTCACCCAAACGGCCTTCTGGACGGCCTACCGCGCCGCCTTCTCGGACCGCGTTCAGCGTCTGGGCCCTCAGGCGCCGGCGCTGATGACCGCGTCCGAGGTAATCAAGATCGTGAGCGAGATCGTCCCGGGTGCGTCGGCGTCGGTCGAGCCGAATCCGACCGATCCTTCCGGCAAGGTCTTCCTCATCAAGGGTATCCAGGAGCGCAGAGGTGCGTTTCTCATCTTCCCCCTCCCTGTATCAAACTCGCCTCCCAAGGAGGCCATGGCTAGCTGACAATGAAACCTCTACTCCCGCAAACAGAGTTCACCAACGAGCCCTCGCCCAACCCTCTCCTGACGTCGATCTTCCCCACGCTGGCGACCCCTCTCGCGCCGTCCTCCCAGCTGCCATACGGGAACGCGCTCACGTGCGCGCTGATCCTCCGCAACCTCGCCCGAGCGATAGTCGACGTGCTCGACGTCGGCAAGGACGGCTCGGACGCCGACGACGATAACGACGACGACAACGAGGGAGGAGGAGCAGGGTCGAAGCGGTCCGTCGAGGGTTCGATGATGACGGAAGGAAGACGCAAGAAGGCTCGGTTGCAGAACGGAGAGATGTTTGGGTTGCCCATTCCCGACTCGCTCAAGTTTGCCGGTCAGGGCCAAGGGGGTGGTGCCGTCCAACTCAGTCGTCCAACGTCGGCCTCGCCTTGGGCAAGTCCAACGCCGGGAGACACAACTCCCGTCGGACTAGGAGACGGGGCCGACGAGGGTTCAGCAGGCGAAAGGGACGGAGCGGGCGAGGGGGACCGGTTGGACAAGGTCCAGATGGACCGCGTGAGGAACGCGTTCGGGCCCGGAGGAGAGGTCGAACGCGCTGCGCTCGAGTGGGTGACGACAAACGACAAGATGGCACTTTACTTGACCGAGGTGCGTTTCTTTTCTATCTCTTCGGTCCCTTGCGTCTGTCTGAGCGTGGGCACAGTACGCTGACTGTTCTCCTGCACTCGACCGCCTTCGCTCTACCCACATCCTCAGGTTTTGGAGTGCGTCTCGTTATTGAGCACGATGCCATGATCCTGTGATTCTTTTGAGATACTCGCCCGCTTGCAATTAGTGGACAATGGGGAAGGTGCGAAGGGGTGGAGGGTGGCTTGGTGCAGCGCGGTAGAAGGAGGATGCTCTTGAGGGTCGGTTCGAGAGGCCCGAGCCCAAGTCGCGGCAGGTCGCTGGGGGCCTTTTCCAGTTTGGGAAGGTCCACCCAGTCTTCGGGGGTCTGTGGGTTTCGCCACCCCTGCGCCTCTGGGGCTGCTGCGCGGACAGCCTCGCCCGCCCGCCCTTTGGCTCTGGCTCTCGCTCTCACTCCTTCCTGTCCCTCAGCAAGCCTCAAGGTTCGTATCGCAACAATCCCTACTTGGTCCAGTCCTATCCCCTTCCTCAGCCTCCTCCTACGTCGCAACCCCCCTCTCGCCAACAACTCAGCAGCAGCAGCATCGGTGGTTCGGCGGTGTTAGGGACGGGAACTGGAGGTCGCAGGCGGGATGATGGGAAGGGTCGGCGTCAAGTTGGAACGAGAAGAAAGCTGCTGCTGGTTGACGATGAGAAGGGATGCAGAGGAGGAAGCAGAGGACGGTACGTTGTCCAACTACAAGAGCGGTCGAAACTGACACTACTGTGTTCTTGCCTTGGTCGTCCCCTCTCGCGCGCCGTCTGCCCCCGGTCGGCTTTCAAACTTGCGCCTCTCCTCCCTACGTCAACCTCGACCCTCCTCCTCTACCCATCGCCCTCTCTTCCACTTCAGATGGGAATTTCAAGAGACTCTCGCCACAAGCGATCCGCTACGGGTGCCAAGCGAGCTTTCTACCGAAAGAAGAGAAAGTTCGAGTTGGGTCGACAGGGTGCGTTCTTACCTTCCCCCTCCCTTTCGGCGTGTCTCTTCACCTCTCTTTTCGAGGTTCTCGTGGACTGACAACGCTCACGTTGCCTGCTTTCAGCCGCCTCGACCAAGA
The DNA here is from genome assembly GCA_014825545.1 of Cystofilobasidium capitatum. NCBI lineage: Eukaryota > Fungi > Basidiomycota > Tremellomycetes > Cystofilobasidiales > Cystofilobasidiaceae > Cystofilobasidium > Cystofilobasidium capitatum. Next base: position 23,915 of record MVAJ01000117.1, read on the forward strand.
TTGGTGCCAAGAGGATCCACACCGTCCGAGTTCGAGGAGGTAACCTCAAGTACCGAGCCCTCCGACTCGACTCTGGAAACTTCGCTTGGGGATCTGAGCACGTTACCAAGAAGGTCCGAATCGTCGGTGTTGTGCGTATCCTCCTCTATGTGCCTAGGTAGGTAGTGAACAGTTGGGCTGACACTTGCTGCCTTTGCCCCTCCCCCTCCCTACAGCAATACAACGCTTCCAACAACGAGCTTGTCCGAACCAACACCCTCGTCAAGGGATCCATCATCCAGATCGATGCCACCCCTTTCCGACAGTGGTACGAGACCCACGTACGTCCTTTTCTACCCTTTTCTACCCTCGACAGACTTCTCTGACACCCTTCAACCTTTCCCTCGCTCTGACAGTACGCTCAGCCCCTGTCGGTCAAGACGGCCAAGATGACTGAGAAGCCCGCGGAGGAGGTCAAGCTTTCCAACAACGTTACCCGAAAGCTCGCCGAGCGAAAGAAGGAGGCCAAGCTCGACCCTGCCTTTGCCGCCCAGTTCACGACCGGTAAGGTTCTCGCCATGCTCTCGTCCCGACCTGGACAGTCTGGCCGAGCCGACGGTTACATTTTGGAGGGTGCCGAGTTCGAGGTGAGTCTTTTCCGTCCTTTCTTGCCCTGGGACGCGATCTGGGTCCTGGGGTTATCCCGCACCCAACCCACTCGACCCAAACTGACCCACCACTTCTTTCGCCTCAAAGTTCTACAGGAAGCGAATTTTGGCCGGCAAGCACGCCAAGGCATAAACTCTGTCGCTTTGACTCTTCTCATGACTTTCTCAAAATCAATTAAAGCGTGTCGAAATTGCAGCTGCAAAGGCCGGTTGGCGCATCCTCTGCGCGCTTGCGCGCTCAGTAGACCTCCGCCAGCAAAACGATCTGGCTGCAGTGGTACTGGAGTCTTCCGATGCCTGCCTGCTTCGTGACGGGGGAACATTTCGCTCGTTGAGGTTTGGGAGTTTATGTGCGCTCGCCCACCTGCCCCCGACTGTGCAGGCGACGACTGTTGACTCCCCGCGAGTCCTCCACTCCGCCTTCCCTCCTCCTCCTTCTACGTGTATATGTCACCCCCACGCTCGTCCTTGAGTTCGGAGAGTGTCGAGGAAGACGTCGAGCTGGTGGAGGTTCCAGTGTGAGGAGGCAGGGAACCGTGTGGGAGGACAACGCGGGCGTCGTCAGCGACCTCCTTTACAATGTACTCCAGAGGAAGCCATGTAAGGACCTGAGTGCGCGACCAAGCAAGGGCAACAGATCGTGTATAGAGCAAAGTGTAAGACAATGACAGGTAAAGTTGGGAAGGGGCAAGGTAAGCGAAACCAAACTTCTGCTAGGGAAACTACTGAGCAAACTTTCCCCCCCAAACTCTCAGACAACCGTTCTTGCGCCTAGACGGAAGGAGCGAGGGTTCCAGTATCCTTGGACAATGTGTTGGGAATTCGTTGTTGAAGGGGTCAGGTTGTCCGGGGCAAAGGTCAGCGATATCGGCGACCTGACAGGTCGAGTGTTGGACAACAGGGACTCAAGTCCCTCCCCTCAACGGCACCTCGTGGTCTTGCGCAGCCCAAACAGTCAAGCTATCCGCCGGTACGTCAACGGTCGCGAGTGAAACGTCGAGAGTCTCTTGCACGCCAACGCCCTCCCCTCCCACGCTCGATTGTTTCTGTCAAGCATGAAATCGTCAAGGAGTCGCCGAGACTTTAAGCCTCGATGGCGGCGATGGTCTCCTTCTC
>MVAJ01000118.1:0-25595 GCA_014825545.1 Cystofilobasidium capitatum
CGACTCGGTCGTTCTGCCAGACTCCGACGCACGAGTAGGTCGTTCCGAGGTCGATTCCAATGGCCTTGCTCTTGGCGGACATGAGGGGGTGAGTGCTTGAGGGTTTAGAGGTTGGGATGGGGGTTGGAGTTGAGTTGGGTTGAATTGTGTTGGGTGGGTGGTGAGAGTAGATGGGGTAGATGGAAACAGCCGGGATCTGCCCTTCCTGAGCCTTTATATACGCCGCCTGTCGTCAGTCTGGCTCAGGTGGTTAGTTCCGGGGGGGAACGCCTTGAGCAAGCCCAGGCGAAGGTTCTGGGCGGATCTCTAGCTTGCGAGTCCACCCTCGCACGCTCCCCCTTTCCTTCGATCAGCAACCTCTCGTTCGACGACATGGCACAGACAAGCTGATATCCAGTCTCTTCTCCTGGGTGCCTGCTCTGGAACGCGTTGAAGAAGGTTGAGGTGCGTGCATGAAGTGCAGGGTGCCATGTCCGTTTGGGGTCGCGTCGACAGGCCAGCTCGGATGACGCTCTTGACTACCATCAGCATCTGCCGGACAGCAACTCCCCATTCTTCCCCCCTCCCAGACACACTCCTTCGCCCTAGTCGGACCAGGTCTCCTCGCGTGCTGCACGACGCCCGTCCAGGATGTCGACCTGTACCTCGCTTCGGCTGGCATCCCTCGTCTCCTCCCTCGACCAGCTCGGAGCCCCCTCCCCTCCCTCCTCGCCTGAGCTTACCGTCGACCAAAGCAACAAGAGCAGCCTATTCCGTCGGACAGCATCGACGTTCTCGACGTTCTCAACCTTCACGCCCGTCCACAAGCCCAGCTCACGCTCGACGACCCTCCAGTCGGCCATCCAGGCCTTGCCGGCGTCGCCCTCCGCTGCCGATCTTCATTCAGCCCTTCGAGTCCTCCAGTCGCACGACCACAACGGACAGGTCCAGATTCAGCAGGAGGAGAGCGGTCAGAACGAACAGCTTCTCGAGTGGACGCTTCTGGCAAGGCTCGTCCTGGCCAAGTATGGCATGCGGGTCGACGAGCTGGTGCGGAGCGCAGGAGAATGGGAGGATGAGATCGACTGGTGGAAACGGCTGGACGGGACGGGTAGGTGGGCTTGGGACGGCATCGGAGGGTTCTTCGTTCAAAGTAAGTCCTCCTGGCACTGTTCCTCCTTCCTGGCTCAAGGTCTGACCCACTCTTCGCCCTCTGCAGCCCTTCCACACCGACTTGTCGGCGCTTCGGTCGGCCTGTACCAGTCTCGAGACACCTTCAGTTACCGCAGCCTCACGCCAACACACCTCCTCTCCTCCCTCTTCCCTACGACGCCCATCCCTCGGTCAGCGCAATACTTCTTCAACCCCAAGGTCGTCCTCCGGATGACGCGTCTCGAGGTGCGCGCGAGGATCCAGGAGCTGGAGACGGGTCGCGACGACAGGGTAAAGAAGCTCGGCAAGGTCATCGTCGACGCACCCTGGTTCGGCAAGGCGGAAGGTGGCCTGGACGCCGAGAAGCTCGGCAAGGAGCTGGGAAGGATCATCGCTCTTCTTCAGGAATCGCAGGAGACGGACGGCGAGAGACACGTTTCCCTCCCAGCGCCCGACATCCAGGCCACTTCGACCCCTTCGTCCCTCTTCCCGCACTTCGAAAACCTCCTCACTACCGATCCTCAGGACCACCGACTGCCTTCGTACCTCACTCGCCCGACGGCACCTACAAGACTCTGGCCGCTCCTCGTCCTCCTGCCGTTTGGTATCCGAGCGCTGGCCGGCTATCTTCCCGCTTTGAAGGCGGCGTTGGGTGACGCAGAGGAGACGGCGCGCGGGTTCTGGAACGGGTGGGTAGTCGAACCTTTGATGGGGATCGTCGATACAGTCCGGCATGGAGGAGGAGAGGAAGGCAAAGGATTGAGCGTCGTCAGCAAGGACGGACTCAAGTCAGACATGGACGTACGTCAAGCCTCCTCTTCTCGCCGCATCCTCTCGAACCACTGACAAACAGTCCCGCTGACCTCCTTCCCTGTCTTCTCTCCAGTCGCTTGAGCGGATGGTCGTCTCCCTAGCGGAAGAGAAGATGTCGTACTCGCCTCAACAGCTCGACGCCCTCTCTAGCCGCGTCAAGAAGGGTGACCTCAGTGATGTTCTCAAGCTCTACGAGGACGACATGAAGGTGAGTCTCTCCACCCGAGTGAGGTGGGCTCAATGCTTTACTGACGCTTCCCTTACTCTGCTCGACTCGCAGTCACCGCTCAAGAGCGCCCTTGCTGGGTCCTTGATCCGCTCGCTCCTGATCCAGGTGCAGAAGACCAAGGTCCGCTCCGATCCCTTCCGTGTGATCAGCAAACTCGCACTGACGACCTCTCTTCCCTCGGACACGATGGCAGGTGGACGTCGACCTGGCGCTGACGGGCATCGACCACCTTCTGCGCTCACAAGAACTCACCTTCGCGTTCGTCGGAGTCGCACCGTCGCTGCTGGTCTTGTACCTCCTGGGCGGGTGGGTCAGGTCGTTCCTCGCTGGAGCCGGAGGGCTGGCGTTCGGCGGTCGGTCGAGGGCTGAGGGCAGGAGGCGGTCGTGGGACTCGATCAGGCACGTCTTCGGCGACCCTTCCTAACGTGACTTTCAAAACCACCTCGTATGCTGACTATAAACACCTGTGCTGTCTTGCAGACGGATCGAGCGCATCCTGCTGCTGGCCGACAAGCAGTCGACGGCACCCATCACGTCCCAGGGCCCATCTGCCGTCCAAGCGGACGTCCCGTACGAAACCCAGGGTCTCCTGCTCGTCTCCATCACTTCGCTCAGGGACGTTGCGGCTCGCGAGTTCTCGCGCGGAGAAGCGACCAGGAAGGCGGTTCGTCCTGCTCTCTTTCCTCACTTACACGTAAAACATCCTCTCCCCGCCTTCAGGCTTTGACTGACCAACGGAATTTTTACTTCTTTCGTGCTCTTCTCAGGAGTACCTGCAGGACCTGCTCGACCTGGAGAACCCCGAGGTGGGTCGCAAGAGCAAGCTGGCGACGGTCGAGAGGATGTGGCGCAGTTGGGCCGTCCGGCTAGGATGGGTGGGCAAGTCGCCTTGACCGCGTCGCGATCTGATGTCTGCTTCGACATCTTTGCTGGACGAGCCTCTGTTCGAAAGTGCACTCGATTAATGACGAGAACGAGTGGGTTGGATTTAAGGTTGGCGTGGGGCGAGACTTCTCTTGAATCTCTCGGCCACGCCAGCGTCCGAGCCCGTCCCGTTGCTGGCTGCTCTCCCTCGACCCCCTCCCTCGATACTCGTGTACTGGACAAGCCCTCTCTACCCTTCAGCGATGGCCGGCCTGTCTCGTCCTCTGCCGCCGCCACACCTGCTCTCGATCCAGCGACCGTGGCAGCCCGACCCAGTCAGCTCGTCGTCCTCGACCCCGCCCATCCAAGCCCCAGCTGCTGCCGCCGTCGTTCGCTTGCTGCCCTCGGACGACAATCCCCCTCGACCAAAGGCCGTCAAGTCCATCTCGGCCGTCAAGACCATCTCGTTCTCGGGCTGCATCACCTGTCGACTGCGCAAGAAGGTGCGTTGGACTCGGTTGCGTCGTGCTTGGTGGGCTCGCGCTGACCTTGCTGCCCTTGCCGTCGTTTGACTCCGCCCGAACGTCAGAAATGCGACGAAGGTAGGTGCCTGCGTCTCTGCTACGAAGCAGGACTCTGACTGATCTGCTCCTCGTCTGCCGACTCCAGGAACGCCTGCGTGTGAGGTGTGTCGGCTCAGATTGTTCTCCCCTTCCCAGGCTGTTTGGCTGACTTGCCACTCTGTCTCCTCCCCAAACGCGTGCAGGCGTGCAAGAGGTGATTGTGCCTGACATCCTCCCCCGAGTACTCGCTCGCTGGTCGACTCCTGACGCGTTTCTCTCCTTGATCTGTCAGGCTCAACGTCGAATGCCTCGGCTACTCGAAGAAGCGTGCGTGCCTTGCCGTCCCTCTGTTCCGCAGTCTGGTTCAAGCTCGACACCGCGCTGACGAACTCCTCGCGCCGCTTCGATTGTTTGACTGTGCAGGACCTCCCTTCCTTCGCGACAAGGACCTCTCTGCCCAGGCTCGAACGGACTTGACCAACTTCCTCTCTCGAACGGGCAAGGTTTCGAACCGAGGCAAGAACTCCGCTAAGTCCAAGGCTGCCGCCTCGTCGGCTCCGCTCAACGAGGGCTCGACGTTCGGTTTCGATGCGTATCGCAAGATGTGGGAGGAGAATGAGCAAGGAGACGTCAAGGGAGGAGAGGGCAGGACGTCGAAGAAGCCCAAGCCTCCCACCCTCAGGTCGACCGCTTCGTCATCAACGTCCTCAACCATGGCGTCAGTCAGGGAGCAGCAGCCCGTGTCGCCGCCAGACTCCGAGGTCGTCCTTTCGGCCTCGCCGGAAACCTCAGCCTCGACAGGGTACTTCTCGAGCAGAAACACCAGCATCGTCAGCGCGTCGTGCATCTCCAACCTCGGCTGGGCCTCTGCAGAGGCATCCCCTTCTTGGCCCGACCAGAGCCAGTTCGCCGTTTCCTACCCCATCTCCTCAAGCTCCTCCTACCAGCCCCAGTCTTATCCGCGTCCTCCGCCTCACGTCCAGCTACCGATGGGTGCCGACGTCCAGTACGGTCCGTTCACTTCTCCCCCGTGGCAGCAGGTCGCGCTCGCAATGGACGAACCAGACTCGATCCCGAGACCACTCGACTCTCCGTTGAGCCGTCTCAACCTGCCCAAGGAGCAGTACGAACTCATCCAGATCTAGTGCGGTCTCTCTCTTTCGTACCTCTCTGTCGGAATCTATTGCTGACTCTTATCCTCTTGCTTCTGTAGTGTCGCTCACATCGACGTGTACGCCTCGCTCACGGTGTCGGACCAAGAGCTTCGCCAGCACAACAAGCTCCACCACCAGCTGGACCAGTCGGACGCTCGCTGCGCATGCATGGACGAGGCCTTGACGGGAAACGTCATCACGTACAAGGCGCTGCAGGATCCGGCGTTCGTCAACGCCGCCAGTGCGATGGCCTCAAAGTGCGTCTCCTTCACTGGCAAGACGGCTTAGGCAGCGAGTTGACATTTTTGTTCGTTGTCCTCCCTCCTCGCAGGTTCCGCGACCTCAAGCTGCTCTGCGCCAACGATCAGGCTTCTTCAACGCCGACTGGACTCGCCGGACTGGACCCAACCCGCCGCTCTTCCAACTTAAGTCAGACGCACGACAAGACCGATGCTTACCGTCACAAGTCCTGTGCGTCACCGAACTTGCTTTGTTGTCCCTCGCCATGCCTGACCCTCGCTGACTTGTTTGACGCAGACTCGGCCCTCGTCAAGAACCTCAACACTGGTTACTCAGACCTCATCACCGCCCTCTTCACATGCCAACGGCTGATTTGGACCAACGTCTACGAAGGAGGTGTCAATGGCTGGAAGCAACCCCTCGAGACCATGAGGTGGTGTTTGCAGAATCTCTTCCAGGGCATCACCAATCGCGGCACGATCGCGCTCGACGTCCAGTCTATCGACCCCAGGATCCTCTTCCTCGTAAGCGGAAGTCAACAGACGACTCGCGCTTGCTGAATACTGACAGACGCCTGTTGGCTGATTTCGCAGCTCCGCCGAGTGGTCACCATCGACCTCGCCGCCTGCATTTCATCAGAGAGGTGCGTCAAACTGAGCGGCGACGGGCACGACGGCTTTTCGAGCTGACAGTCGTGTTCTTCTAACTCTGCAGCACCACTCCACTGTACTCGTTCTACCGAACTCTTCTGACTCACCCTCAGTTCCACCTCTCGACCGGCTCCGACCTGGTGCGTTTGACTCGCCGCATCGCGATTGACCCATTCTCTGATCGTAATCTCAATTGTCCATCTTCGCAGCTATCACACGTCTCGTCCAGCAACATCATCTGCCAGATCTTCTTGGAAGGCGCAACGCTCAAGGGCTGGAAACGAGCGTCTGCTCTGACCTATAACCCCAACGAGCTCGCTGCCCGAGCGGTCCCAATCCAGCAGCTCATCGACACACTCCTTGGCGGATCGTTCGAGGAGTCGCTTCGCCGATACTCGTCCGACTTTGATTACTTTGCATCGCCCTTCCGAACCATGAACGTGAGCTTGAGGGTTCCCTCTCTCCTCCCCGAAATTGACACGCGTCTGATGCTGCCTTCTCCTCATGTCCAGTTCCTTTGTTGTCAAATCTGCGCACAAGCTGGCCAGATATACCTCTCCTCTACCCTGTACGGCAACGACCCAACCCACCCAGCGATCGCCTCCGCCGTATCGGCCATCATCGACCTCGTCGCCATACTCCCCACGCAACTCTGCCTGCCAGCGATCGTCTTCCCGCTCTTCCTCGCGTCCGTGTACTCTCTCCCGGCCGACCGCACTTGGTTCGTCGAGATCATGTCGTCCCGGGTGCTCGGTCCTGAGTCGGACTACCTCGGCAACGTCGGGCCCATGCGGGTCTTACGAGACGAGGTCTGGAGGGCGCAGGATGTCTGGGAGGTCAGGGGTCGACAGATGGGCATGGAAAGGGTCGACTGGCAGCTCGTGATGAGGCAGCTGAGGATGGAGATCCTCCTGATGTAAATTAACCCCGTATCCTCTTGCATGACTTGTTTTCTTGGCTTCGAGCGGTTTTATGTTTGCAGCGAACAATTGAGATTCGATGTACATCAACAGAAACGATAGGAGGTCTATAAGATGGGGTGAATAGAGGACGAACAGAACGAGAAAAGGAAAGGAGGCGGGTCGGGACTCGAGATGGGGGCGATGCGAGGCGTACAGTGAGGATGGGAAGGGGTGATGATGCGGATGGGATGGGAAGACGATCGCATTTTCAAGACCTTTACTGACTCGAGTACGACTCGGACCGCTTGCGACTGTGCGCCGGACGGGTGAAGTCCGGTTTTCGTACGTGAGCCGGACTGAAAGACGAGCCCCTCGACGGCGAGCCCTCGCGTCTGCGCCTGGTCGAGGCGTCGTGCACGCCGTGCATGTACGCCGACCGGAACGACTTTTTGTGGCTTTCGGCAGTGCTGATCGTCAGACGGGACGTGGATGCGGTAGAAGCGGCAGACGAGTGAGGGGTGTTTGCTTGAGGGGTGCTGGACGCGACCGATGCCGGTCGCGAGGAGGAGTCCTCAAACAAGACCGAGGGGGGCACTTTTCCCTCGATAATCTCAGCGATGAGGGACTCGGGTAGGGTGTAAGGGAAGACGGTGCGGTACGGCGAGTCGTGAGCGCAGGGGACGGTGAACGTCTTGAGGTCCAGTGGAGGTCCGCTGTACTTGGAAGGCTTGATGGGAATGGATGGTGCCGATGCAAGAGTAAGATTTGCTAGCCTCTCCGACCAACGCGCCCGATTCTCGACACATGCACTTGCGAAACGCTCCAGCTCTGCAGATTGCGCGAGAAAAGATTCTGTCAGCCTGGATACCGAAAGCGGGGAAGGGAGCAAAAACGTACGAGGGACGACTTCGGAGGCAGTATTGAACAGCGGCTGCACAAACAGGTCGATAAATCCCACCTGTCCTTTGGCTTGCAGAGCAGCGTCTGCGTTTTGAGCGACCGAGACGGGCAGATGAAGACCGGTCTCGAGGAAAGCCTGCTGGGCCCACTCCTCGAGGAGGACGGTCGACCAATGCTCCGATACGTTGAGCGGACGAGTCTGTCGAGAACAAGGAACCATCCACATGTCAGCTGCAATCGAAGGACGCGAAGGATACGCGGGCAGAGACGTACAGGGTTGCTGATGTCGGAACACTTGATGAGCGCCTGGCAGATCATGATCCTGTCCTCCCAGACCTCGTCCTCCTCCATCGAACACCGACCCTCGGCGATCTTGTCTCCCAGCTGACCGAGCCTGACAATCCAGCTGAAATGCATGGCCATGTCGGTCGCCATGATGGAGGAGAAGAGCACCTTGCGGAAGCCCGTCCAGTCCGGGGCGGTGTCCGAGAGACCAGTCCGCTTCGGTGACGCCTCGAAGAGGAAGGCGAACCCGTGTTTACGGAGGAGGGTGGTGATGAGGAGACAGTGCATGTTCTCGAGCACCGACGTGTCGTTGTAGACTTGCGACAGTGGCGTCTTGGCGTTTTTCTGTGTAGGACGAGAGACACAAGAAACTTGGGTAAGAGAAGGACGACAAGGTGAACGAATGACCGCCGACGTACCATGAAGACGTTTGAGAGACCGGGGTGGGCCGCATCGTGTCCAATGGCAGCCACTACGACCGCAAAGATGTCCTCAGGCCTCATGACCTCATCCACCCGTCCTTGCAGGTCGGCCGGTCGCTTCCAGCTCTCAGCGGGCTTCCCTGGGGTCTCTCCGAGCAGTGCAAAAGGAGGGACGAGGCCAGTGAGAGCGAGGAAGGTGTAGGTCGCCTGGAGAACGTCGGTTGCGTGGATGTAGTTGTGGTAGGGGTTGGGAGCGTGGTAGATTTGCCGAACGCTCAGAATGAGGGAGTCGATTTGTGCTGGAAGAAACGGCCGATGCAAGAGGTCAGCACGACTCAAGAACTGGCAGGAGAGGGCAGCACTTACACTTTGTCACGTCGAGCTCCCAGAGTCCCTCGATCATCATCGTCCCCTCAAACATCATCTGCGCGCACCTGAACAAGTCCGTCTCGTCCAGATTGTGCGGCTCGAAGCCCCAGGTGTCCATCTTGCCCGCCAACTCTCTGCGCTTGTCGGGCGTGATTGGCCGCAGGAGCAGTTCCTCGTCCTCGGCGCTCGTGCCCGACACCGCCCGCTGCGTCTCGAGATGCATGCCGACCAGCAGCTCGGCCAACTCGAGCTCCGTCTTTACGTCGTCTGAGTGTTCGTGCCCGACGTCGAGATCGTCGACGGACGCGATCTCCTCGACGATGTCGAGCGCGCGCGAGAAGGCGAGCGAGACTCCTCCGGTGTCGACGCTCGCTCGACGGGGAGCGTTGTACGGCGAGCCTGATGGCGGAGGGTGGTTTTTGGCGGACTCGGACCGAGCGATGGTCGTCGACTTTGGACCGGGCGATCCGATGGCCTTCGATGATGGAGTGGGAGGAGGGGGCGCCGAGTCAGGCTTGCGTGGGACGGCAGAGAGGAGAGGGAAGGGTTCGCGTACCGGTGGGGCGGGATGGTGTTTGGGTTGAGAGTGTAGATGGTTAAGGGCGCCGTCGAGAGCCTGCGGGACGTCGTTCGATAGGGGATGGATCAGAAAAGGGCCAGAGAGCAGGAACCGGTAGTGGATACGCACGCCTTGGATTGCGACGGGTACACCGGGGTGAAGGATGTCGTACGGGGGGTGCAGGACCAGCTCTGCACCTGCGTCAAGACACTTGCGCTTCACATCGTCGCTGAGGTTCGGGTTGGACGAGTAGGCTTTCGGGGGCGAAAGTCGAGTCAGTTGCGGAACGTCAATTTCACTGATCTTCACTTGCGCCTGCGTTGAAGAAGACTCACCGACGACGACCACCCCAACGCCCTTCCAGTCGCCTTCCTTCCGTTTCGAGTCAACGTCGCTCAAGCTCCTCAGCGCACCCTCCAGCCGCTCCTCTTCCCACCCTTCCGCCTCTTTCCCCCCGATTTCCGAATCGAGGTCAAAGCAGATACTGCTCGGCGTCTTGCCGCTCTCGAGGATCAACCGAGCTGTGTAGGAGGGTGGAGGGTAGGACGAGTGGTCGTTGAGGGGGATGAGGAGGATGAAGGTGAGACTGGGTGAGACGGTAGATGCATGGGTGGTGATGGGTGGGATGCTGGTCAGAGGCTGCGAAAGGAGCGGAGGCGTTGGTGGCAAGGTTGGTGTGATATGGGAGGAGATGAGAGCGGTCGACTTGAGTGTGGACACTGCACCAAGACGAGGAATATCAGAGGGACAAGGTTCAGCAATAGACCATCGACAGAAGGCGGTTCGTAAGGAGGAACGCACCTGGGATGCCCATCGCCTTGAAGACTCCCTTGACGCCTTCGACGTAGCCCAGCGCCTTGGATCTTGCAGTCAGGCTCGTGGCATGCCCGACCCCGCTCGACCCAGCACCAGCAGCGACGCTCGCTCGCTTGATGCTCAGACTCTTGTCCTCGAGCACGACGCCGCTCGTTGCAGGCCGCCTCGACCCCCTTTTCTTCTTGCCGCCTCCGTCCGAAGGAGCCCCAAACGGTCTGGCCTTGGGCGCGCCGAACGCCGGTATCGACGCTGGCGTCGTCGGTGTCGCAACGCTGGCCTCGCTAGCCGTGGTGGGCGACAGAGCCTCGTCCTCCTCGGGAGTGACAGGCGAGAGCGTCGTGAAGCCCCCTCCTCCGTACTTTGTCCCGGCCGAAATGCTCGACCGCCGACCGGTGCCGTAAGCAGTGTTGGGAGACGCCGCTGGGCTGGACGCCGGTGGGAGGACGAGCAGGCAGGAGACGAACGTCTTCGACGCTCCGAGGGAGGAGAGGGCCGTGCCGGTCGACGTTGTCGAGAAGGTGGGCGAGACGGGGCTGGTTGCCGCAGAGGCAGACATGGAGGCGAGAGCAGAAGAACCGGAAGCTGTCCTGCAGGGGGTGCGTACTGGAGGGGAGGAGTCGAAGGAGGAGCAGGAGGGATTTTGAAAGGGGGACGGTAGGCTGGAGGGGGTTGGGAGTGGGGGTGTCTTGGAAGGCCTCGAACCGAGATGGCCGCACGCGACGCAAGGAGGGAGAGCGTATGGATCCTGGGACGAACAGGTCAAGCAGCAAGCGTCGGGAGCGTGCGAAGATGGGATGGACCTCCGACGAGGAACTTTGGACAGATAGAGAGGGCGTGGGGTGAAAAGGCGAGAGGAGAACGGGTTTGAGCTGGAGGAGGAGCTGGCAGCCAGCAGCAGCGCAGCGGCCGCACTGGCCAACAACCGACCAGCTTCATGTCTCAGCCCAACCGGCTCGAGCCTCCCTCCACCGAAAGCAGCCTGTTCCTGACTTGTCGTCTGTGAACGCCCAGAACCATGTCTGCGGACCATCCTGTTCCTGACCGCGCGAACGGCCCGTCTGTCGGTCGCTGGAAAGGGACAGCGTCCACCTGACATGTAACGTTCAGAACTCCGACGCAGTCTGTGGACAGTAGAACTAATCCTGCCGCCGACCTCTACGCTTCAGACCCCTAGGAGGCGGGCCTGAGGTTGGATCCAGATGAGATGGACATCGTCAGAATTAGACGTGTAGAAGTGATCAAGAGGATGCATTCTCGCGTTTTCCCTGATCATCTCAGTGTCGTCCTCGGCACCTGTACCAACCCCAAGATCTCAAAGACTGAGCGGCTCGCATCGATGGTAAAAGGTGCCCTCCCGAGCGCGTCCGATGCTGAACTTGTCTTTCAAGCTCATCTGTCTCGTTTGCTTTCGCTTGCAACGCACGGAGAACGAGAGTTTCGGGGGGATTAGACATTTTTTTCCAGAGAGGACCGTATACAAAGGAATCTAGTCATCGGCGAACAGATCACAACGAGAGAGTAAGACGGTAGAGGGGACCCAAAGAGTGAACATAAAGAGAGGGGGAAGGAGATCAAGGATGAGCGACCGACGTATCGAAGACGGGTCCTACAAAGGAGACCGGGAAAGCAAAGCTGCGAGGTAGGATGATGGTTTACAAGAGATCGAGGAGGGGAGAGGGGGAGGAGAGAAAGCACCGGGAAAAGCGATCTCTTTTTAGAAGATGGCAGCGGCCCATCGTCCCCACCACTGGGGGTGTCGGACCTCGGGCATCTCGGCAGCCTCGATCTCGGCAATGTTGGTGATGAAGTCCATGTCCTGAACTCGTCGCCACTGGGTCTTGGACCACAGCTTCTTGGCGACGAAAAGGATGGGGAAGAGGGCGAGAGGGATGTAGTTGGTGAAGAAGGTGGCAGCGTCCCACTCGCCCTTGAGGAAGACGTTCCAGCACGAGAAGAACTGGATGACGACGATCATGACGACGGCGTAGTAGGCTCCGACCTTGGAGAGGCAATTGGTGTAGGGAAGAGTGGATCGGTCGATTCCCTGGGCGTCCATACCGGCTCGGAACCGGATGTAAGTGACGGAGATGGCGAGCCACGACATGAGACCGGCTGCAGAGTGAAGGAGTTGAGTCAGTCGCGAGAACTCGAGCAAACCGACGTTGGCAGTGGGGGGACTCACCGATGGCAGTCATGTTGGCGAACCAGTTGAAGACGTTTCCGGGTCCAGACGAGAGCGTAAGGTAGGCGAGGCAACCGAAGCCGATAGAGACCATGACACCGTAGATGGGTAGTCCGTTCTTAGTCGTCCTGAGGAAAATCTTGGGCAGGTCACCGTTGAGAGCGATGGCGTAGATGGCTCGGGACGAGGTGTAGAGGTCGGACGATCCGGCAGACCAGGCGGAGGTGATGAGGCAGGCGTTGATGATGGAGGGGAGAGCTTTAATACCAGCCTTCTCGATGGCGATGACAAAAGGCGATGAAGCGGCGTCGGAGGTGAGCTTGAGCCGGTCGGAGTTGGAGGGGGTGATGATACCGATGATGAAGACCCCCAGGATGTAGAACAGCAAGATTCGGATGTAAACTCGCTTGATGGCTCGGGGGAGGTTTCGTCGTGGGTTCTCGGTCTCTCCGGCGGCGATGGCGACGATCTCGGTTCCAATGAAGCTGTAGAGGGAGAATTGCGGTCAGAAACGAATCTCGGGGGAGTTTGCGGGCAGGGAGACGTACGAGAAGGCAGCCTGGGTGAGGACGGCCCAGAATCCGAGGAACTGTCCAAGCGATCCAGAGATGCCCTTGTACTGAGTGAAGGGTCCGGGGTTCCTCCAGTAGGTGAATCCGAGGTAACCCTCGTCTCCTCCTCCGGCATTGATGACGATACCGACAAAAATCAGACCGATGATGGTGAGGACCTTGATGGAGGCGAACCAGAACTCGGCTTCACCGTAACCCTTGGATCCGAACATGTTAATGCCGACGACGACGACAAGGGCGATGGTGATCCAGACGGCATTGTTGATGGGGTTCGCCATGGTCTTGGTCCAGTACTCGACAAGGATGGCAACGGCAGCGAGTTCGACAGGGAGAATGACTGTGGAGGAAGAGCCATCGTCAGAAGAAGTCCTAGGAGTCGTTGCGAGAAACGAGGCGCAAGAAACTCACTGAGCCAGTTGTAAGCGTAGTTGAAGGAGAGGGCGAAGGACCATGCGGGGTCGACGAATCGGTGGGCTAGGGCGAGGTGACCTCCCTCGATGGGAAGGTAGGAGCACATCTCTCCGAGACCAACCATGACCGAAAGGCAGACGGAACCCATAATCGAGTCTGTGCGGGGTGAAGGTAGGGCGTCAGCAAGGGAGCGACTCTGCCAGAAGTGGATAAGCTCTACTTACAACCAAGGAGGAGACCGAGAGGACCTCCGTTGTGAAGGGCACCTCCAGTTCCGAGGAAAAGACCAGTACCGATGACTCCACCGATGGAGATCATAGCAATGTGTCGGGCCTTGAGACTGAAAGGGAGAAGAGGACGAGTCAGACATTTGGTCTCAGTGGCGATAAGAACAGGAAAGACTTACCCTCGCTTCAGGCGGGCCTCGTGCACTCCAGCTCGGGCGCTGAGGACACCCTTCTCATCGACGGCCTGAACGTAGGCGGCGGCATCGGTTTCAAACTTGGATCCGGACGAAGGACCCTCAGTCTCATAGTCCTTCTTGTCTTCGTAGTTCTCTACGGCCGACATGGTAGCGGGAGTAGGGGGTCTGCTCGAACGGGGAGACGGATAGGAAAGGAGTGAGCAAGGCTGGGACGCGACAGAGAGAAATTAAGACTTGACGAAGAGAAGGGGGATGCTCACAGGTTGGTGTGGGTGGAGGAGGAGGAGGGGGTGGGTGTGAGGAAGAAAGGAAGAGAATGAAGAGTGTACAGGCTGCCTTTTGAGTCCTTCATCGACACGGCAGGAGTTCCAAGCCTAAGAGTCCAAATTCAGGCGCCAACCCTTATCCTCACGTGTCCAGACCTCGAGGCCCGCTCAGACCTTGTTTGTCTCGACCAGCGGCTCGGTCGAACTCGAAGCCTGCTCGTTGGTTCCTTCGTCCCCCGCCTGTCCCCTGCGTCTGGTCGATATTTTAGTCTCGTGCTCTCTTGTCGATACGGATCGTGCGCACGACCAGCGGTGCCAGCAAAAGCCAGAGCCAGGACAAGATGAAGAAGACTCCGCGAGGCATGCACACCAGCAGGCAGGACTGCCAGTCGTATCGCCCATTTCGCAGCCGCCCTGATAGACGATCAAGAGCTGATCAGTTGTCATGTTCGCCAGAGATCGAGCGGGGGCACGCAGGAGGGAGGGATGGGCGGCGGTCTTTTGGGACCCGAGCTGCGGGCAAGCGAAGAAAAAAGCAAATGGCGAGGAAAATTCTCCGCGATCGAGAGAGCCGCCGTCGTTATCAGCAGACTCTCCCTCCGCCATCTGTAA
This sequence comes from Cystofilobasidium capitatum, assembly GCA_014825545.1. Lineage (NCBI taxonomy): Eukaryota > Fungi > Basidiomycota > Tremellomycetes > Cystofilobasidiales > Cystofilobasidiaceae > Cystofilobasidium > Cystofilobasidium capitatum. Next base: position 14,365 of record MVAJ01000118.1, read on the forward strand.
ATCCTGACAGGGCGAGTCGGGCGGTCATCTTGATCTCCCTTGTCTGTCGAGATATCAGCAGAGGAAGCGCCAAAAAGAGGAGGACGATTTCGTCCTATCTCTGTCTTTCTGTTCGCCACACGCCTGCTGCTGCAGCCACACCGCCCGTGCGAACTCCGAAAGTCGTCGAACCCGGACCCAAGTACTCCAACAGGTGGCGAGGACATCGACTCGGGCACTTCGGGCAGTCTAGAATTTCATCCTTTATTCGCAAAACCCGTTGACTTGGACCTCGCAAGGGGACTTTTGGCAACGAACCGTCCTCCGTTTACAGTTGGTCTTCGTATTTTCGACCTGCGTCCGAACCCACCGGCGAAGCGGAGGAAAGAGAAGTCTGCCAGTCAACTGGCGCTACTCCTGCAATCACAGCGTTTGTCTGCTTGCTCGCACCCGTCTAACCAAGATGTGTTGAAGAGAATGATAATCCTCCCTGGGTGAACGCAACTTAAGAGACTTTATAAACGACCCCTCCTGCGCATTCTTACCTTGCCTCACAGAAAGAACTTCAGTCTCATCGCCAGCGCGAGGAACGACAGTTTCTCGTGGTTCTCCTTGATCGTCTGCGTCGTCGTCTTGCCCATGCCGTGTCCCGTGTCTTGATACACTCGACAGAGGCTGGAGAGAAAAGAGAGGGTCAGGACGTCGTTCCTACTACAGGGAAAGGGTAGCAAAGCACACTCACATGGGATTGGGGTTGTCCTTCTTCTTGTCTGGCAAAATGAGCGGAGACAGATAGTCAGCTGCGAACGAGTGGCAAAAAAGGGGAGGAATGCTCGAGACGGACCTTGCAAGGTAGCTGCAAACTTGAGAGTGTGCCCTGGGATGACTCGCGAGTCATGCTCGGCCGTCGTGAGGAAAATTGGAGGGTAGTTGAGGTCCGGCGTGATGTCTGTCGATCAAACGGAACGTCAGCACGCGCCCAAAAGACAAAGGAACGGAGTGACGACACCCACTGTGGAGAGGCGAGATCTTGATCAACGAGTTGAAGTACTTCTGCTCGTCTGGGTCTCCGTACTCGGCCGTCCAAAGACCGCCCATGGTGAACTTGTGAAAACGGAGAAGATCCATGACACCGACGCTGAGCGATCACAGCGCTGTGGTCAGTCTGGCGCTCAAAAAGGAGACGACGGGGTGAACGAGGACGCACTCAGGAAGGGCAGCGTCGACGAGATCCGGAGCTTGGTTGCAGACAGCGCCGCAGAGAAGCCCACCTGTACGGAGGTCAACCATCAGCTCAGGCTCAAGACTGCAGTCAAGAAGGGAGACGCACCGTTGGAGCTACCGTAGATGGCGAGCTTGCTGGCGATTCCCTCGTCCTTGAGGAACCGACCGGCCGCAATGAAGTCGTCGAAGGCCGTTTGCCTCTTGTCCTTGGCCGCTGCCTCGTGCCACGCGTTGCCGTACTCTCCTCCACCTCGGATGCCCGCGACAGCAAGGATGCCGTTGAAGGATTGAATGAAGGAGGAGAAGAAGGGCTCCCACTTGGGTTCTAGAAGAAGAGGGCGGGCGAGGTTTAGACGAGCGAGACCCAACGAATGTTCAGATGACGGGTTGCGCACCCTGGGTCCAGACAAACCCTCCGTAGCCAAAGAGGAGCGTGGGGTGGGGCTTTGAGAGGTCAAGCAACTTCGAGTGAGCGATAAACATGGGAACCTTGGTTCCGTCTTTGGACGCGTAAAAGACCTTCCAGGCAAAACTCTGCTGTCAGTCCCTTTTCGATCAGAGTTGCAATGGAAGAGGAGGACACACCTGCTTCTGGACGAAGTCGGCCTCCTTCCAGCCCTCGACGCTGGCGGTATGCACGACGCTGAACTCGACGTCGCCGTTCTTGACGACGCCGCGGTACAGTGTAGGCGGTGCGATGAAGCTCCAACCTTTCGAGAGTAAACGAGCAGTTCTGTTCAGCACGACCAAGTCAAGAGGCGAGGAGGGACAACTCACTTTCGATGGAGAACTCTTTCGCGTCCTTCCCTCGCTTGATGTCCTTGATCATGCCGCTCCACGACAGCTCGGCGTCCGACACTCGTCGCACCGCCTCTCCGCTGTCCTTGTAGATCCAGACCTGACGTTCAAACCCAGAAGGATCAGCAGGTTGGCACGCTCGACGACACGAGCGCGGGCGAACACACCTCGTGACCGACGTCCTTGAGGTAAACAAGCAGGATCAGTCCGTCCCCCAACGCCTGCGCTCGATCGAGCACCGCATCCTCGCGCTCGGGAACGACGACCTTCCACTGGGTTGGCTTGGAGTGGACACCGAGGTCGGTCGAGATGAGTGCTTTGCGGGTCGCCTTGTCTCGGGAGGACAGGAAGATCGACTCTCCCGCAAAGTTGGTCGTGATGTCTGCAAGCGCCGAACCCGTGCGTCAGAAGCTGATCGGAGATGCAAGAGTGGTGAAGTGGCGAGAGGGAAACGCACAAAAGTAGCTCGCGTCCCAATTTACGTTCACGTCCCTAAACTCGACCTTGTCCTTGGTCAACAGGTCCATCCTGTCCGCCGCGAGCAGCCTCGTGACGGGCTCCGTGCTCCCAAAGACGTCGAGTACGAGGTGCCGTCCGTCGTCGGTGATGCGCGGGATGAGGACCGAGTGCTGCGGGTTCGCGGGGTCGGACCAAAGGTACTTGTCGGACGTCTGAGGGGTGCCGAGGACGTGGAGGATGGTGGCAAACCCTCCTTCGGCAGACGTGTCGTCTTTGTGCTTGGGAGGAAGGGTCTTGTAGATGAACGCCTGCGATTGACAGTCGAAGCAACGAGCGTCAATAAGATTCCAACGGACGAAGTGTGAGAGTGATGGACCTCATCGCCTAGCCACTCGATGTGCCAGCAGAACTTGACGTTCAGTAGCTCTTCATCGACCTGCTTGCCCGTCGTTGTATCGATGATGATGACCGTCTGCCAATCGCTCCTGCAAGGGACAAATGCACGTCTCGACATCAGCTGGAGGGATTCTTGAGCACGCAAAGACATCGAAACGCACCCTCCCCTAGACACCATCGTCGCCCAGTACTTTCCGCTCGCGCTCCACTTGCCCCACATCTCGCTCGCCGTGTCGCCCTCCTTGCTGAGCGAGTTGATGTCAAAGAAGACCTCCCCATCCTCGCCCGTGAACGTCGAGAGGTCGAGATCCGACTTGGCGCATCGTCTCCAGAGCGGTTGAGGGAGAGACGAGGGGTTCGACTGCCAGTAGTAGTAATCGTTGGAGAGGGTGAGGGACGAGACGAGTGGGTACGTGGTGTGGCTTTCCAGCGTCTGCTGCAGCGCGGCCGAATGCTCAAACTTGGCCAAGTACGGATCCGTCAACTAGCGGTGGGGGAGCCGAAGTGTTTGGGCCGGGCAGGAAGGAAGATTGGAGGGGAGTGAGATGGAGCGTGAGGGCAGGTATCAGCACGGGGTTGCCAGAAGGGACTGCGCCGAAGCGGGTCCGATGGGGGAGGTGGAGAGAGGAAGCGGGACCGACGGCATTCTGGGCGTTCACAAAGTTCTTGGTCTCCTGGGCGAACGAGTCCTCGAGATGCCTGGAGGAACAAGAGCGCAAAGAACGCAATCCGACCGATGGTTAGTGCTGCAGGTGAGCAGAGGACGGCCAAGGCATAGGCGGACCTGTACGGATCCTGGGAAGCGGGCGTCACAAGATGGTCAGCCAGGATATGATCAGAGGAGACCGCAGCAACACTGGAAGGGGTCAAGAACGCACCTGGATCTCGACGCTATGTAGGGAGTAGGTAGTACCGTCGTTGCGAGCGGTAGGGTAGTTCATCCTGGACGGAGGAGCCAGGGCAGGTTCGGGGGAGGGAGCCGCAAGAGGTGTCAGGACCGGATCAGGAGATTGGAGGCAGCTCCTTCTGCCCCGAGCGTGGCCTGCTGCCTTAAGATCGCGATCGGAGCCGAGAGGGCATACCTGCTTGCCGTTGGAAAATGTACAGGGAGGCAGGAGGAGGGAGTGTCGGCTGAGAGGAATCTGATCGTCCAGCCCGGGCGTCGTCGGCGAACGCCTTGGCTCTTACACAAAGGTGTGGGCAGCGTAACAAACACCCGTAACTCCGCCCCCTGCGTTCTTTTCGGACGGCTCGTCACTCGGGCACCCTCCCTTCAGCCCTCTCCTCCCTTTTCTTTCTTTCTAGACGACTCAGCAACAAGATGGAGCGCACTCCCGTCCAGTCCCAGTTCACATCGGCCGCCAGCACGGTCGACGTTGCCGAGCAGAACATCCAGGTCCGTCGCCTCCTCTCTCGCCCTTTTGTCGTTCCCCACAACCCACGTCTGGCACAGCTGGTGCCGAGGACCACCTGCTCACCCTCCAGCTCCTTCCAAGTCATCGCCTACAAGGTCGAAGAGATGGTCGGGTGGGCGTGGTAGTTTGAGGAATTGTAGGTCCAGGGTCTACGGGTGGGTCAGAGGGGTTGATCCGGTTGCTGTGAGGGTCGTTTTGGGACGACCAGGCATGAACGGACAGGCTGAGCTGCGCCGTACCTGCCACGGAGGACATCTTTAGACTGGGAGGGCTTTACGGCAGAGGGGAAGGGGTGGGAGAGCCATCGTTCAGTGGGCGGCCTGGACCATAGACTGACCTCTGCTTCTTTTGGTATCGTTTACCCACCCCAGATGTGAGTTGCGCGGTTCCTCGGCCTAAGCTGTGCACTGTTTGATCTTGGGACTGACCAGGGCGTCCCTTGTCCTCGTCTCTACAGCTGGAAGATGCGAAAGCTCATCAAGCAGCTCGACTCGGCTCGTGGAAACGGAACGTCCATGATTTCGCTCATCATGAAGCCCGGAGTGCGTTCTCCTCCCTTGTCCGCTTCGCCAGATCCTACGCTGACGTGACTTGCTCTGCAGTCTGCCATCTCGGATTACACGAGCATGCTCACGCACGAGTACGGTACCGCCTCCAACATCAAGTCGCGAGTCAACAGGCTGTCGGTCCTCTCGGCTATCACCTCTGCCCAGGCCCGTCTTAAGCTCTACTCTCGAGGTCAGTCTCTCCGCTGGTGGCTCTCAGTCATAGAGGTGTTCTGACCCATGCTACCAATTTGCAACCACAGTGCCCCCCAACGGTCTTGTTCTCTTCGTCGGAACTATCCTCACGGACGAGGGCAAGGAGAAGAAGGTCAACTTCGACTTTGAGCCTCACAAGCCCATCAACACGTCCGTCCTTTGCCTATGTAAGCTTCCTCTCGACTGGGCTGCTGACTGACCTCGTCTGGTATTGCCTTCACAGGACCCTTTACCGATGTGACAACAAGTTCCAGACCGGTGCGCTCAACGAGCTGCTCGACTCAGACTCCAAGTTCGGTTTCATCATCATGGACGGAAACGGAACTGTGCGCCCTCTCTCCTCTATTACGCCAAAGACTTGCCGCTCACCTCAGTCTCATTTACTTGCCGCTTGCAGCTCTTCGGAACCCTCAGTGGAAACACGCGTCAGATCCTGCACAAGTTCACAGTCGACCTGCCCAAGAAGCACGGACGAGGAGGACAGTCTGCCCTTCGTTTCTCGCGACTCCGAATGGAGGCTCGACACAACTACGTCCGAAAAGTCGCTGAGCACGCCGTCCAGCACTTCATCTCTGACGACAAGGTCAACGTCCAGGGTATCGTCCTTGCCGGATCGGCCGACTTCAAGACCGAGCTCAACCTCAGTGACATGTTTGACGGTCGTCTCGTCGCCAAGGTTATCTCGGTCGTCGACGTCTCGTACGGAGGGGAGAACGGTTTCAACCAGGCCATTGAGCTCGCCGCCGACAGTCTGTCGAATGTCAAGTTCGTCCAGGAGAAGAAGTTGATCCAAAAGTACTTTGACGAGATTGCGCTCGACACTGGAAAGTACGTATTCGGTATCGACGACACCCTCAAGGGTCTCGAGATGGGTGCCGTCGAGACGCTCATCGTCTGGGAGAACCTCGAGGTCACCCGATACGTCCTCCGAAACGCCGCCAACGGTGCGCCCCCGCCTCTTTCATCCCTCGCTCCCCTTGCAAGACAACTGACACGCAACGAACGTTTGCCGGTTCGCAGAGGAGATCATTATCCACGCCACACCCGAGCAGGCCAAGGAGGACCGCTCCAAGTTCATGGACAAGTCGACCGGGCTCGAGATGGAGAACGCGCAGGAGCCCCAGTCGCTGCTCGAGTGGTTCGCCGAGAAGTACAAGGATTTCGGAGCCCAGCTCGAGTTCGTCACGAACCGAAGTCAGGAGGGTTCGCAGTTCGTCAAGGGATTCGGAGGAATCGGTGGAATGCTTCGGTGCGTACCCCTCCTCCCCCTCCCTCGTGTCCGACTTCCTTTGGGTGTGAGACTTACACTTGGTCTGTCTTGTCGACAACAGGTACAAGGTCGACTTCTCTGGCCTCGACGGACTCGACTCGGGCGACGAGGACGAATTTTACGACTCTGACCATTCGTCCGACAGCGACATTTGAAGGAGGTGCTGTCTCCTGTCCTCGTCGGGGCGGGGGAGGGCCTTCGGGAACGTCGGTTGCAACCCGGAAAGGAGAAGTCAAGCGTTCCGCCAGGATTGCGCCGGGCCAGGCACTGACGACTCTGCTCTCCCTCGCGAGTCTGATGTGGCCTTGATTAAAACGAAGTCGCCCCCTTGACAACCTCTCTCTCTCTTTCTACCGTTTCCGACACTCCTCCTTCCCTTTGCCTTTTCACCACTGCTCCCCTTCTTCAAACCAATCTCCTGCCTGCCTCACGATCTACATGAACACACACACATACGACCTCGTAAGCGCATTAAGGCTTGACACCGTTTTGCGACGGGGCAGATTAACGTGCTGGGACGTTTCTGAACTGCGAATCGCTGCCTGCTGCACGCATTTTGCTTTTTCGCAGACAGAGCAAGATAGATTAAAAGCATGGATCGACCAGTTCATCCCAAGGCCGTCTTTCTCGTCTGCGGCGGAAGAAGCGTGCGGTGAACACAGGCAGCCTCCTCGCCGATCCCACCCTCCTGCCAAACCCTCCGCCTTTATCGTCAAGCGTCGTCATAAACACAAGTACACGTATTCTTCGTCCTCTTTCGTCGACCAGGGCCGTCTTACTTGGCAGCGGGGGCGACCGGAGGGCGTCCTCCTCGGGCGCCTCCTCGACCCTGCTGCATGCCACCTCGTCCACCTCGACCGGCACCCTGCTGGCCCTGAGCGTTGAAGGCAGGGTTGCCACCCTGCTGGAGGCTTCGGGGTCCACCTCGAGGAGGTCCTCGCTGGTCCTTCTCCTTCCGAGTCTCGACGAGGACCCGCCCGTCCTCAACCTTGACACCTCCCTCTCCGCCCTGGTTGACGGGGAGCGAGGCGAGGATAGCCTGTCGAGCGCTGGCGATCGACTCGAACTCGAGGAAGGCGCACGCCTTGGTCTTGACGATCTCGAGGTCGAGGACCTTGCCGAATCGGGCCTCAAGGGCGGCTCGGAGGCGTTCAGGGTCGAGGGTCTCGTTTCGGTCGGCGTTGGTGGCAGCCCAGTTGGCAAGCTGTCGGATAGCAGAAGTGTTAAGATGCACGTCAGCGCTTGCGCTTTGAGGATTCGCGAGCAGCGTGAAGGAATGTACCTTGATGAAGCAGTGGGAGGTCGTAACGGCGAGGGCGGCCTCAGCGGCGGCGCTCTTCTTGGGTCCGGTAGGAGCCTGAGGAGCAGGAGCGGCGGGGGCGGCGGCAGCAGGGGCAGCAGCAGCGGGGGCAGCAGGCTTGGGAGCGGCGGCGGGGGCGGCAGGCGAAGGAGTGGGAGCAGGCTTGCCCCAGGCACCGGCAGCGCCCTTAGCGAGCGAAGCCCAGGTCTTGGGAGCAGGAGGAGCAGCGGGTTTGGAGGGAGTAGCGGCAGCGGGAGGGGGAGTCGCCTTCTGAGCAGGGGCGGCGGGGGTCTCGACCGGGGCGGCAACCTCGACGGGGGGGGCCTCGGCGACAGGGGTGGCAGCCTTCTCGGCAGAACCGTTGGCGACAGGTGCGGGTGCGGGGGTGGCGACGTCCTTGGAAACCTCCTCAACGACAGATTTGGTAGCCTCCTCCTTGACGGGGGCGGCGGCAGGGGTCTCGACGATCTTCTGCTCGGCGGCCTTGGGGACCTCCTCCTGCTGGAGAGGGACAACAGGCTCCTCCTTCTCGGCGACCTCGATCTTGGACTCAGGAACGGCGACGGGGACCGACTCCTCGAGCTTGTCGTAACCGTCAACGGTCTCCTCAGCAGCGTCCTCCTCCTCGTCGGCGACGGTGTCCTCCTTGAGGAACCGGAAGATGTCGTTCAGGACAAAGTAACCGTTGGGCTGCTCGGCCAGGAAGAACGTCTGGGCAAACTTTCGCCAGGGTCCAGAGTCGTTCGACATCTCTCCGATGACCTGGATGATGATACCTCCACCAGCGGAGGGCTGAAAATGGACAGATCGCCAAGAGTCAGCGCCAGTGGACGAGAGGGACTACAAAAAGCGAGCCAGCGCACCTGCGAGTCAACGGAGTGGATGTAGACCTTGCAGTCCTTGAATCCGATGGCCTCAATACGCTCGTTGATAGCCTGCGGGAAGGAGAGGGCGTCAGGGAAGGGAAGGCGCTTCAGGGTAAGGAGAACGACAACGTACAGCCTGTCCGGTACAGGGCTCGCCGTCCTCACCCTCGACTCCGTGAATGAAAGTCGAGTTCTTGGTGTAGAAGCAATGGAGGCGCTGGGGATGCTTGTTTACAAAGGTACTAGAAGGTCAAGGCGAGGCATGGAGGGGCAGGCGTCAGTCGCCCGGACTCTCTGCCAGGCTAGCTGGAAGGACGGCGCGAAGAGATGACGGCTGAAAGTGAGAAAAATCCCCGACAGGCCACCAAATTACCTCTCCCCACAAAAAGACACGTCTCTGAGGACGACAGTGCGCCAGGAGATGGCTCCTGGGCCTGGGCAGTCTCAACAGAGACCTTCCCGCTCTCTCGACCCTGAGCAGGCCAAGATGGGAGCAGCCGGCATTGACTAGGAAGGTCCTGAGCTCCCTCCACTCCCTCCGAAGGATAGGTCGCCACCGCAAGTCTCCTTCGAGCCCTTGATGCCCTTCTCTTGCTCCCAAAAGGACGATGAAAGTTTAGGGAAAGCAGAAACGCACTAGTACTGGGGGACGAATTGCCACCCGACGTCGGCGCTGGTGATCGCAGACTTGGTGCTAACCCCGGCGGTGGTCGAGGTTGAAGGAGCAGGCGAGGGCGAGGGCGTGCTTCCGTTGGTTGTGGCGGCGGTAGAGGACATGTTGCTGAGCGTGTGCGAGTGTGCTGAAAGGACGAGAGGAGTGCTGCAGGGCGTCGACCACAGGGTTCGGAGGGAAGAAGGAGCAAGGGCAGGAAGTAAGGAAAAAGAGAGAAAGGTCAGGATCGCGTGCTGGAATCGGGTCCGTTTGAGAGCTCGGACTGACGAGAGTGTAAACTGGAGCGAGTGTGCAGTCTCTGAGGACTTTTTGAGGAGTGGTAAAGAGGCAAAGGTTGGAGAAAGGTGTGGAGGTCAGGGCCAGTCCCAGCCAGCGAGAGAAAAAGACAGCCCAAGCGAGAGCTCGACTCCGCCGCCCGACAGGCACGACAGCACTTGAAGCTCTTTTCCATTTCTCGAGACCCAAAAGATCGCACAGATGAAGGCCGTACTGACAAGAGTCCTCAGCGCATCGGTAATGGGTTCGTACAGACAAAAGAGGGTTGACAACACGAGGCTTTGGTGCGATGGCTCGTGGGCTGACAGCTAGCGCGCCCTTCTCTTTGCGTCTCTAGTGGAAGGCAAGGTTGTCTCGTCGATAGACCAAGGCATGCTCGCCTTGATCGGAATCGGAACAGGTCAGTCTCTCGTCTGGTCGACCCTGCCTTTGCAATACATCTGCGCTGACGGGCTTGTTCTGAACGTGTCACACGCGCGCAGACGACACACCGGAAGACCTCAAGACGCTCGTCAACAAGATGCTCACCCTCAGGCTCTGGCCAAACGCGTCGGACGAGCCCTGGAAAGCTTCGGTCAAGGACATTGGAGGGTCGATCTTGTGCGGTGCGTCTTCGTCCGCTCTTTCCTTCACGTCGTCGACCTTCCTCCCTGACGCGCCGCGCCGTTCTTCGTCAATTTCGTTCGTACGAGCAGTCAGTCAGTTCACGCTGCAGGCCAAGGTCAAGAAGGGTTCCAAGCCCGATTTTCACTCGGCCATGGTGCGTCTTTCCTTTCTCTCTCTCGTGGTCCTCCTTGCCCTTGGTTGACCGCGGCCATCAACTTTCCTCCCCAGGGACCTGGACCGGCCCAAGTCATGTACGACGACGTGCGCGCTGCACTGGGCAAAGCCTACGACTCTTCAAAGATCAAGGACGGTCAGTTTGGCGCGATGATGGAGGTCGCTTCGGTCAATGATGTACGTACTCAACTTCTCCTGCGCGGTTCGTCCCTTCTTGGATTCGCTTCCTGACCCATTCTTCTCGTTGTTACTCAATAGGGGCCAGTAAGACTCCTCTATCAACTCAAGAAGACGTAAGTGAATGCTTACTGTTCTGTCTGCCTCCTCTTCCACAGGTCACGATCATCTTCGACACCCGAGAGACCAAGCACGCACCAAAGTCGAGCACACCCAGCGGCACATTCACACCTCTCACACCCGCAACGCCAGCTGCCGCAGAGCTTTCAGCACCTCAAGCGTCGCTTCCCGACGTGTGGTAGATTCGGCCTGTTCTCTACGTCTGTAGAGGGTTGTAGAGGCGCGGTAAAATGTGAATTGTTCGAAGTTGCCTGTCCCTCTTTCGACTTGGAGCAAGCGAAGGGGTGTGTTTCGTGTGTTCATCCTCGGACAAGAAAGAAAAGAGAATAAGAAAAGTGGGCAGAGAGGAGAGGGAAAAGATTAGACAGGTGCAGCAAAAATGCTCTCTTCCCTACCGGGAATCGAACCCGGGTCCCCCGCGTGAAAAGCGAGTATCATAGCCGTTAGACCATAGAGAATTGGTATAAGTTAGACTTAAAGATAAAATAAGTCCTTTGGTTTCTTTGAGCTCCTCCATTACTAGCGCCCTTCCCCCCTACTTGCCTCGACCTGCGCCTGGGTCCCGCTGCAGTCCTAAACAAGCATGACTCTCCTGCGCGTCAGACCGTAAAAAAAATGCATTCCTACTGTCTCTTTGGATCTCAGCCAGCAAGTCAGCGACGCATGCAGAGCGACAGGCAGGCAGAGCTCCGCTTCGGCTTCCTCCCTCTCGACCACAACTCACTCCCTCGAACCTC
>MVAJ01000119.1:0-25218 GCA_014825545.1 Cystofilobasidium capitatum
ATGGGCTCATAACCTATTGGACAGCAAGCAAGCTCAGCCCCTGAGAAGATTCGTGGGAGACTGAGGTGCAAGAGGAGAGAGCAGGAGAAAAGTCTGAAAAGGGTAAAAGCTAGATGAAAAGGAATCAAGTGGAGATATCTATGGTCCGCCAAAGTGCCTATCTAACCAGACAGACGGTACAAGGTAAGCTGAATGGACTAAGGTCTCTAGCTACATGGGGAGGGGGGGAGCAAACTTGAGGGAAAGAAGAGAGAAGAGAAATGCGAGTGCAAGCGTTTCAAAGCGCCTCAGCGTGAGGCGCTTGCCGCCGCGGCCGCGCAGCAGTCCCTCTGCGCTCCGCGCCTCGCTCGTCGCAACTCCAACAGGGCAGGAGGAAGGGGTGAGGAGATGGCCAGGAACCCTCTGCTGCTGCTGGTCTAAGGAATACGATGTCCTACCCCTCCCTTTCCCTTTCTGACTGAATATACTACCATCGCGAACCGCAATAGATGGTAGGTTTGTTGAGAGGGAAAATCAAATATGATCATGACATTCGCTGGGAGTGGGAGTGGGAGTGGGAGGGATGAGACGGGCGTGTCTGGTTACGACTCGAGCGTCACGGCTGCCTCGGGGAGCACGCGTACCAACAAGCCAGAGCGGACTTGGGTCCACGCGACGCCTGTCGCGACGCTGTCCTACAACCTTCCGCCAACTACACCCTACCCTCCTCCTAATCGATGACTGCCCAGTAGAAGCCTGATCAGAGTCCGGCGCTCGCTGACTGGTTACCCCAAGAAGGAGTCCCTTTGCTCGGTATGGGACGGCAAGGGGAGGAGGGAAGCCGGACGATGAGCTGGAGGGGAGCTTGCTCTTAAGGTCGACACCCTCGACGTCCGATGTTTCAGAGTGGTTGGAGTATGTGGTCCTTGGGAACGGTCAGGGCGTGTCATCAAGAGAGCAAGAGGTGAAGAAGAGACGCGAGACGACGTCGACGTCGATCAGCAGGGGGGTCACCAAGGCTTCGACACCTGAGATCCTTGACTAAAGTCCTGACCCTTTGGCACTCGTCCAGTACATGCCGTCCGCAACGACAGGCAGAACAGGACGCTGGATGGATTCCTGGCTGAACGGGGAGCTTGCTAGGTGCAGACAGGCACGAAGGCCGAAGACGGTCGCTCTTTTCCCCAGCCCGCACAGCGAGGCGCGAACTCGATAACCCCTTGCCCTTTTGCGAGCGCGGGCGAGGGAACGGTTTGGATGAGGGCTTCTGTATTTGGCAGTGGACGGATGATCACCTCGAGAAGTACAACGAATGGCCCATCAGAAACGAACCGTGAGGTGGAGACGGATGGCGATCAGGTTTTGGTGAGATTCGAGAGATGATTTGACTCTGAAAGGAACACAAGCTCGTAGATGTCAGGCATATCTGGGTCGCTGCGTCGTCCAGGTGGAAGAGACAGTCAGTGAAGGAGCGTCGACAAGGAGCGAGAATAAGGACGTGCTAAGGACCCGCCGTTCGACTCTCAACCACCCCGGTGAACGTCCCGATCTCTCTGTCCCTGTCCCGAGACGTTGTGGAGAGTCGAGAAGGACTGCGCGAGGAGGGGGCGGACGGGAGACTGGGATCGGTCGTGATGGAAGGTGTCGAGTTGCGAGAGCTTCGCCGGGAGGCTAGGTGTCGAACATGACTTCCAGGGGCGTTGGGCGCTTCCGTCCACTGAAAGCGAAGTAAACGTCAAAAAGTGTTGTGCAAGAGTGGGCTCAAGAAGAGAGACACACGATGGAGTTGCCAAAATTCTCGTCCGACTTCTCCTCCTCCTCGCGCACCTGAACGCTCGTGCAAAAGGACGTTTCGACCCTGACCCCACCGCCGTCCGAACCCCTCCCTCTTCCCGTGCCCGTCTCCCCGGCAGCCCAGCTCAACCGCTTCCCACCTAAAGGCAGGCCCGGACTGGAGAAGTCCATCAACGAGGAACGCCGTTTCCCCCCAGCAGGTGCGACCGGGTTCGAGAACTTCCTCCTCGCACCCCTGTGCTTTGACGCCGAGGCCGTCTGCGCTATAGAACCAGATTGAGACTGGGACGTCTGCGTGAGCAGAGTTGATCTTCGGTTAGTGACTTCCTCCATGACGGCCTCCTCCTCGTCGGCAGCGCGCGTTTGCTGGAGTCGGGCCGTCTGGCGAGGGTTGTTGAGGTACGACATCATGCACGACGCCTGGATGCACGGGAGGGCAGAAATAGCACCGCTGCACCAGCCGGGGTTGGACGTGAGGAAGGCGGTAAGGACGGCGGTTTGGAAGGCGACGAGCAGGAAGCCGTTGCGGATCGTGATGACGGCCAGCCTCCGAAGGACTTCTTGAAGGTTGCGACCGACACCGACATCGTTACGATTGTAGAGCTGGTAAAAGAACGACCAGGCAAGGAGCGATAAGTCAGTGCTTTGAAGCAGCGCGACGGGCAGTTCAGAAACGTACCAGCGCGCTCAACAATTCTAGAGACACACCCACGCTCAGGATCACGTCGACGAAGAGCGAGAGTCCAATCCACAAACCCTGAGTGACCTCGAACAGAGTGGCGCCTTGAGCGCTGTCCTGAGCGAGTGCACCGAAGTCGGAGTACGACAAGAGAGCGTGCGTGCTGGTGATCCCAGAGGCGAACGATGCGAAGGCGAGGAGGGTGACGAGAACGCCGAGTACCCTGCGAAGCACGGTTGCACCACCGTGAAGTGAGTTGATGAATGAGTAGCAACGGTAGGTAAGAAGGACTGGAAATAAGGAAGAAGCGTTGGTCGTCAGCGGTCGTTGAGGCGGGAGGGGAGTCGATAACTGAAGGTCAGGACTGACATTGACACAAGACGACCGCGACCGGTGCCGAGTAGAGAGTGACGGGTAGGGTCGCTCCTAGGTTGTGGAAGTCTGCGAGCCAGAGTCGGTCTCCATAGTGCTTTGAGAAGGTATCGGCCGTTCGTTGGACATTGGTGATGACGCCGAGACTGACGATGAGGAAGATAGTCGCTACGGCCCACTTGATCCAGGGCTGAGTCTTCTTGTCTGATGAGAGGAGATACAGGGGTACCTGGACTAGAAGGCATCCCCAGCCGACATAGCTGGAAGTAAAGGACGGAACCAACCAAAGACTTCAGCGTGCGGATGAGCAGGTTCCGAGGAAGAAAGACGACGGACCTGATGAAGAGTCCCGTCAAGAAAGGCAACCCAGCCTCAACGACGCTCTGAAGGCCTGCCTCCATGGCGGCCACAGCCTCCGGGCTCAATGGAGGTATGCCCCCCATGCTGTGGGACATGATGGGAGGTCGAGCAGGGTGGGGTGACCTTGTATCCGTAGACGAGAGAAGGTTGCAGCACCGAGTGGGAGAGGTTGAGGTCGAGCTGTTGCGCCGTGAGGGATCGGTGATGGTCGTTCGGCTGGTGAGAGGTTGGAGCGAGGACGGGCACCTCCAGTTGGAAAGAGAGAGGAGTGGTTGACGATTAGAGGGGGGGTTGATCCTTGACACTGAACCCTCGACAGGCAAACAAGTCTAGGCAGTCATCTCTCTCGGCCTCGACGGCGAAAGGCTTGTTTTAAGGTTGTGTGGAGGTTGAGCTCGGCAAGGGGGGTCGGTCGGGGCGTAAGAAAGGTTGAGTGAGACAAAGTGGCCTGCGGGCTGATCGTCCTGCGGCAAACTCCGTCCCTGATCCTCTCTCTCTTTCTCTCCACCATCACTTCGAGCTTTGACTAGTGATTCTATCCAGCTCCACTGCAACGTCTACAAGCCAAAGGGACCTACAGCTCCGACCGGCGTGCTCGCCGTCTCAGGACTCTCCTCGCCCAGATTTATTACAGCGCCGCTCTGGGCTGCAACGACGCCGATGGCAACCTTCAACCACTCTGCCGAGGCCTGTTCTCGAGTCTGACCCGGGTTGGACGCGAGGTGCATCTCGAAGATGCCGGTCAAAGCGCACTGGAGGGCGCTGGTAGGTGGTCCGGACGAGGGAGTGGAAGCGGACGCGAGAGGGGCGGCGAAGTCGGGAAGGGTCAACTTGATGGGAGGTTGATTTGGCTGGACGAACGTCGGCCAGTGTGCAGCAGGAGGAGAGGGGGCGAGACGAGTGTGCCCTAGAGGGAGCCGGGAAGGAGCTTCAGGGGGAGTGCTGGGCGTCACGCTGGCTGGGGTTGCGCCTTTGAAGTCGGGCTCGGGGAAGACAGGATAGGAGCCCTCGTCCTCTTCGTCCTCCGGGTTCGGAGAAGGAAAGGGGTACCGCTCCGATGGATGATTTGACTTCCGTTGGAGGTCGTGGAGGGGCAGGCAGGCGGACGACGAGGAGGAGTGATGGCGAGGGTCCTTGATGTGAACCTCAGGCGTCAGGACTGGCGTCCAGCCGACGGGCGTCTCTCCACCTGTCCCCCAAGCCTCTCGAGACCAGGCATCCTTCGATACAGACCGCTTGGTCGGCCCGACAGACGAGTGCACGCTCGAGCGACCGGTGGAGGGGAGCGCGAACGAGTCGATCTTGGGCGAGACACCGTTCGACCTGGGCCCGACGTGATCGTCCACCTCGCCGTACTGCGCCCAGTAGTCGTCGTTGACCGACGCGCTGGATCCGACTCTGGCGAGAGCGTCCTTCGAGGTGGACGGCGACTTGAGAGGTTCTTCGCCGTCGTAGCCAGCCCAAAAGTCCTCGGTGACGGCCTGCTCGTCCTTGTGCTCCTCCACTTCGTGCTCCTGAGCCAAGCGCTCGGCTACCACCTTGCCAGCCTCCAGCGCCTCTTCTAGGTTGCACCAGCGAACGGTAGGGTTGCTGTCGGCGACAAGCCGGAGTCCTTCGAGTCGCCAGGCCCGCTCAGGTCCCTCGTAGTTGAACAGCAGCTCGAGCGAGGGGGCGTCAAAGTTGGCGAATAGAAGGATCCTGGCTTGAAGCGTGAGAGGGTCGGGGAAGGCGTACGTCGGCTCGAGCGAAGGGTGCTGCGTCCGTCAATAGAGGTGCAAGGCGGTCTCGGTCAGTCCTCATCTGCGAAAGGGGGGAGCAAGCAGAGATGACCCTCGAGGATGGACGAACCTCTCCCTCGCCCATCATTCGTCCGACTTCGTCCAGTGCATCTGCGATGCTGCGCTTAACGTCCTCGGTCACGGTCGAGCTGGGCAGGAAGTGGTCGATCGGGTCGTCGAGGGACGGAGGGAGGTACTGGTGACGCTGGAGGAGGGAGAGCGACAGAAGCTCTGGAGGCAGCGGCGGGTTGGGCGCCGGCACGAGGTAGGCGAGGACGACCTGGGGCAGCGACGGCGGCAGAGGGACTGGCAGAGGACCAGCAGACATGTCTGGAGTGATTCGAGGCGAGATGGGAGAGCAGGGGAGGATCGTGGGCTGAGGGCAGAAGGAGGTTCGGGTGGATTGTGCTCTGAACTCCGTTCCCTTCCGACGACCCGCGAATCACGAGGAGAGAATCGAGCACATGGGATTCGTCAAGGGAGGCGCACAGAGACCGGAGAAGGTACAAGGAGAGAATCGACAGAAGCTACAAGAGGGAGAGACGGGTGGCCAATGTACAGTTGGGAGAGCTTGGGGGAGTGGGGACGGGGACGGGAAACCATCAGAGCTTGGCCTTGACCGGTCCTCCCTGCTTGAGTCATTCACAATCGTCGAAGCTTTCTGTAGAACCAGTATCTCGCGCTCGCGCACGTCTCTGGATGTCTGTTGCCGTCCTAACGATAAGACAGAATTGAAGAAGAAAGAAAAGTGTGCATCAAGATCGTTACGTTCTGGAGGGAGCTCCCTCCCCTACCCTCAAGAGTGCACCCACTCTCATTTGTCCTTCGACCGCTCCTTGCGCTCCTTCTTCAGAGGCCGCAGGTTGTAGAAGGCGTTGTATGAGCACCGGATTGCGAGCAGCTTGACCTCAGGGTCGGGATCTGGACCAAGCAAAGAAAAGAGAGTCAGATCCTGGACGTCCAAGCGAACGCAGAGGAAGATCAGGGAAGAGAGACTCACGGCTGGCGGCACTTGAGACGATCTCGTTCACACCGTCCTGGAACCGCGTGCTGAGGTCCTTGATCTGCGCTCGGACGCGGTCGAGCTCCTGCTCGTTCTTCTTGAGCGGCGGAAGTGTCGACTGGGTGAAGACGCCCTGTAGTGTCCGAATGAGAGACGGGTCAGCAGGGATGCTCTTTGAGGATGGGAGGACAAGTTTGGGGCCAACGTACCCGCTGAGCATCTCGTTGCGAGTCGATGCGGACCTCCTCCTCGAGGGTGTGGCGGTAGAGAGTTTCCTACAGAAGGAAGCAGCACAGGGTTGTCGTCGGTTTTCCTGGGGATAGGGCAGAGAAGCAAGGCGGGAAGCGCGCACCGTAGCCGTTCGGAAGTCGAGGATGACCTGGAATACCTCCTGAACCTTGCGCAGCAGCGAGTCCTACAAAGGGATCAATGACAAGAGAGAGTGAGCACATCTTTTCTGAGGGGACAATGGCCGAGAGGGAGGAAGAGCTTACCTCAGTCCCTCCAGTTCTGGACGTGCTCACAAGCAAGATCCTCGTCATCAACCTCCCGAGATACTCTCGATGAGCCTTCATCAACCCGTCCAGTCCATCCTCGTTTTTGGCGATCAGCTCCTCGAATGCCGCCCACGAGCACTCGATGACCTCGAGTTGATAGAACGCCTGGAGCTGTCGAACGAAGTGGGTCATCTCGGCGTGAATCAACCGACAGTGATGCCAGTCGCCCGAGGTGCCTGATAGTAATAATAATGATAAATTATAAAAACACGCAGAGAGCGAAGGGTCAGTCTAGCTCATGAACCAGTCTAGCGCGTGGGAAGTTGAAGAGAGGGTGTGGGATAGGCGCACCTTTCCGACCCGAGCCTCTCGACGTCCCGCCTCCGACCAACCTCATCCAGCCTCCCCCAAGGGCGTTCTCGACCCTCTTCAACTTCCAAAGATGAACAAACATCCGCTGGTAGGCCTCCATCGTTCTCGGATCCAGGATGGTGTCAACCGGCGCCTCGACCTTGTATTCGAGCACGAAGGTGTCCCAGCCGACCTCGCCGTGCGCGTAGGGGAGCATGCGAGCGTCCAGTCGGCGGAGGACCGAGGGAGGGTCGAAAGAGGCGTTGGAGGATCGGATGGCCGTCTCGAGCGTCGCCGTGAGAGTGTGTCGGTAGAGCTGATTGGCAGGCTTCGAGAGATCCTGACTGTTGCAAACACAAGGCAAACCTGGCTGTCAGTCGCGCGCTCTGTGAAGCAGGAGCAGAGAGGGCAAACGTACGACAAGGCACCCAAGAGCGTGTCCACAAAGTCGCCGTGTCCGAGCAAGAGGTACATCTTGAGCGCCCTCAGGTGATCCATGAACTCAAACTTGTCAAAGAAGATCTCGAGCAGTCGCTTGGACGCGATCTCGTAGGCCGCATCGATGGACCGCTCGAGACCGGCGATGTCAGAGTACTTGAGGGCTGGAAGAGTCAGACAAGACAGAGATTGTCAGAGCTTGACGCGGGTGGCTGGAAGAGCAACGCGAGGAGGGAGGGACGTACCTTTGCCAGCGTTCTCGAGCTTGGCCCGAGTGACGATCCAGTCGCTGTCCTGACAGCTGTAGCGAATGAAGTTGAGACTCTTTCCGGTTGAGAAGATCTGTTCAAAGCCCAGTAAGGAAGATCTGGTCAGATCGAGATGCGAAAGCTGAAGAAAGATGGAGGGGGGGGGGGGTAGACTGACCTTTCTGGCAAACTCTTTGCTGACGAACGTCGGCCTCATATCCTCCTTGAACTCCCACTTCCTCTTCCAAAGCTCCCAGCTCTTCACTCCCTCTCCCCTCTCTCCTTCCCTTCCAAACCCCAAATCCTCCGCCCCGAGCAATGTCGACGACGTTGTAACGTACGAGGCGTGGGCAAGGGAGGGGTTGGGGAAGACGAAGAACTCCGAAAAGGGGTCGTGCAAGTCGCCGTGGTAGATCCACTGCGAGAGCGAGTAGAAGAAAGGTTTCGACACCTTGTGAATCGATGGGGAGAGCCCGACAGCCAGCAGTCAGTCGTCGATTGCGCGCGCGCGGCGGAATGTTGATAAGAGGACTGACCTCTTCGAGCACGGAGTCGGTGAACTGCTGGACGAACGGGTCCCCGTTCTCGGTGTACTCGAAGATGCGCGATACCAGCTTCCCTCCGCTTGTGGCTGCCAAGAAGCAGAAGGTAAGATCGGGTCAGTACTGGATTTTGAATCCGTTTGATGCACGCCAGACAGGACGTACCTCTGCAGTCATCCACCATCAAGCTCATCAACCTCATCTTGAGCCGTGCCTCCCTCGTCCGGACACCCAAGCGCATCAACGTCAACCCCTCGCCATCCGTAAGTCCCTCGTCGCCCTCGTCTGACGAGGTCGCAGTCAAGGTCGCCGCCGTCGAGGTCATTTGTGTCTCGAGGACCCAGATGAGGTGATAGTAGTCCGTTAGTTGAGTCTGGAGGAAGTGACACAACGACTGGATAAAGCGCGAGTTTCGGACGTCTTTGTCAGTGAACGCTCCGCTTATAGTGAGGGAGTAAGAAGGGTACGTACCTGCTCTACGAGACCTCCTCTCCTCACGCCGCCTTTCGACGCCGGCTCTCCGCTTTGAGCCCCTCCGGCACCCATCTCCTGCACTTCCTTAACGAAACTCTCCACGTTCCTCACGAGCCATCCAGTCTCTCCCAGCCTCTCCACCAGGCCCCTTTCGAGCTTGCCGACGTAACCCTCCGACTCGTTGAACACGAGCTGGCCAGGCAGCGGTCCTTCGTCCTCAGCCGAGGTGGTAGATAGGTTGGGTGACCGAGAAAAGTGGTGCGGTGGGAGGAGGTAAGGGTTGACCTGGTCGGGAGGAGGGATGAAGAAGGAGATGGAGGAGCCGGAGATGCCTTGGAGCAGGTAGAGGGACTCGCGCAGGAGCTTGAGGGGAGGGATGGGTGTGCGACCTGTGCGACAACGATCATCCATCAGCCATCCAAGACTAAAGCTGCCAACGAGGAGAGGCGTACCTTTGGACGCGTTCCACTCTTCCAAGAGCAGGGCCTTGCTCATCTTCGCCTTGCCCATGAGATGTCTGAGGGAATGAGAGGTTAGCGTGTGATCAGCAAGAATCGGGTTGAACGACAGGCCGGAGAGAAGCGAACGTACGGGCTCCCGACTGACGGTCGAATGAGGAGGTGGCCACTGTCTGTCTGAACAGCTTTCCGGAAGCAGTTGGTTCTTGCTGTGGTGCGGTGTGCGGTAGTGTGTAGATGACGTCTGCAGGGTCGAGAGTAGTACGGTCTGGTGGACAGGGCAGAGCGTAGCAGCTGGACGCGTCGCAAAGTCAACCTGTATAAATGTATAACAGGATGCATCGAGCCTGTCGATTTGCATCTGATTGAGGCGGCCGTCAATGAACCGTCCGACTCTCAATACGACCAGACAGCATCCTCGCACGACCCCTCAAGCAGGACTTGAAGCGGGCGTCTGGTCGCGTTACGACGGCCCCAGCGAGCACGCGTAACGACGCGCCAGAGCGGACTTTGGTCGACGCGACGCAGGCCGCGCTCCCTCCTTCGCGATGACAAGCCTGTTGAGAATTGGGGGGCTTCCACTCGTCGACTGATACCTATGAGTTCTTTTGCTCGAGTCAGAGTGTTTCGAGGCGAGATGGGAGAGCAGGGGAGGATCGTGGGCTGAGGGCAGAAGGAGGTTCGGGTGGATTGTGCTCTGAACTCCGTTCCCTTCCGACGACCCGCGAATCACGAGGAGAGAATCGAGCACATGGGATTCGTCAAGGGAGGCGCACAGAGACCGGAGAAGGTACAAGGAGAGAATCGACAGAAGCTACAAGAGGGAGAGACGGGTGGCCAATGTACAGTTGGGAGAGCTTGGGGGAGTGGGGACGGGGACGGGAAACCATCAGAGCTTGGCCTTGACCGGTCCTCCCTGCTTGAGAGTGACGGCAGCGGCAGCGAGGCAGGGCGCGTCCCTCTCCTTAACCTTGCAGGCTGTGCATACGTCGTCCGAAGCAGGGGTCAGTCGATGCTATCCCAGAACGCGAAGGGAGAGGAGCGAATACGCACTGAAGACAACTTTTCCTCCCTCCTTCCACATTTCGGTCACGAGCGTCTCTCCGGGGTAGACGACGCCGGCGAACCGAACCTTGATGTCCTCGAAAGGTCCAAAGGACTTGTAGACGTGCTTGGCAGCGATGCCCATGAAGCACAGACCGTGCAGGACTGCGTGCAAACAGGAAAGCACCGTCAGAAACCAGAGAATACACATGGTGAGCAGGAAGAAAGCGAGAAGGAAACGTACTTGGCTTCTCGAACCCACCCATCTGTGCAAACTCGGGGTCAAGGTGCAAAGGGTTCAGGTCGCCCGACAGCCTGTAAACGGCCGCCTGTCGCTCGTCCGTCTTCTCTTCGACGACCCGGTCCGCCTTCCTCGCAGGAGGCTTATTGGCCGCCGTCGCCGGTCCTCGGTCGGACCCCTTGGTCTTGCCCTGGAATCCGCCCGAGCCGCGCAGGACGACCGTCGAGTGATTCTCAAAGAGCTTGTTCCCCGTCGACTTGTCGATCCCCTCCGTCGCCATCGTCACCGATGCAGACTTGCCCTGGAGAAGACGACTCGACGAACCTTGGTCAGCTACCTCCAAAACCTGTTTAGCAGTTGAGCCTGAGAAATGCACCTTGTCGAGGACTTCGAGGACTCGAGCCTGACTGACGATGACGCCGCTCGTAGGAATGTCTTCAAAGATCTTGAGGTACTGCTCTCCATGCAGGAGCTTGGCCTGTTCACCGAACGATCATCAGTGTCGCATCCCGCGCAAAAAGAGCGTAGTAGAGAGGGGGGGGGGGATGTACGGGGTTGAAGTTAGGGATCCAGTCGAAACCCAGACCTCCGCCGGCGCCAAAGCCAGGGATGACACCGAATGTAGGTAGCGCCTCAAACGCCTCGTGGCCCTCGTACGTCCACTGGAGTTCCTTCTCGGTCGCTCCGACACCGAGGTTGTATAGGATCACGTCCTTCTCGGCGTACGTGAACTCTTCGGCCGGAGGGACGTTGCGCTTGGCCTCGCGGACGAGGTCGGGGTCGTCCGGGTCGTCGTCGCTGGAAGTCGTCGAGCCAGCCTTATTGTCAAAGTTCTCGACGACCTGCTGCATGGCTTCCTGGGTGCTCGTTGGGTGCGTCGTTCGTCCGTCGTCTGAAAAGTCGAAGAGCAGTCAGAGTCAGCATCTAGAGCGCTTAGCGCGACGCAGCACCGCAGGAACGCACCGAACGCAGTGATCAGGTTCCACTTCTCCAGGATCTGCTCGGCCGTGTAGAACTTGTCGTTGGGGAAGCCGAATCCGCCTGACCTCTCCCATCGGACCTTGGCGGCCCAGCCGCCCGAGACCTCGAACAACTCGCCGGTCGACTCGCACTCCTTCGAGGCGAGGTAGCCGACGAGGGGCGCAACGTAGTCGGGCTTGAAGGCGTCGACCATTTCCTGAGGCCAAATCTGTGCGACGAACAAGGTGGGAAGGGGGTGGGTCAGCGAGTTTGAAGCGCGAATGGATGGGGACAGAAAGGGACGAACAGTGGAGGTCATGGCCGTTCCGGCCGAGGGAGCGATGCAGTTGACCTTGATGTCATACTTTACGCCCTCGATGGCAAGCGTTCGACTCAGTCCGAGGATGGCAGCCTTGGCCGTCGAGTAGTTAGCTGTGGAAGGGTCGTCATGGGGGTGGGTCAGCAAAGACGAGGGCCAGAGAACGGAGGAGCGGTGTGCAGACGCACCTTGACCGAAGTTTCCATCTGTCAACCAAGTGCAGCTCGGAGACGTCAGTTCTTGATTCATCTTTGGAGGTGGGAGAGGGACCGGAGCACACACAGATGCCAACGCCCGAGCACGTCGTGATGATCCGACCACCGCCGTTCTTCTGCATGCCCTCCCAGACGCCCTGCACGCCCCTAAAGGTCGCCCGCAGGTGAACGGCCAAGACGGCGTCCCACTCGGCGTCCGTCATGCTGACGAACGACTTGTCGCGCAGGATACCGGCGTTGGCGATGAAAACGTCGATCTTTTTGGCGCTGTTCCACGGGGCCGAGAGCGCCGTCGAGACGATGGTTGAGGCGTCCTCGGCGGACGAGACGCAAGCGATGGCCTTTCCTCCGGCTGAATCGTCGAGAGAGCACAGGTCGAGGTCAGCATCGATCTCGGTGCGGTCTTCTCTAGAGTAATCGTCAAAGCAAGCAAGGAGAGTACTCACCCTTCTGAACCTCCTCCACGACCGCATTTGCCCCCTTCTCACTGACGTCGTTCACGACGACGCCTCCTCCAAGCTTGGCAAACATGAGCGCGTATGCCCGACCGAGGCCCGCTCCAGCGCCGGTGATGACGATCGTCTGACCCTTGAAGGAGATGGGCGACTTGGACTGAGGGTTGGCAGGAAGCGACTTGGCCGAGGACAGGACGGCCTGGTAGATGAAAATCAAAATCAGCTCTCGTGCGCAGAAGATCGAGGAACAAAAGGGCAGAACGAACCATCATGTCCTTGTCGGTCATCCCCTCGGGGTGTTCCGCCCCTTCCCAGTCCCCAACCGCGCCAATCTTCTCCCAGACGGCGCTCGGCGTGAAGCTCTCGTCCGTCCTGAAGACCTGTCCTCTGCTCCTCTCCCACCGGACCTCAGCCACAAAGCCCGCTCCAACCTCAAAGATCCGGCCGGACACCTTCGAGCTGGGCAGAGTGAGGACGCCAACGAGAGGGGCGACGAACTCGGGCTTGAGAGAGTCAAGCATCTCCTGCGGGAGAACGGTAGCGAGCATCTGGGTAGCAGCCATCTGGAAACACAAACGAAAGAAGTCAGCCTGTCGTCACCCAAGGACCGCAGGAGGGAGAGGAGACGAACCGGAGCGATTACGTTGACGCAAATGCCGTACTTTGCACCCTCCCTTGCAAGCGTCTTTGTGAACCCGATGAGGCCCATCTTGGCGGCCGAATAGTTAGCCTGGCCGACGTTGCCGTACAATCCAGCAGCCGAGGCCGTGTTGACGATCTTCCCGTGCTGGTATCGCAACAACAGAGGTTTCAGGCGTCAGGAGAAAAGGACTTCTTGGTTCCAAAGGCAACGCGGAGGGAGGTGGTCCGTGAGGGGAAGATGTCGCTAAGGGACGGACCTGCTGCTGCCTGAAGATGGGCCAGACGGCCTTGCTCATCGCAAAGGCGCCCTTGAGATGGACGAGGATGACGAGGTCCCACTCCTGATCCGTCATCTTCTTGAATGACTTGTCTCCTGTGTGATGGGAGCGGAGGGTAGGCGAATCAGAAGAAGAGCACGCAAGTCAGCTTTTCCCCACGTTATACACCTTGAGAGAGGATCTCCCTTCAACAGCTGACAAGGCGAGGAGTGGACGAACGGATGATACCAGCGTTGTTGAGGAGGATGTCGACCTTGCCCCACTTGGACAGGGCGGTCTGGACGATCTGCTGAGCTCCGTCGGTGACGGACCCAACGGCGACGATGGCCTGTCCTCCAGCTGTTTTGAGCGAGCAGCATGGGTGATAGAGGTAGCGTAGACGGTTGGGAGTGACGATTGGGTTAGTGGAAGAGGAACAGGCAGATCTAGCTCAGCGTCTCGACATGAGGAAGGCAAGCACGAGCCAGCTTCGCAGCTCGCGAGACGTCGGACGCACCCTTCTGGATCTCGTCGACGACCTGCCTTGCGTTCTTCTCAGTGACGTCGTTGACGACGACTCTGGCTCCGAGCTTGGCGTAGTAGAGCGAGTAGCTGCAAGGAGGTGTTTGATGGATCAGTTCGAGGAGGGCGAGAGGGACGCAGAGAGGAAGAAGGAACGCACACCCTGCCGATGCCTGCTCCTGCGCCCGTGACGATGACGACCTGGTCCTTGAAGTCGACCATGCTGCGTGTTGTATGTTGTCAGTTGAATGGGTGTGTGCGTTGAAGAGGATGTAGATATGTCAGGAGGAGGAGGAGTTGGCGTGGGCTGAGCTCGACCGGTTCAGGCAGAGGCGACAGCCGGAGGAGGGAGAGAAAAAACTCACGCGAGATAAAAGAAGTCAGAGGGTGAGAACTTGAGTTACGTCAGCGCAGGTTTTGGGATCGGCTCTGTCCGAGTCTGCTGAAGTCCGCTCAGCGACCCTCGAGCCAACGTATGCTGCTCCCCGAGCAACAGCCTTGCAGGACGGCAGACGGAACTCGAATCCAGACACGGAACCCGACTCTTTCCGAGTCCCGTTGAGCCTTTGAGGCCCGCTGCTGGTGCGCTCGTGTGCAGGGAGCTCGGACCGGCACTATGTCGAACCAAGCGGCGAGAAACAGCCAACCCTCCCAAGCCTCGACTGTTAAAGCCCGAAGCCCTCCCCACCTTCTCCTTGTCCCCCACACCCCCGCACCCTCCCTCTCTCTGGTACCATCTCTCTCTCCTCTTTCTCTCTCTCAACCATGTCTCCCATCAAGACTCCAGACCAGCCGCCAACACACGATGCTGCTGTTGCGGTAAAGCCCATCAAGGGTGCCGTACGTCCTCTTCTTAGTTTCTCCGGACCCGTGCCTCAGCTGGAGACTGACCTTTGCTGGGTGCTCTTGTTGGTCGCGCAGAGCGAGGTGGAGAAGCTGACAATCAAGGCCGTCCGGGTGCTCGCCTGTGAACTTACGCAGCAGGTACGTTTCCCGCTTGACCATCTCAGAACCGCCAACCCGCTGACCTTGGTCTTGTTTCTGATCATGTCCAGTACAAGGGAGGTCACCCTGGAACGGCCATGGGAGCCGCTGCCATCGGTCTCGCTCTCTGGAAGTACTCGATGCGCTTCAACCCCAACAACCCCGACTGGCTCGCCCGAGATCGTACGTTCCTCAGACTCGTCTGCATTAAGCATCGTCTCTTGACACCCTCCCTTTCACCTTTGCGCGCGCTCTTTAGGATTCGTCCTCTCTGCCGGCCACGCCTGTCTCCTCCAGTACATGTTCCTCCACCTCTCCGGCTACCCCGCCTGGACGATTGACCAGCTCAAGGCCTACCACTCGCCAACCGCCATGCAAGACCTGACCATGGCTGCCGGACACCCCGAGATCGAGTTCCCCGGAGTCGAGGTCACGACCGGTCCTCTCGGCCAGGGCATCTCGAACGCAGTCGGACTCGCCATTGCTGGCAAGCAAATCGCAGCCCAGTACGACCGACCCGGGTTCGAGATCGCCGGCCAGTCCAAGGTCTTCTGCTTCACCGGAGACGGATGCCTGCAGGAGGGTGTCGGACAGGAGGCCGTCTCGCTCGCTGGACACCTGGGACTCGACAACCTCATCCTTATTTACGACATGAACTCCATCACTGTCGACGGGTAAGTCTCTTCTCTTTCCCTCCTCATTCACTCGAATCCTGAAATTCACGCGTTCTCTTCTGTTCGGCCTTGCAGAAACATCGACAGCTGCTTCAGCGAGGACACCGTCGGCAAGCTCCGCGCTCAGAACTGGCACATCATCAACGTCGAGGCCGGAAGTGAAAACGTTCACGCCGTCGTCGACGCGCTCGAGGAGGCTAGGGCCTACACCGGCGGCAAGCCCATACTCGTCGTCGTCCCCACCATCATCGGCTTCCCTTCCAACCTCCAGGGATCCGGCAAGGCCCACGGTGCCGCCCTCGGTGAGGATGAGGTCACGTACGTCAAGAAGACGCTCGGGTTTGACCTCGCCAAGCAGTTCTTCATCCCCGACGAGGTCTACAAGTTCTTCGCCGATGTCAAGGACAAGGGCGCCAGGTTCGAATCGGACTGGAACGCCATGCTCGAAAAGTACGCGGGCGAGTACCCCGAGGAGCACAAGGAGCTCCAGGGCAGGCTGTCGGGCAACCTCCCCGCCGGCTGGCAGGACCTCCTGCCCAAGAAGGACGACCTGGCCAAGTCGGCCCCGCTCCGAAAGTCGCACGGTGTCGTCCTCTCCAAGCTCGCACCCGCGTACAAGAACTTTGTTGCCGGTTCGGCCGACTTGATGGAATCGACGTTCGTCAACTTCCCCGGACACCACGACTTCCAGAACGTGAGTTCCTCCCTTCTCCTTTCCTTCACTCAAACAGGTCTGAAACTGACGGACAACCTTCTTTCTTTCAGCCTACGACTGGTCTCGGAGACTACTCTGGTCGACAGATCCGGTTCGGTATCCGAGAGTTCGCCATGGTCGGTATCTCGAACGGTCTCGCCGCCTGGCACAAGGGCGCCTTCCTTCCGTGCGTTTCAATTTTTCATACGCCCTCGTTCCTCACTCTAGGTTTTTTGCTGACCCGAGCTCTCTGTCGTTGTCCGTCTCCAGTGTCGTGTCGACCTTCTTCATGTTTTGGCTTTACGCCGCGCCCGCCGCCCGTATGAGCGCCCTCCAAGGCCTTCGTGTCATCGGCATTGCCACCCACGACTCCATCGGAACGGGAGAGGACGGGCCTACGCACCAGCCGATCGCGCTCCCAGCCTTTTACCGGTCATTGCCCAACTTCAATTACTTCAGACCGGCCGACGGAGAAGAAGTCGTCGGCTGCTACGCCCTCGCCCTCGACGAGGAGAACGCCAACACGCCCTCCCTCCTCTCCCTCTCTCGACAAGCCGTTCCTCTGCTCGAGGGATCGGACCGAACCAAGGTCCGAAAGGGTGCCTACATCATCTACTCGTCCTCGCCCGAGTCGGCGTCCAAGCCCGACCTCACCCTCATCTCGACCGGCTCCGAGGTCTGGCGAGCCATCGAGGCGGCCAAGAAGCTCTCTGCGACCATCAAGTCAATCAACGTCGTCTCGATGCCCATCCAGGAGGTGTTCGACAAGCAGGATCGAGCGTACCGACAGTCGATCATCCCCTCGTCCACCCCAACGGTCGCGATTGAGCCCTACGCGTCCGACCGATGGGCCCGGTACGCACACGCGTCTATCAACATGGTCAACTTTGGCTGGTCCGCTCCCGGAGACGACATCTACGAATTCTTCGGTTTTGGTGTCGACTCGCTCGCTGCAACCGTCGGAAAGTGGTACGGCGGCCTCGGCGGCCAGATCCCCCTCGTCGGAGAGTTCGAGGAGCTCGTTGGCGACCTTCGACCCCACTTCCACTGAGCCTAAAAGAAAGTTCATTCTTCTCCTTGGGTTTCCGCATCGCCTGTCTGTTCTCGACGTTGTGTTCGTCTCTCACATTGTAGTACCAATCTCATGCACTCTCGTTCTTAACTCCCTCGCATCCCACGGGCCTCACAGCAAACCCAGAGTCCTTGCAAAATCGTCCTCTCCGATCGCATCTGTCATTCCCCAAGAGGAGGAGGCTTAATATTTGGGCGAGGTTGTTGGATCTCTGTCTGACCGTTGCCGCCATACCGCCGGCTTGCCTTTTCTCCCCGGCCGGCTACATGCCCTCGACGAGATCGACTCCGGCACGCCTCTCGTCCAACCAACCAACACCTACCTCCTCTCCTCCTTCCCCGCTCATCCTCCTTACTACTTTCTCCCATCTCAAACATGTCTGCACCCTCTTGGCGACTCGTTGTTGGCTCTGACCAGGCCGGAACCGATTACAAGGTGCGACCTCCTCCAAGCCCTCCTCCTGTCGTTAGACGCTTGCTGACCCACGTTGCGACGCGTCTCTGGTCTCTGCCTCTCGCAGGAGGCTCTCATCAAGGCCCTCGAGGGCGACAAGCGTGTCTCGTCGCTGGTCGACATCGGTGTCCCCCACTCCAAGGTGAGCAGCGGCTCGGTCCGAAAACTCCGTGCGTTCTTTGATGAGGCTCAACCTCCACTTTTTTTACCTTCTTCCAGGACGAGACTCCCTACCCGTCCGTCGCCATCAAGGCTGGAGAGATGATCGTCAACGGCGAGGCCGACCGAGCCATCCTCATCTGCGGCACCGGTCTCGGCGTCGCCATCTCTGCCAACAAGGTTGCGGGCATCCGAGCCGTCACTGCGCACGACTCGTTCTCGGTCGAGCGGTCGATCCTCTCCAACGACTGCCAGATCATCTGCTTTGGACAGCGAGTCGTTGGACAGCAGCTGATGACCCGGTTGGCGAAGGAGTGGTTGGGGTGCGTTGTTCCTTCTCCCTTCCCTCCCCTTCCTCGTCTCCTTGCTGACCGAACGCTACCGCATTTGCAACCTCCCTTCAGATACGTCTTCGACACGAGTTCGGCCAGTGCCGACAAGGTCAAGGTCATTGAGGAGTACGAGGCTTCCAGCAAGGGCGGCGTCATCGCTGGAGGTGCGTCGTTCTCCCCTTTCCTCTTTTTCGTTTGAACGCCCAATGTAAGATCGAGAGCTGACTCTGTGCGCATCGTCTTAAACCTCTCTCAGCCAAGGGAAGCTGTTGATCTGTGTGTGGGAAGGAAAAGGACTCTCGAGAGTTGTACCATGAACGCCTAGATTCTCAACCCCGTTTTCGCGTCACGCTACGGAGCAAATGGCCGGTCGCTGTGAGAGAAAGCAAGCGGCCGCTGTGAGGCGTTGACAGCAGCCTTGGAACCTCGTTCACTAACGAGATCCGCGAGAGGTTAGCAGACGTTGATCTTGTTGTTCAAGCGATATTTGCCCTTTCCTACTCCCCCTTGATTACATGCGCGCTCAGTTGCTCGAGAGAAAGAACGCAAGTACAAGCAGAAAAGAGGCCATATGAATACAACGCGAAGAAAGCTCCTTTTCCTGAAACCTAGGCCTTGCCCGCGCTGCCAAGCAGGGTGAAGAAGCGCTCGCACACGCCCGAGAAAACGTCAGACGCCTCGTCGTAGATCTGGGGCAAGGGGACGCCGTTGACGAGCGAGGTCTCGATGTGCTTCATCATGGGATCGCGAGCCCACGAGTTGATGTTGAACTGCATAGCGTGAAAAGGAGATCGGGGGTCAGTCAGGCGAGAGGGAGGAACAAGGAGGGCAAAGGAACGGACCTTTCGAGCACCGGCCTTGACGCAGTCCTTCCAGAGCTGGTCGGGAAGTCCATCGGTTCCGTGAAGGGCAATGTAGTGGTCGTTCTTCTTGACAATGCCGTGCAGGGTCTCGAGACTGAGGGGAAGGGCGAGAGACGTCAGGACCACTCCTTGCAAGTCACCCTAGGCAAGGGAAGTTGAGACGTACAGGTCGAGCTTGAACTGGTCCTCGGGAGGCGACATGTACTCTCCGTGGAGGTTTCCGATCGAAGGGGCGAGCAGGGTTGCTCCAGAGTTGGTCATGAACATCTCAGCCTTGTCGGCGTTGGTGAGCTGGGCGTCTGTGATGACTCGGAGTCCGGCCTCGCCACCCTCGAGTCGACCGAGCTCGACCTCGACGGCAACTCCGACCTTGGTTGCTCGGGTGATGTGCTCCTTCGACTGTGTGAGGGAAGGAAGAGCAGGTCAGCCAACTGTCGCGCGCAGCAGTCGAGGTACGGCAGCTGGGAGGGTAAGGCAGAGAGAGCGACACGCACGATCGCAAGGTTCTCCTCGTCCGTGTCGGCATGCGAGGCATCGACCATGATGCTGTCAAAGGCGACACCGGCCTCGGCGAACCGGAGGGAGGTGTCGATGTCCTCGTCGGTCGTGGCGTGGTCGAGGTGGACCGCGATGGGCACGCTCGCGCTGTGGGCGAGCTTGAGGCAGAAGTCGAGGTAGTGGATACCTCCGTAGTCTGAAGAGCAATTTCAAAAGTGCGAAAGCCGGTCAGTCATCTCGGCTGGAGTGGGAGGACGGGCGAAAGCGGGTAAGGAGGGAAGACGCACGCATGGTGATGGGGAAGAGCTGCATGATGGCAGGCGACCTGGCCTTCTCGGCGGCTCGAACGAGACCAATGGCGGCAGGGATGTCGTAGCTGGAAGCAGAGATCAAGCTGGTCAGCTTGAGCGACGCAGAGAGGAGGAAGACAGGGCGAACCAAGTCATGGCGACGACTCCGTAACCGCCCTCCTCTGCCTTTCGGAGGATCTCTAGGGTTCGGTTGTTTTCGAGTCCGGCAGGTCGAGACATGGCAGGCAGTTCTGGTGAGTAAATCTGGTTGGTAGCTAGAAGGTAGGGTTGTGGGAAGTGGGAGAGACGATGGGGTTGACTCTAGTGTGGCTGAAGGGGGGGAGGGAGGGGGAGGGTGAAGGGGGAGGACAAAGGAGCCAGATCGTTTTGAGCAGGCCGGCTACTTCGACTCGATCAGCATTGGACAACCCCAACCAAGCGGCCGCTCGGACGTCAGTTGGGTCCGGGACGAAAAGAAAAAAGAAGCAGAGTCCGGGGAAGTTGTGGTTTGCAGAGGAGCTGGAGAAGCAGACGGCGAGCTCGCTCGCGTCCGTCCAACCGTCTCCCTTGCTCCCCTACCTTCCAACTCACTGTCTCCCTCTCTCTCGCGTTCTCTGACCTGCCTGGCCTGCTCGCAAGGTACGAGCTGCTCACCCTGATGCTGGCCTGTCGATCGCGTCGCGACGCGTCTCTGAGGTTGCCGGCACGATACGGCTAGGTCGGACTCTCGGTCCTGGCGAGCCGCAACTTGGGCTGTCTCGCCCAAGCCGACCCCTCCTTCTGGCCAGCACAACGCCGAAGCGAAAGCCAGGCCAGGCCGGCGGTAGGGAGGGAGGTGCGTGGTTGAAGTTCGGGGCAAAAAAACCGGACAAGTTGTTTCTTCTTCTGAACACCCTCCCTCCCCTGCCCTCCTCACCTCTCTCCCCTTCCTCCATCACTTCCCTCATTCGTGCACCATGACCTGTAAGTGTTTGCGTCCCATCGTCCTCCCTTGCAGCTGAAAAGGGCTGATATCTGTCCATCGCGACTCCGACCATCTTACCCGTCCGTTCCCTGTCCTTCGACCTCGGCTCACAGCGACAAAGCACATCCTCAACGACCAGAAGGACATCGCCATCGACTGCCTCAAGGGTGTTGCGATCCGAAACCCCAAGCTCTTGCTGAACGAGGAGTACAAGGGTGCGTGTCTTCCTTCCCGATCTTCCCAACCTACCGGCGCTGAACTTCTTCTCCGTCCTGCTCTCCGTCTCTCAGTCATCACTCGCCGGCAATTCAACAAGAACCACGTTACGCTACTCTCGGGAGGAGGAATCGGCCACGAGTGCGTCCCTTTCGCTCTAGGTCCCTTCCGCCAGCAACGCGCATCTGACCGACTTGCCGTCTTTGCAACAGGCCATCACACACTGGGTTCGTCGGAGAGGGTATCCTCACCGGAGCCGTCTGCGGAAACTTCTTTGCCTGTGCGTTCAATTCACTCTTCTCTGAGAAGAAGGCGAGGCTCGCAGCTGACGCTTTCTGTGACTCTTGATCTCTCCACGCGCAGCGCCCAACACCAACCAGGTCAAGAAGTGCCTCGAGACCATCGACACGGAGAAGGGAGTCCTCATGGTCGTTCCTCAATACACTGGTGAGCCCCTCTTCCTCCTCTTCCTTCCCTCACCGAACCTCTTTCCCTGACCCCACTGCCTCTTTTGAACAGGTGACGTGCTTCACTTCGGACTGGCTAAGGAGCAGTACTTGGCTGCCCACCCCAACTCGAAGCTTCGAGTTATCTTCGTTGGAGAGGACGTCTCGGTTGGCCGATCGCAAGGAAAGATGGTCGGACGGCGAGGTCTTGCTGTGAGTTCCAGCGCTCTTGGCCTTTTCTGGGGAGTCTTCAGACGCGACTGCTGACCACCTACTGCGCGTCTGGCTTCTTCAGGGGGTCGTTCTCGTTTACAAGATTGCCGGGGCTCTCGCCGCCACCGGGGCCGACCTCGACGCCTGCTACGACGTCGCCAAGTTCGTCATGGACTCGACGGCAACCCTCGGTATGGGTCTCGACCACTGCCATGTACGTTTCCTGCGCTGCCAGTCGCCAGTGAAATTACAAATGCTGACTCGTCGTCTCTTACGACTGTTCAGATCCCTGGAACTGGAGGAGGAGAGCACACCCTCGCTGCGGATGAGATGGAGCTCGGCATGGGCATCCACAACGAGCCCGGAATCAAGCGCATCAAGATTCCCTCGACGCGCGAGCTGCTCGAGCAGATGCTCACGTTCGCCACCGACATCACCGACCCGGACCGCAGCTTTGTGCCGTTCAAGCACGACGGCAAGGACGAGGTCGTGCTGATGCTCAACAACTTGGGTGGAGTCAGTGAGCTCGAGATGAACGGCATCATCGTCGCCGCTACCGAGTGCGTTCTCTCCCCGTTCCTTTCCCCTTGTCGATCCAGACTCTGACCTGTCTTCCTCCTTCTACTCTTCAGGATCTGCAAGGAGAAGGGTATCACCGTCAGGCGACTCTTGACCGGCGCCTACGTCACGTCCCTCAACATGCCCGGTTTCTCCGTCTCCCTCCTGCGCCTGCCCCGGGAGGGCGAGTCGGCCTACTCGTCGGTCCAGATCCTCGAGCTCGTCGACGCGCCCGCCGACTCGCACGGCTGGCACTGGTTCTCCAAATCGGAGCCTGCCGCGTACGAGCGCATCCCCAAGGAGACCAAGGTTGAGCACCACATCGAGAACGTCGGAAAGAAGCTTGCTCGTGAGTCGCTTCTTGCTTTGCGTTCTCCCTTGGACTTGCAGCAGCGCCTGACCCAGCATCCCGTCGCGCTCTTCCTTCTGCCTTAGCTCCGAGCTCGGAGAAGTTCATCCAGGCCATCCAGCAGGCTTGCAAGGATGTCGTTGCCGCCGAGCCTGAGATCACTCGATTCGACACGTACGTTTCTCTCTTTTTCGCCCTTTACGCCCATCCGAGCATCAAGCTGATGTATCCTCTCTGCGCTTGATCCTGTAGTATCGCCGGAGACGGAGACTGTGGTCTCTGCCTGCAGGCGGGAGGAGAGGGTCTCCTCAAGCTCATCGCCGACGGAAAGGTCTCGGACTCGGACATCGTCACCGCCATCCTCCAGCTCGCCGAGCAGATCGAGGTCGACATGGACGGCACCTCGGGCGCGCTCTACAGCATCTTCTTCAACGGACTCGGCGCCAACTTGCGTGCGGTCGCAGAAGAGAAGGGTGCGGATGTCGCCACGCCGGAGGTTTGGGCTGAGGCCCTTACTCGGGCAAAGGCTGTTCTCTTCCAGTACACTCGAGGTTCGTTCCCCCTCATGCTTCAGCTGCTTCAACAGTCAAGGACTGACTCCTCGCCTTTTCACAACAGCACGAAAGCCCTCGCGCACCCTCGTCGACCCCCTCGAGGCCTTCGTCACGACCTTCGCCGCCGCCCCGTCCGACTTCGCAGGCGCTGTCAAGGCTGCCGTCGACGCTGCGGCCGAGACCGCTCGGGTCGAGGCCAAGGCCGGTCGGGCAGCCTACGTCTCGCGCGAGGAGCTCGCAAAGGCGGCCGTACCTGATCCGGGAGCTCACGGAGTCGGCATCATCCTCCAGGGTATCCTGAACGTCCTCCAGGGCTAGACGGCTTTGTCTCCTGAACATTCTCCCTCGGTTTTCTGTCTTCTCCTTCGTTTTCCAAGTTGTACAAAAGAGCAGTCCTTCTCTCCCATCATTCGCACCCAGCACTCTACATGAACTCTCATCTTCGACTTCTGAACGCTTGCAAAAGTCGATTCGTCCCGTCAACGCCCGCAATCAAACGTCGGTCTTGCCTCTGCGAGTTGAAGGCCATGAATGATGACCGCCCTGCAAAATCTTCAACTCGCTTGTCTCCTCGTCTGCTCTCTGCTTTCTCTTCGCTCAGCTCTGCGCTTCTACCTTCGGCCTCTTGCCTGAGAGAGCGAGTCCGTACAAATTCTCCGCACTCACTGTCGCCTTTGCCGGCTTGGACTAAACTCCGTGCCTGATCGACCCTACCGGTCACGTCCGCCCACACGTCCCCCTTCATCCAGCCGTAACGTACAAAAACAGACGTCGTACGTCGTCTCCTACTGGTCGTTCTCTGTCGTTTTCGGCTGCCGCGCCGGATCCCACAGGGCTTTTGGTGATCCTCGTAGGTGCCCCGCTGTTCTGATCGTACCGTCTCCTCGCCGTCGAGGCCCCACTCCTCCTCGACCATTAACCCGACAGCTCTCTCTGGGAGCAACGAACAAGCGGAGGGCGAGGTCTTGACAGCGCTCCTGGTCGCTGCATCGTTAAAAGACAGCAGGACCTCCCCAATCTTTTTCTCCACCTGCCCCGCCCCCCCCCCCCTCGCTCGCCCTCACCTGTCGCGGACGCGTCTTCTCTGCCTACTCGTCGACAAGCCTTACCTCCCGAGCAGCTTCCCTCACTACCTTTCCATCATCATGCCTTTCGGATTCGGCAAGACCGTCGACAAGTCGTCGACGGCCCATCAGGAGGACGTCTCTCGCGCACCCTCGCCGACGCGAGTCTACGTTCCTGGTTCGCCTGAGGAACAGAAGCTCCTCCGAAAGATCGACTATCGACTGGTACCGCTCGTTTGGCTCATGTACCTGTTGTCGTACCTCGACCGGTGAGTTTCCAACAGCAAAATGTATTGTAGAGCCTCTCGCTGACCTGTCAACCCTTTCTCCTCCTTTTCCCAGGGCCAACATCGGTAACGCCAAGTCGGGAGGAATGGAGAAGGACCTCGCCCTCACCTCCAACCAGTATTCGATCGTCCTCCTCGTCTTCTTCATCGGCTACGTCTGCGGAGAAGTTCCTTCCAACATGATCCTCACTCGAGTCCGACCCTCTGTCTACCTTCCCGCTATCATGTGAGTCGCTTCCGCCTCTCCTCGCTCCGTCTAGAATCGTCTGACAGTGTTTTCCTTTCGCCTCGCTTGCAGGTTTGTCTGGGGTGGTATCTCCATCGCCATGGCCGGCTGCCACTCGTACAAGACCCTCGCCGTCGTTCGTGCCATCCTCGGTGTCGTCGAGGCCGGTTTCAGCCCTGGAGTTCTCTTCCTTCTCTCGTCCTGGTACAAGAAGCACGAGATGGGTCGACGATTCGCCGTTTACTACACCGCTTCCGCTGCCTCTGGAGCGCTCGGAGGAATCCTCGCCGGCGCCATCACCGGCAACATCGGTTCGGAGTCCTTCCAGGGTTGGCGATGGTTCGTCCCTTTCCCCCCACTCGACAGCTTTGACAGGTGCTGACACGTTCGTCGTGCTCCTCTCCAGGCTCTTCGTCATTGAGGGTGTTGCCACCTGCGCCGCTTCGGTCCTCGCCTACCTCATGCTTCCCGACTACCCCTCCAACACTCGATGGTTGACCGACGACGAGAAGTGGCTTGCCGCCGCTCGACTATCCGCCGACGACGTTGGATCCTCGGGAGGTGCCGGTTCGTCTCACGGAGGGTGGGCTTCCCTCAAGGAATCCATGTCCGACTGGAGGACGTGGGCCTTCACCTTCATGTTTATGATGTGCACCGGCTCGCAGACCATCCAGTACTTCATCCCTACGTGAGT
>MVAJ01000011.1:0-201359 GCA_014825545.1 Cystofilobasidium capitatum
TCTCATGTCTCCTATCCTGCTCACGTCACCGCTTGCATTTCCCTGTGCTCTGACAGTGTCTTGTGTTGTGCCGTATCTTTGTTCTCTTTCTCTTTTTTTTTTCTTTTTTTTTTTTTTTTTTTTCTTTTTTTTTTTTTTTTTTTTTTTTTTTTTTTTTTTTTTTTTTTTTGCTTTCTGGGTACCAGAGGTGGAGATACTGAAAGGCGAACCGGTGACTTCTGATTTGGAAAGTCAGCTCTCCCTTTTGCGCACCTCTGTACGTTTCTCCTTTCCCTCTTTTTCACACACTCAATCTGTCTGTCTGAAACCCAACCCAACTCAAACGCATGTTTGACCAAAAAGATAAAGAATAAAGAGACAAAGTTGGAGGGGATGAAAGGCGGCGTTGTGCTTGTTGAGCCTGAGGAGTTGAGCAGGGTGGAGTCGGAATGGAATGTCGAACGAACGCAGTGGGTTAAGCGAAAGAAGGTTTACCTCTCGTACGTTCCCCCCTCCCCCGACTAATGATACAGCCCCTCCAAATCGGTTGCCAAAGCTGACAGTGGACGATGGGTTGTTCGATTGATGGGATCTGAAGGGCGGTGGATGGGATTATGGGGGAGGCGAGTACAGCCCAGCGAGATCAATGGGAGGAGGATCTAGGAATTGAAAAGTCTCCCGAGGCAGGACCCCCCCCCTCCTTTAAACACCGTCTTCCTTTCACCTTGCCGGTCCGCGTGTTGACTAGGGTGGTTTGTTTTATCGAGGAGCAGGAAGCTGTCCGACTCGAAGCGTCCCTCGTTGGACCTGCTTCGACGACCCACCGACCGACCGCCGCCCAGGCCGGCAGGAAAGGCACAGGCGCGGGAGTTTCTGAGTGTGCTGGAGGAGGAGGAGGAGGAGGAGGGACAGGGGTGAAAAGGAAGGGTTCCAAAGCTGGAGGAGGAGGTGGGAAGGCAAAGAAGACGAAGACCAAAGCTTGACTTCCTCTTCCCCCCCCCCCTCCGAGACGATCGCAGTCGATATTTCATGCCCCTCCTCCCCTCTCACACTTCCTATCGCACCAACATGCACAGCGCAAGCAGACGACAAGAAGAGAGCGAAAAGAGCATCAATAATACCCTACGAAATGCAAAATCTGATGCGGGTGGTTCCGCCTCTGCCTCTCAAGCAATCCGTCAATCTCTTCATCCATATCCCTCGCCTTCTCAATCTGCGCACGCGAGAGCCAAAAATGAAAACCCAGAATCTCCTCGTCAGATGACGTCTCTTTGCAAAAGGCAAGAGAGGAGATGGAAGTGAAAAACGCACGGATTGGCAGAGGTCGAGGATGGCTTTCGAAGCGATGAGGGCTTCTTCGTGGTTGTCCTTGATCTCGACGTTGACGACGTGGACGGGACGGTTGTACTCTCCTCCCCTGTTCAGCAAGTCTTTCGGACCAAAGCACAAAAAGACACGTCCCCACTCGGTCAGCTCCAGCATCAAAGATGAAGAAAGCTCCGCAAAGAGTTAAGGAGGAGAAGAAGGGGTTGGGGGTTGGGGGAGGAAGACGTACCCTCGCACACAGCGTCAAAACACCTCTCCTCACACGTGACGACGACATCCGGAACGGTCCTCGTCTCATGCCATCGTTCAGGGGCCTTCTTGATCTTTCGATTTCGATCAATCATGTTGAGGATCCCGTTGGCCGTATACCTTTTCGAGGAGAAAAAACTCCGCGCACCTGTCAGCGCCCGAGCCGAGTGCCCTTCACAGGCTGATGAACGTTGAGAAGACGCACAGAGCCTTGTCCTTCCTCAAAAGGTCCTGATAGATGTCTTCGTAAGGCGTTCCGAAAGGGTAGATGTTGGGCTTGTCGATGGCTGGACCTGGAAGACGAACAGCCGATCCAGTGCCGGATGAGACGACAGTCAAGCCTGCGTCGCGAAGCGTCAGATGGGCCTGCATTGAACGATTCTGGAGGTGCTTGCCAAAGTTGGATCAGTTCGTGAATGCGTTTCTTGGTGTTGTAGAAGAGCAGAGAGAAAGGGCCGAAGGGGGGGTGAGGAGGGACATACTTGATTCGAAGCGCAAACGACGCAGAACAGCAACTTTGACGACCCTTCCTCCTGAGCTCCCACGTCCATCTTGGCCGTCACGACAGGTTGCAAACCCGCCTGCGGGGGAACGTGGCTTCCACTCGCCGTCCTGGACATTTGCTGAGCGGTTGGCGGAGGAGGTGTTGGGGTGTGCTGCATTAGACCGGGCTGCATTCGGTCGCCCCATCCTCCGCGAGCACCACCAGGAGGAGGAGGGAGTTGACTGCCTGGAGGACCGGGCGATGGGCGGTAGAAGGGTGGTTGTTGGGCTTGCTGTTGGGGTGGTTGTTGAGAGTAGTAGGGCTGAGGGTTTGACGAAGAGGCAGGAGGGGGAGGGTAGGGTTGACCATTGGTTGGCGGAGGGATGAACGGCGGTGGGTTGGACGGGTAGCGCTGTAGCGGCGGGTAGTTGTTGCGAGGGTCCATGCCTGAAGCGTGCTGAGAGAAGTCTTACTAAAGACGAGCTAGAGGAGCAGGACAGTCAGAGAAAAGGAGAGGGAGGGTCAGCACAACAAGGTCGACACGACGAATCCCAGCATAGCTCCCTCCAGTCCCTTTCCCCAGTACGGCAGCGTCTCAGTAGTATCTGATGTTTCCGCAGTCCAGCCCTTGTGTGATCCTCCTCCGTCTGCTCATCTCTTGATGTTGAGAGAATCGTCGCGTGGGGTCGAAGGCCAGGAAAGGGCCGGTGCCATGGCTGCTCTATCCAAGAGGCGTGTAAAGGTCTTCGTCGTCGACGCTGCCGCTTCTCTCCCCATTTGACTCGCAAGGAAACGCTGGACTGACCTGATGCCGATATCGGGTTAAGCCAGGGTCTGAAAGGCTGGCAAGGAAGGGGCGATGGGGTTTGGGGCTCAGGTCGACTCGAAACGCTCGGAGCTCGAAGCCCTCCCGACAGCATTCCCCAGCCTCAGACCGTACCCTCCTTTACTCTCCCCACGAGACACCAGACAACACTCGGGAAGCACCAGAGGCACGCTATCCAGACGGATCTGCCATACTACGACAAGAAGTCACTGTGAGGATCGCTCGCCATCCGTCCGTTCCTCCATCTCGTCGCTCGCCCGCAGCTCCCTCCAGCTCGCCTGTGCCTCAAGCCATCGCACGCATCAGCCCGTCGCCCGCTCCTCAAGCTCGCCCCTCGTCCCTACTCTCGATCTAGCTCACCCGTTTGAGCTGCTCGGATCACCCGTTCGTCAAAAGATGGACCTCGACTCCGCGCCCCCTCCGCTTCTCCTCGCCCCCCTCCTCCAGGACCT
The DNA here is from genome assembly GCA_014825545.1 of Cystofilobasidium capitatum. Classification (NCBI taxonomy): domain Eukaryota; kingdom Fungi; phylum Basidiomycota; class Tremellomycetes; order Cystofilobasidiales; family Cystofilobasidiaceae; genus Cystofilobasidium; species Cystofilobasidium capitatum. The sequence continues at coordinate 3,317 of MVAJ01000011.1, forward strand.
TCACGCCTGGCTCTCCTCACCCACCCTTTCCTCCGCCCCCCTTGCTACTCCCACACCGTCGAACCAGACACCTTCGGGTACAGCGGCCGCTGCGATCCGAGCGAGCAGCGCGCTGTTTAACCTCCTGCCTGCATCGAGAGGGACGACTCCGCCCCTTCCTCCTACCGGCTCCCCGACCCCTGCTGCAGGTGGCAATGGTCCGAAAGGAGAGGACGACCAAGGAAAGGAGGAGACCAAGAAGAAGAAGGTCAAGTGTCGTTGTGTGGAAGCGTACGGTAACAACCTCTACATCGGAACGAGCGATGGACAGGTGCTCTGGTACACGTTCAGCCCCGTCGGTTCCTCCTCTGTAAGTTGACCCTCCCCCCTCCCCGTTTCCCACTCTTCGACCCCTTCCACACAAGTATGCGACCGTGCTAAGCTGACGAGACAACTCTCTCTGCTGAAGGAACCCTACACGCTCCAACATAGACACACCATTTTCCCCCGCCGACCAATCTCGTCCATTCATCTCCTACCATCCATCTCGAAAGCCCTCATCCTGTCCGAATCAACCCTCCATTTCGTCTCCCTCCCAACGCTCGAGCCTGTGCCGTCGGGGCTGATACAGTCTGTTAGGGGTGTGGTGGCGGTGGCTGTGGATGAAGGACCTGAAGGGGTGGAAGGGGAGAAGAATGTCTGCGTGATCAAGAGGAGGGGAGTTGGGATCTACAGGCTCGGCACCAGGCTCTTCCACGTAAAGGTACGTTTGATACCGAGGGCATCACCATCGCCACCATATAATATCCTTCACTCTGACAGAAGACTGACCTCGTCTGATCCTCTTCCCCCCTGGGATCGAGCAGGACGTGCCTCTACCCGAAGTTCCCATCTTAGCGAAGTACCACCACCCCTACCTCTGCATCTCGGACCTCGAAACCTATTCGCTCGTCTCCCTACTTGAAACAACTCTCTCGCCCGTCCTTCCCGTCTCGCAACTGGCCGACCCGGCCGATTTGCCCTTTCGAGTCCGACCGAATATTGCAGTTGTGCAGGAGGACGAGTTTCTAATTACGAGCTGTAATAATGCGAACGGGATCGGGGGGACAGTTGGGGTGTTCATCTCTGGAGAAGGAGATCCGGTGAGGGGGAGTGTAGAGTGGGATGAGAACCCGAGAAGTCTTGGTGCGTTCCCTTTCTCGTCCCCTTGAACCCCCCCCCCCCCTCACCTTCTCCGCTGCTGCCGGGACGATGTTTCTGACGAAGGTCTCGAGCGTTCTCTTCACCCAGTCGTGCAACCTCCGTATATCGTTGCGCTTCTGAGATCAGGCGCAATTCAGATCCACTCTCTCTTGACGCTAGAGACGATCGACCTCCTCCCCCCACCGGCCAACATCGAACCCCGTCTTCTCTCGCTCTCCCTGACCGGCTTCCAAGTCCCTTCGGCTGAGCGCGATCGACAACTTCGGCAGATCGCGATCCCTCTTTTGCCAGTGAAGGAGAAGGAGCAAGAGGAAAGGCCGAACGAGAGTGGGTTTGAAGAGCCTTCCGGGTCGGGCTTGACCCCTCCTTCCAGTCCGACCGTGGTCAAGTCCTCTTTCGATCGGTCGCCTTCGGGTTCTCGAAAGGGGAAGTACACCTCAACGTCCTCGCAACTCTCTCAGATCTTGTTACTGTCCAACACGTCAACGCACAGTCTCACTCCGACGCCGGCGCTCACCCTCGCCCTTCAAGCAATGGACAAGATGGGCTCGTCGGTCGAAAAGGCACTCGAACCACTTTTGATGAGTGCTGCGACGCAGGGTGAGCAGGACGACGAGGCGGTGCGGTTCGTCCACCAGAAGGTCTTCCTGCGGGGTCTGCGGGATGCGCGATTTGGAGCGGTAGGGGAGGGCGGTGAGGCCGACGGAGGGGGAGCGGGGACGGACCAAGCTCAGCTGTTTATCCTCTCTCAGGCCGATTTCAGGCTGGTGGTCAGGCTGTTTCAGGAGTTGAGGGTCGTCTTGGAGGATCCGGAGAAGGAGGGAGTGGAGGCGTTTGTCGAAGAGGGACTGGCGGACGAGTGGAGTCAGCTGTGGGACGTGGAAGAAATCAGTACGTTCTACCGAGCTCAGCCGCGACTGGTATCATGACGCTGACAGGGACGTCCTTTGGTCGGTCTCATGTAGCCCAAGCGAACCTCAAGAGAAACTACGATCCGCACCTCGAACCTTCAGTGGACGACGCGCCAGAAGCTGTGGAACTCCAACAAGCGTTGCTGGGCCAGGCGAGGGAGATGCTGAGGGTCATCTTGGCGTCGGAGCGTGACAGGTCGAGAGGGAAGGGCAAGGTCAGAGACCCGTCGACGGGAAAGGTACGTTCGAACCCTCTCTTCTCCCGCCCTCTCGGACGATTCATCTGACCTCACATTTTTTTCTGTCCTTGCAGGTCGTCGACACGTGTCTTCTACTTCTGCTGGCTCGGTCAGGATCGACAAAGGAGATCATGGACCTCTTGGACTCATCCCACCTTCTCGCCGACATGTCCCTCGTACAAACCTCCCTCAGGGAGCATCAGAGGTGGTATGCGCTTTCTCAGACCCTGCCCGAAGCAGACGCCATCGAGATCTATGTCGAGTGAGTTACATCGCATTCTGCCTCTTCTTGCTGAGGGGGAAACTGACAGTTGTTGTCTTGCCATCCCTCCTACAGCATCGTCGAGGAGACCAAGCCCGACCCAGACTGCCCCTCCCCGCCCGTTGAGTCAATCCTCAAGATCGTCTCTCGCTCGTCCTCTGTACCTCTGGTGGAGAAGTACGGAAAGTGGCTGTCTCAACGAACGGACGTCGAGAGTTCGGAGGTGTGGGCTGCCATTGGAGGGGATGCGTTTGGATCTCGGTCGGCTGAGAATGACCAGGCCAGAAGGAGGTTGCTGATGGGTCTAGTTAGGGAGAGGATGAATTTGGAGACGACGTGAGTCTCTTGCTGAGCAGCTTCCACTCGGGCATCGATTGCTGACTTTCGATCTCGTCGTCCTCAGGCCTGCTGTAGCTGCGACTCTCCTAAACGAACATTCACTCCACCTAGATCTTATCGAGGTACGTCCCTCCTTTGCTCCCTCGCATGATCTCAAGCAGATGCTTATGCCCCAGCGCCCTTTTCCTGCAGGTCCTCGAACAAGTACCGGACGCTTGGCAGCTCTCAAGCATCTCGCCTTTCTTGGTGCGCTCTCTGCGCAAGGATCTCCAGCGACGAGAGGAGGGCCAAAGTGAGACCCTCCAAGCCGAACTGCTGCTCTTTCCGAGGGGATACTTACGCCTGCTGCTCCTGCGTCTTGCCAACAGTCCTCAAGGCCATCTCCGCCTCTCTCAACTTGCGCGTGCTCGACCGCTCCCTCGAGGCCTTCGCCTTGTATCCACCAGCCATCCAAGATGGACCGCCTTCTGTTCCTGTCGGCGACGGCGAGAGGTCGCGTTCGGCGCACGAGGGGAACGCGGAGAAGGCAGGCATCGTCCGACAAGTTCTAGACGGATTGGGTGCGCAGGTCGACTCGCAGGAACCTGAGTCGAAGGAGGTTCTCAGAGCTGTGCAGTCGGACGAGGAGGGAAAGAGCATAGCATGATTTTGTCGGTCGAGCGCGTGATGTGCAGAATCAGGTGCAAGAAGTGACCGCAGATGAAACGAGAGCGAAATCGAAAGAGGTGGAGACCATCAAAGGAAGGAGTAGCAAAGGAGAGGGTGAGACTCAGGCGGTGTGCGAGGTAGAAAAAGAAAGAAAACATGTACACGGGAGGAAGTCGTAAGTATGCGCACGACTTTTTTCCATGGTCGATCGAGCAAGAAGCGGCAAGGAAGCAGTCGACAAAGGTCTACGGGCTCCTTAATCCTCTCCGAAGAAAGCAGGGTGCTTGGCGACGTTCGTCCTAGTGTTTCGACCGTGCGTGGGCGCCAGCGGAGACGGGTCGAGTGGGCTTGGGGTGGGAGAGGGGACCAGGACGCTGAGAGAGGGAGGATCGTCATCGTCTGCAAGCGAGGAGAGGGGACTCGAAGGGGCGGCCGAAGGAGGTCCGTGGTACACGTCCTTCGCATGCCAGTAGGTCTCTTGAGATGGGACACCTGGAGGGTCATAGTATGATGCGATTAGTGAGCTTTGTACGTCGCAAGGATATCTAAGGATCAAAGGGGGGTCAACTTACTTTTCTTCTTAGTCTTGGCCTTGATCACTCGGACAGGGTCAACGCACTGGTCGCTCCTCTGGAAGCGAATACATCGACTGCAAGGACGCTCTCCGTCGCACCCCTTCTTCAGCTCCGCACACCTGCACAGAACGCGCAAATTGGAAGGACCGTCAGCGGTGCGGGGAGAGAGAGTAGAGAGAGGAAGCGAGACTAACGAAGTGCAGGAAATCTGCAACGCACAAGTTTCGGTGTCCTTCAGTCTCTAGCGCGACCTCTTCCCGCGCGAAGGAGCAAATGACGTACCTGACACTGCTGTCGCTTGGTTGTGCCGTCGTTCTTTTTCGCACTCCCCCTTGCGACCTTACCCCTCTCCGTCTTGGACACAACTCCACCAGTGCTCTTATCTGCCAGACCCTTCTTCGTCCCCTTCTTCACGCCACTCGAAGCGGCCTTCTGAGTTGACTCGACCACCTGACCCCTCACCTTCCTTCCGGACTTGCCCTTCTTCTGCGGAACGTCGACCGTGCGTCCCACACTGACCTGACCCACAGCATGCTGCTGCTCTCGACCACCGCTCGAGAGGAAGTCGGCACCCGCGCCTCTGGTGTACGAGTCGAACTTTTTGAACTTTCGACCCACGGAAGGAAGGTGAAGTTCAGGGTACGGAAGGGCGTTCATCTCGACCTCGTCCTCCTCCATCCTGTAGCGCTTGTAGGAAGGAGGGTTGAACGAGTATGGCTGTCCCGATGGCTGAGGGTTGTGGATCGTCTTGGCGCCAGAGGGAAGGCCCTCGAACGAGAGACGCTCGGTAGGAGAACTGACGTGGTGTCCTTTCCTGGTCGGTTTCTCCTTGGTCGAGGTTTGGTGGGCGGAAGCGTCGTTGGTCGTCTGAGTTCGAGGTACAGCGGTAGGAGCGGGGTGAAAGGGAAGAACCGAGGGAAGAAGGGCAGTGTCGATGGACCTCGGATCGAAGATTGCGGGAGGCGTTGAGGAGTAGAGCAGGCCGGGCGCTTGAGGCTGCTGGCTTAGAGAGACGAACCCCGCCGAGCCATATCCGCCATAGAGGGCAGCTCCCGATGTGTACGATGAGGGAAGAGAGTCGAGTGGACCGGGGCCAGCGGGCGATGGAGAGGTGATGTTCGTGTCGGATCGTCGCTCACGGTACGACGGAGTGGAGTACAGCGCGTGCGACAGTGTCTGGGATCGGGCCGCCCCTCGCCCGTAGTTGGTCTCCTGAACAGCGTCAAAGGTTTGGCTGCACTGGTAAAGGAAGTTTGAGGAGTCTTGCGACGAGGACGGATAGAAGTAGGAGGGCTGGTGCTCAGGGTAGGGTAGGGACTGCAAGGGTTGGGATTGGAAGGGCGGGTGTTGGTCGAGCGAGAAACGATCGTCCGAGAACAAAGCGGGCGCAGGGTGAGCCGCTCGACCGAGATCGGTAGGGGATGATCGCAATCCGAAACTGGCCGCAGATCTGGGTGTTGGAGGAAAGACGGAAGCTGAAGGACCAACGCTGGAAGTTGTCGGCGAGAGGGGCTCGAAGCGGTCCTGGTTCGACCCTAACAGAAACGAGGTCAGGAGAAAGTCAGTACCGAATTACGTTATGATGCGGATGTGAGGATGGGCGACGTACTCTGAGGGATCGACTCGGTCAACTGCACGCCGTCGCTCGTCTCTGCCCCCCATTCCATAAATTCTTCTTCATCGTAAGTCGTACCTTCTGCAACCGCACGCAGACGATGAGTAAGCACTGGGAAAGCAAAGCTCGACGTGTCAGGCAAAACGAACCTCCGTAGACTCCTCCCTCGCTCGTCGACGCTGCGACCGATAGAGCATCGCGCGCAGCAACCTCAGGCAAAGCGGGACCTGCATCAATCCAGCCCACTACGAACGAGAAGAGGAGTCCCGGTCAGTATCTTTGAGAGCTGTCCTGGATCTTTAAAGATGGAGACGTGCTTCTCGCGTCCAGTCCAACCGTGCCTGACGGGCCAGCGGCACGAATGACTGGCCGATCAATCTGGACCGGCTCGCTCCAAGTCGCGACACCCCATCCTGCTCCAGCCAGACCAAGGTGCGAGATGATCAGCCTCAGAGCTCATTAGAGCAAGCAGGAGGGCGCTGTTGTGAGAAGGAGAGAGCCAGGCACGTGTCGAGAGCCGACGCGTCGGGAACGGGACGTACCTTCTGACTCCATCAGCGACTCCCTGGCCTTCAGCGCTGGGCCTAGCGTTCGACCTCCCAGCATCTGATTCATGACGTCTTGATAGGTCGCTCCCTCGTCTTGTAGAGAAAAGTTGGACATCTCTTATGGTGGAGTAGAGTTAGGGAGGAGGGGCAGGAGTGGGTAGCGGGAGGCCGACCGTCGTGAATCGATCAGAGGCGCGACCTGTAGAGAGCTTGTGGGGGACGAGCTGAGGATGCTACTCTTCGTTTTTTTGAACTGCCGGAGGGCAGGCTTGGTGGGGGGGGGGGGTAAGGGAAGAGTCGAGGAGCGAGATGGTGGTTGGGTCGCGAAGGAGTTGCGACCGCCCCCCCCCCTCTCGCCCTCTCGCTGAGCCGACCCGGCCCTGAGATTAAAATCAACCCACATCCTCTTCAGCGCGCCCCCCTTCATCACATACCTCAGTCCCTGTCCGTCCCCTTCTGAGCTAAGAGAGGCGGAGAAGTCGGCATGTCAGTTTCCAACTCGAACCTTATCGTCCTTCAACCAACTCCGCGTATTCCGACTGCAAGCACTCGAGAGGAGTCAGCCAAAGGAAGAGATTGGGCAGCGAAGCTGAGCGCGCCCTGAGAAGAGAGAAGGGGGTCATCAGTAGGACGTGTTGTACAGAATCGAAGGTGTCACCAGAAAGGCGGGAGAACGGAAGAAGGGGAGAAAAACTCGTCACGGAAAGGGTAATGTAGATTACACGAGAGTTCGGGCGGACGAGAATGGGCAGAATCAGGAAAGACGGAGAGAATCGCAACGTCGAGGTGTGAAGAAAGGAGGCGCAGGAACGGTGAAAAGGGAGAAGACGGAAGACAAGAGGGGTAAGGAGCAACCGACAGAGAGACGATCCCCCTCACTCAGTCCTCCTTCGAGATCTTCTGATACCCCCTCGGCGAGCCTCCCCATCCAAACCAGCCCTGTCCACCTCCAGCCTGTCGCTTTTCTCCTCCTCCTCCTGCACCCGCGCTAAACCCGTCCACTTCGTCCCTCCTGATCTCGTCGTAGCCGCTCCTGGCCATCGGAGAGTCCCCCCTCTCGGGAGGAGTAGAAGGTCTCGATCCTCCGTTGTTGCCGGGCAGGTGCGAGGGCGGAGAGGCAAGAGCAGCAAGTTCGGCCTCCAGCTGAGCTCGTCGAGACCGGACTTCTATCGCAGACATCGAGGATGGTCGCGACGAGAAGCCGGACGAGTTGGCTGACGAAGACGCTGAGGGTGTCGAGAGGTGAGCCTGGTTAGCTTCAAAAGTTGAGGTGCTTCGAGGGATGGAGATATTTCGGCTCGAGGGACCTTGCTGGGGAGGCTGCTGGAAGTGGGCTTGACCGGCAGCGATGATGCTTGGGGCGTATTGCTGAACGAAAGAAGCCGCGTAGTTGTACGCCGGCGAATGAGCTTGGTCAGGTCGCGATGAAGAGGAAGAATGGTTGAGGGTGCCGTTGCTGTTGGACGAGTGAAGCGAGGGAGGGACTCCGGGAGCGAGAGGATCGTGCTGGGCGTTCAGGGAAGATCGGGTCAACGGGGGCTGCTCCGGAAGAATCGCAGCCATCTGGAGACGAGGGTAGCAGGCACCAAAGCAAAATCAGTCCAAAGATCAAGATAGGCCGACCGGGATCGAGTGGAGGCTGGGAGACGACTCACGTTCAGCCTCTCCCTTGCTAGCTTCCAGGCCTTCGCGATACCCGCTTGGATCCAGCCTCCGACAACGTACTTGAGGTCTCCTAGGTAATCGTCGACGTCCCTTTCGTGCGAGTCGAAGAGCGGCTGGAGGTACCTCTGGTAGATGAGTGTCGAGCCCTATGCGACGGACCGTTACCCCACCGTCGAGGAGCACATCAGCATGCCGCCCTCGAAGCAAGACCAAAGAGACGAACGGGAGCGTACCTCTGTCTGAGGAGCGACCATCCACAAGACGGCCAGCAGCTTGATTTCAGAGTAGAACGGCACCCAGGCCAACACCCAGCTGGTAGCGCCTTCGACACCCGTCCACGTGCCCACCACACACCAGTAAGTCAACCACCTTTCGAGCTGGATGTTGTCCTTGTTCGAGAGAGCTTTGTAGGAGGCGTAGCAGGGGTAGATGAAGCCCGAGACGTTGCTGCGAGAGGCCACAAGAAAAGGGGGATGGGAGATCAGCTTGGGGGAGATAGCGGGAAGCCGGTCGAGCTGAGCACGAGACTTAGAGGAGACGCACCTGAGCGAGGCCGACACTAGTCCTAGAAGACCCATACTTGGCTGAGCGCGGTGGGATAGTGTGACTGGAGGAGCAAGTGAGGACGCGTCGAGAAGGAATTTGCTGGCCGTCTGCCTGGTCGATGCGTTCAAGGGAAGGCATGCGTAAGGTCGACTTGGGCGCGCGGTAGTCAGCGGGGCACGCGTACGTGGCCTCGTGCACTTGCCCACTCTCTTCTCACTTGCAGAGCGCAAATGGCGCAGGACCATAGAGCAAGATGAGAGGTTGATATTGCTGCATGTATCAAACCGAACAAATCTGGCCCGCCAGGTCTCTCGTTGGGTAGTAGCGTCCAAAGCCGCAGCCTCTCCTTCCCCTCCGTCCTCAGTGCTTGGTCGGCTTGCTCCCGTCGACAAACATGTTCCTCGTAGCGCTCGGAATGGTGGCGACCATTCCATCGACCTCCCTAGTGAGAAGAACCTGGCAACCGAGTCTTGACCTGTCCAAGGGCAAGATCGAGAATAGTCAGCCGTCGGCGTACCACGACGCGAAGCCCTCCTTCGGCACGATCGAGAGTGGACTCACGTATCCGTCAAGCCAAAGGCAAGGTCGAGCATGTCGTTCTCCTCGTCTGTCGGTTCGGGGAGGGTGTCGTAGATCTCTGGGCTGAGAATGACATGACATGTCGAGCAGGCGCACGATCGCTCACATGCACCTGCAGAGAAACAACGGCACGGCGGCGTCAGCTCTCCGATAGCCAGATGCTCACCACAACGAGCAAGAGTCTGAGCAAGAGGCCAACCTTCGAGGTCGATATCGTACTCGTGAGCGATGCTCAAAATGTCGTCTCCCTCATTGGCCTCCACCGTACGGATGACTTTCCCAGACGCCTCCTTGAACGTGATCTTGAGCCTTTGAAAACCAGACGCAGCTTGTCAGCACCTCGAGCGCCGGGGCGATAGTCATTAGCCCGGAAACGTACCCTGTTCCTGGCTCTGGGCGCTCGAGACCGTGCAGCGATACTGATCCGCCGGGGTTCGGGGGATTCAAAAGTTGACCTCGTCAGTCAAGAGTGGTCCGTTGCAGTCGAAGGCGCAAGTACAACGCACTCGGCGAGGACGAGATAGGACGAGATGAGATGAGACTGAAAGGGCTGGAGGTTGCTCGGCCTGCCTTGAGGAAGGGTGTTGCGCGCTGAGCAGCCGAAAGGGTCGACGGGGTTGAGGAGCGGAGAGCCGAGGCGACGGCCGTCCGGAAGAGTGGCGAGAGCTTGGAGGCCATGGCGAGCGAGCAAGGGTGCAACTTGAAGGGTGGGATAAAATCAGGCCGTAAGGCAGAGTGTCCTTGTACTTTGAGAGCTCCTGGTAGCGTGAGGGAGGCAAAGGAGGAGACGGTTGAGGGCTGCTCTCAAGCTCTCGCGGTTGGCTGCAAAGTCCGAAATCCTGAGAGCCCAAAACTGGGCATTGATTGAAACCCCAACGTTTGGGCTTCCTCGAGAGACGCGTACGTCTCCGCCCGCGTGCCTGTCCTTCCCGTCGACAGTCCCTCACGCCAGCCTCAAGACTCCCCCATCTCTTGCCTGTCGAGCCATGGCTCCTCACGACAGCATCAACATCAAGTCGTCGCCGTCGTCTTCGGGTCTGACCCGGTCGCCATCGGTCGCGTCGGTAGGCATCCCAGGAAGCTCCTCGTACAGGTCGCTCAACATCGGCCGCTCCTCCTCCAGCACCTCGGTCGCGACATCGTCCTCCCACCCCAAGGTCCGGCCCATGTCGCCCGAGGAGCTCGACTCGGACCGCGACGTTCCTCCAGTCCCTGCACTGCCCGGCAAGGCCAGGAAGGTCGTCGGGAAGCTGTCTGGTGTAGGAGTTCCCGACGTCAAGAGCAAGAAGGCCGCTGCGGGAGGCAAGACTCCTCTTCCTTCGACACCGACGAGCGGATCGGCCGTAAGCAGAAGGATGACGGGAACGCCTGCCAAGTCGACCAAAAAGGCCAAAGCAGCGGCAGCTGGGAAGGAGGGTGGCAGCAAGGAACGGGTGGTCGTCTGCGTCAGGTACGCTCCCCTCCCTCCTCGCCCCTGTTGAGTGTCATCTAGCGTCCTGTGTCCTGACATCTTCACGCTTGGTTTCTCAGAGCCAAACCTCCGATACCAACTCCTTGTATCTACGACTTCTCCGCGGACGAAAACCTCCTCACTCTCAACGACTTGCACCCCACCAACGTTAAGCGCGGCGGAATCACGAAGGGAAGGGAGCAGGAAGGAGAGTTTCCCATCGGTACGTCTGCCTCCTCCTGGTCGATAAGAACCTCAGCTTTGATTTGAGCTGACTCCGCGCCACGTTGAAACCCCTTCACAGACCATCTTCACCTGCCGCCGACGTCCACCTCGAAGTTGTACACCAAGCTCGTCTCGCCCATCGTCACAAGCACGGTCGAAGGCTACAATGGCACGGTCTTCGCGTACGGAATGACCGGTTCCGGAAAGACGCACACGATGGGCGGCGTCGAGAGTGATCCGGGAGTCATCCCTCGTTCGATCGACCAGATCTTCGACTCTATCGACGAGGACAAGGACAGGGCCTTCTTCCTCAGAGTCACCTACCTCGAACTTTACAACGAGAGTCTAAGAGATCTGCTCAACCCCAACTCGAAACTGGTACCGATTATCCACGAGAGGGACGGAAAGGTCTGCGTGGATAACCTGGAGGAAGTGCCAGTCAAGAGTCCGGAAGAGGTCCAATTGCAGCTCAAGAAGGGAGAGGCCAATCGACGAGTCGGCAAGACGGACTTCAACGAGCACTCTTCGAGATCGCACACCATTTTCTCTATTGTGAGTTCGTTTCCTCCAGACTTTGGCGGTTCTTCAAGACTGACGAATGTTTTCCTGTCCCTCGGGCTCTAGATCATCGAGTCGCGACTCATCTCGGACTCGAGCTCCCCTGCCATCCCTCAAACACCGACAATGTCCCTTCCTTCTTCCTTTTCCTCGTCAACTTCGCTCGTCGGTCTCGACTCCCCATCCCCTCCTCCAAGCAAGAGCGGAGGAGTAGTCCGCCTCAGTCGACTGAACCTGATTGACCTCGCCGGTTCCGAGAAGGCAACTTCGGATGGTGACCGACAGAAGGAAGGCGGGTTCATCAACAAGTCCCTGCTTGACCTCGCCACCGTCATCGAGAAGCTCACTGAAGCCAAACCTCCCTCACACATCCCCTACCGCAACTCAAAACTCACGAGGTTGCTGCAGGACTCGCTGAGCGGGCACGCCAGGATCGCCGTCATCTGCACCATCTCGGTCCAGGAGCAACATTCGTACGAAGCTTTGGCGACGCTCAAGTTTGCCCGGCGGGTGTCGAGGATCGTCACGCGGGCGGAGAAGGGGACGGTCGTTCCTGAGGATGCGCTCATGGAGTACTACCGCAATGAGATTGCCGACCTCAAGAAGCAGTTGGCCAAGGCCAACGCGAGTTCGAGGGGACCGCCGATCAAGACGCTCAGTGATGAGAGTTCTGACGAGGAGGAAGAAGGTGGGGAGGAGAAGAGGAAGCAGCGGATCAGGGAGCTGAATGCCGCGAGGCTTCAAGTGCGTCCTCCTTCTCTCACATCTGCCGCTCGCTCAGGGCTGACCCATGCGTATGGTGTCCTTCCTTCCAGCACGAAGAGGTTGTCCAGCGCCTCCAGATGGAGCGCACCAAGCTCCAGAGTCAAATTTCGAACATGCTCGTTCCCCCATTCCTCACACCGCCCTCGAGAACAAGGCTGACCTCTCTTCCTCTCTCTTCCAGGGCTGGCTTCATCCTTACTAGCGAGGCCGTTCCTCAGTCGCCCTCAGGCCTCGCTTTCGGTGGACTCAAGGGCAGATCTCGACGTCGTATCAGCGACCTGCCTCTCGGACTCGGTCGACCGACGGACCAAGCGCCTACCAACCAGAAACGGTTTGCGAGCGCCATGACGTTCGTCGAGGAGAGCTCAGAAGGGGCGAGGACACCGTTGAAGAGGGCCGACCCGAAGGATGAGAAGGTGCCTTCCACCTCAGTTGCGGAGCACGAGGTCAGCCATCACAGCTTCTTTTGCAGTCCTTTCAGCCCATTATCTGACCGAATCCTTGTGTCCATCTCTGCAATCATTCCTTCGTCAGGCCGCGCTCGCCGCTTTTCAAGATAGGATCGCATCGCTCGAGGCCGACTTGGCTCGCCGACAGGAGGCCGAGACTCAACTGGCCACCGCCGCAGCCGAAGTCGCTCGTCTGACCGTTTCGCTCTCGGAGTCGCAGCGAATCCTGGCCACGTCGACGGATGAGTCCACCGCTGCCCTTTCCAAGGAGAAGGCTGCCTTTGGCGAACGCGTTGCCGCCTTGGAGACCCGCCTAGCCGAGGTCACTGCTCAACATGAGTCGACGGAGGCGACCCTCAAGTCTGCACAGGACGAGTCTGCCGCCCTCCTCTCCAAGGAAAGGGCTGCCTTCAACGAGCGGCTCGCGGCACTCGAAACTCGTTTGGCTGAGACCATTGCTCAACAAGAAGCTTTGGAATCGACCCTCAAGACCAACCGGGATAAGGCGACCACTCAGCTAGAGGCTCTTCAGTCGGAGAAGGAGGCTCAAATTGCGGACTTGGAGAAGGTGGTCTCCGAGGGAGAGGAGAACCGTTCGACCTTGAAAGAACGGCTAAAGGTCGCAGAGCAACAGTCGGCAGATGCTTTGGAGAAGCAGAAGTCCGAGTTTGAGGCTCGCCTCGCTGCTTTCGAGGTCAAGATTACCGAGTCAGACACCAAGCTGTCGGCAGCAGCAGTCTCCTCTGAGGAGGCAGAGGCCTCGCTCGCGGACCTTAAGGCCGAGCTCGAAAGAGTTCAAACAGAGTCGGACGTTCGCCGGTCGACTCTCGACAAACAGACGGAGGAATCTACTCGCGCTCACGCCGACACCCTCTCCTCCATCGAAAGCAAGCACAACGTCGCCCTTGAAGAGCTGCAGGCTCAGCTGGTCGCTCTCAAGGCAACGCACGAGGAGGCTCTCGTTGCGACCAAGGCTCGCTTCGACGAAGGGCAGACCGAAGCTACGCAGGCGCGCTCAACCCTGGAAGATACCCACTCAAAGGAGGTCGACAAATACCAAATACGCCTCGTCGAACTCGAGGCCACAGTCGTCGCTCTGGAGGCCAAGGTCGGCGAACACAGCAAGTCCGAGACGACCTTCCGGTCCGATGCCTCAACCCACCAAGCCCGAGTCGAAGAATTGCAGTCCAAGATCGCGGAGGTCCAGTCGGCTGCAGACGCTCAGCGCGCTGCTCTGGAGGAGACGCACGTCAAAGAGGCTGCTTTGCTCCAGGCGCGCATCGCGGAGATGGAGGAGAAGGTCCGGTCCGCCCAGGACACGGCCGCGACGGCGGAGGCTGCGCTCGGGAAGGCTCACGAGGAGAAGGCTTCTTCTTTCCAGGCTCGGATCGACGCTCTGGAGTCTCAGCTCGCTGACGCTGGATCCTCAGCAGAGAAGGGTTGCTCAGAGCTGGAGAAGTCACACGAGAAGGCGTCCTCTCTCCAGGCTACCATCGTCAAACTTGAATCACAGGTCGAGAAATTCAAGACGCTCCAAGCCCAGCAGTCGGATTCAGATACCGCCCACGCATCCGCTCTCCAGACATTGCAGACTCGCATCGCCGAATTGGAGGCCAACGAGGCGGACGCAGCAAGTCGACTTTCCACACAGGAGGAGACGCACGCTTCCCTCGCCGACTCTCTCTCAACTCGAATTACCGCCCTGGAAGCCCAGCTCGTCGAGTCCGAATCCTCGGCTGCCTCTTCGTCTTCTCAACTCGAGGTCTTGCACGCGGCTCGAGCGGACGCCCTCGAACTGGCAATTTCAGAACATGCCGCCCAACTCGCCACAGTCAAGGACGACAATGACGCTCGCCTCGCTGCGAGAGATGAGACCCACAAGGCCGAGCTTTCTGGCCTTAAGACTGCGATCGCCGAGATGGAGACCGCCGTCAACGACAGGACGGTCAGCGCCGCTTCGGAAGTCTCGACCCTGAAGGAGGCGCACTCGTCTGAACTTTCTGCACTGCAGGACAAGATCGCCGACCTTGAAGCTCAGCATGTCAATCTTCGCACGCAACTCGACTCGTCCGTCCCTCAAGAGTCGCACCAGGCGGAGCTGTCCGCTCTTCAGACCCGCGTCGCTCAGATGGAGAAGGATGCTTTTGAGACGGTGGATGCTCATCAGCGTTCTCTTGAGGAGACTCGTTCGTTGCACGAAGCATCTCTCAAGGCGGCCAAGGACGAAAGAGTTGCCACTCTTGAGGCTGCGCTCTCCGAACATGCTAGCCAGCAGGAGGAGTCGCACCGTCTCGCACTTGAGAAGGCGCACGCTCGGACTTCCGATCTCGAGGAAGCTCTCATCGGTCTGGAGGCTTCTCACCAGTCAAGACTCGAAGCCCTTCTCCTGCAGCACTCTTCGCTCCTGGAGGAGAAGCAGCGAGAGGCTTCCGCCGTCATCGACGCTTCGGTCAAGGACAAGAGGCTTGCCGAAGAGGCCCTTCGCAACGCCATGTCGGACCACATCGTCACCCTCGAGAAGCAACGGGTCGAGAGTCAGGAGGTCCTCGAGACCGTCATCAAGGAGCAATCGGCTCTTCAGGACCAGATTCGCGAAGTACAAGAGGACCTGTCGGAGCAGGCTGAGCTCCTCTCGGTCGCCGACGCGACTCTGGAGGACCAACGTCAGCTAACGGATTCCCTCAAGGGCGAGTCCTCGCGGCTTCAAGCCTCCCTTGAAAACATGATCGCTGCGCTCGAGGCGACCATCATCGAGAAGGACAAGCTCCTGCAGGAGCAGGCCGCGGCCGCTGCCACGGACACGCTCGCCATCCCCATGTCGTCCTGGACGGGCATGACCAAGTCTCCTTCGATCGCCGAGGGTCTCAACCTGGCTCACACCGGGTCTCTGCGTGAGACGCGACGTCGGTCGGGCCACAAGTCAAACTTGTCATTTGCAGCTCCTAGTCGCATGTCCAGCAGCTCGCCGCAAGATGAGGAGATCTCCAAACGTAAGTCTCACCACCTAAGTCGTTCTCTTGTCTCTTCTATCTAACGAGCGTTCTTGCACTTGCAGTCAACTCGACGATTCAGATCCAACGCGATCTCATCATCGATTTGCAGGACAAGGTCCGCATCTGGGGAGAGGTACGTGGAGTCTGCGCAACCTTGCTGCACCTCTCAAATCGCTAATTCTCGCCTGTCTTCCGACTCACAGCAAGCGCGCAAGAACGACAAGATCATCAACGAGCTGCTTGAGGAAGTCTGCTCAGGACGGCTTCCCAACGTTCAGGCACTCAGCAACAAGTGGTCGTCGTGCTCTTCTCTCGCGGCCCAATCTCCCTTCGAGTCGATGCACAAGCGGTCCACCCAGATGGCCCCAACGTCCTCTCCTCTCACTCCTTCCAAACCACCCTCCAATCTCCGTCAGTCTGCTCTAAACGAGTCGCTCTCGCCCAGTCAACCTTTCCTCCAAACCCCTCCACCGACCAAGATCACCCCCAGCACGCCCAAGACGCGCGCACATCACCTCGTCAACTCGTCCTACATCCCTAGTGGCGAGAAGCCACCTCCTCTGCCTCATGCATCCCACCAGAGGTCCAACTCTGCTGCAAAGGCTGCACGAAGGATTACGATCGAGCATGACATGAACGCCTTGAAGGGTGCGTTGAACTCCTCCGTCTCATCCGCCTTGCGCCGCCCTTTTGGTCTTTAAACTGACTTCCCTGAAACTTTGCCCATCGATAGCCACTTCCAAGGTCGAACAGAGTCGCAGCGTCTTCGACTCGCCTGTCGCCAAACCTCCCGCCCCTTTGCGCAAGATCTAGACGATCCTCCTCCCACCTCCCTTTCGTCCCCTTCCGTCTCTTCGCCCGATGAACCTCAACGACCTTATGACTTGCTTCTCTCTTGCACGAATCTGCTTCCATCTCGTCTTTTCCATATCTCTTCGGTCTCTCGTCTCTCGTTCCGTGATCTTTGATGATTCTCGTACTTTTCTTGCAACGAGTGCCCTTCTCTGACGTCGCACAGCCAAGTACGTCCAGTATCAAGTCTCTCCAGCCAACCCACGACCGTCCGAGATGGACGAGTTCTGGTCGTTGCGCAAAGTGTCCAGCTCATGATTTCTGGCGACGGAGATTTGCGAAGCGCGTTCGACCAACTCAAGATTGTTGGCTCTCCTCCTCCTCTGACCTTGACTTCTTCCCGCCCGCCCAACGCTTGCCTACTTCACGCTCCTGGTTTTGCTCAGCATGGCCTCCCAATCAGTATTCTTCCCGGCCTTCAACCCGCGTCCCCCCTCCCCGACGACGCACGCCCTGACCTCGACCCTCAACGACTCTAGCTCGGCCGTCCTCACCGTCAGGTCCGTCATCCTCCTGCCTCGAAAGACCGCGACCAGCTGCCATGCTCAACAGGACTGACCTGAAGTATCCTGCTTGACGTGTCGCAGGGTCATCAAGAGCTTTCCTTACCGGTCCATGAAGGCGCTCGTGCTCAAGGCTGTTGACCTCCTCGAGGAGGGAGGAGTCGACAAGCTCAGAGAGCGATGCCTCAAGGGTCCGTCTGTCCTTCATCGCCCGCTCGGGATGCTGCAAGCATGGTCCTCTCTGACTTTGCCTTTCCTTTGGCGTTGCTTCGCTGTAGAGATCCCAACAGCTCCTGGGTTCAAGCCTTTCCGGACTTGCACCGAGAGTACGTCCCAACCTCTTGTCCCCCACTTCTTTGCCTCAATTTTGCTGACGTACCCTCTCCCATCGACGACCAGAGCTCGATACGCTGAAGATCTATGTCGGAGCGCACCAGAACAAGGTCAGTCTCTCCAGCCGGCCGCAGAGGCGCCGTCTGCTGACCAACTCGCTCTCTCTCGACGCTCCAAGACAATGAACCTCATCATTAACCTCGACAAGGACGACACTCTCATACTTCCTCAGGGTACCGGCGCAACGCTGGCTTCCTTCGGAATTGGTGAGTCTAAGCTCTTCGGTCCTCGAGCGGCCGATTCTATCGTGTTGAGCCTTTTCCTTGACGACGCCTGGTACTCGACCGACAGTCAACGAGCACGAGCTTAGTCTCTTCAACCTCGAGGAGTACAAGGAGTTCCAGAAGGACCCAGAGGTATGCTTTTTTCAGGAATCTCAGCATCTCGTTCGTCGAGTCTCACAGTCACTGACAATTATCCCTCCGCCCCTCACTCCAGATCAAGTGGGACCCTTAATTCGACTCTGCTTCAGGCGGAGACCCTCGCGAATCATCTGCGAAGCGTGTCGCAACGATACCAGAAGGTATCGCGGCCGCTCATTTGACAGCCTTGAGAGTCGTGCGCACGGCTGGCATGAACACGACCGACCGCGTCGTTTGGGCGGCAACGAAGACAGGGATTTTGTTGAGTCTTGTTGTACCTAGCTGCAACTGTTGCATGTCTCTAACGACCACTCTGCGAGAAGGACCGAGCTCCCGTTACCCGACAGGAGCGCGACGTGGATGCAGACTTCTCCGTTGCTGCGCGTTGACACCGACACCGCTCGATCCCCAATCCTCGAGACCATCTCACCATTGAACTGACAGCTCTCCTGCTAGCCCTCAGCCATGACCCGTCAACCGATCTCGCTCAAAGCTTTATCCCATCCTCACGCCTCCCTTATTCTGCACCATTCCCTCTGGTACGCGTCTCTGCTCGATCTCCCCCTTCGACTGCACTCAATCCGAAAATCGCACAACAAGGCCGGGTTACACCCTTCCGACATCTCCCTGATCCGACTGCTGGATCGCATATGCGGAGGCGACAAGGTTGAAGGCCACCTGGGAGGGGGCGAGATTCGGTGGTTCGGGGAAAAAGGACGAGGGGAGGTCGCGAGCGACCACAGGGCTGAACCTGCCGGCGGAGGTACGAGTGCCCCGCAGCTGCTGGCATCGAGCTTGCCCTTGCTTCTCTTTCCGCCGAAGAGAAGAATGTCGGTCATCGAGGACGAGAGTGATTCAGACGGGGATCCGGGCTGGTCAACAACTCCTCCCCTTTCGCCTCCATTCTCCAACGCGTCACTCAAACATGGACGGGAGTCGCTCAGCCTCACTATCAAAGGAGGATCGACCGACACCGGCTCGTCACCTTCGATCGACTTGATTACGTCCATCCTTCTACCCTTCCTCCAACGTCACTTTGGCTCGGACGTGAAGGTCGACCTCTATCGACGCGGATTCACCTCGTGCGGAGGAGCGGCCCTCTTAGCCCAAATCACACCCCTGCACACTTCTCAACTGCCACTCAACCTGTTTTCACTCCTCACACGAGGTGACCCAACCCGGGTCGTCGGAAAAGTCTGGTGCTCGGGCCGCAAGACTCCTTCGCACGTCCTCTCGCGCGTGGTGGATCAAGTCACATCCATCCTCTCAGCTCTATCCATTCCTATCGACCTCACCGTCCACCGCGAAGACCTCTCCCCGACACAAGTGGCCAAGCCGACTACGGCGCACATCCATAAAGAGGAGTTTGGCCTCTTCCTCTTCGTCGAGACCGAGCAAGGCTGTCGACTCTCTGCCGAAGGGATCAGCCAGTCGGGAAAGTTTGGACCTGAGGAACTCGGATCTCGGGTTTCGACGGCGCTTTTGCGAGAGCTCGAGCAAGGGGGGTGCGTAGATTCGACGTCTCAAGCGTGCATCTTGCCGTGGTTGCTCTTGACGGGATCTAGTCCACCGCCTCATCGGCGCAGGGTTTCTTCGTTGCCTTTCATGCCCGCTACTCGACGCCTGTCTCGCACACCGACGAAAGTGCGGATTGGCGAGCCGACGGAGGAGTTGAAGATGGCGGTCGAGGTTGGGTGGAAAATGACGGGCGCGAGGGTCGAGTTGAAGCAGGATGAAGAGGGGTGGATCATGGAGTGTTGGGGGATCGGTTGGACAGGATGAATATGCAATTTCTTGATGAAGCTTGCTGGTTACCTGAGTGTCGCTCTTGCAAGAGTCTCCAAGCTACTTGTCGCGATGGTCTCATGGTACAGTGGCGAACAAGACCATCTCCTCCTTCTTGCCTAAGCAGTCCAGTACCTCGATCGACGAGCTGCCTCCCCCGCCCTTCTCTGCCGATCCGTCGACAGAAGGCGTCAACTTGAGGACGGTTGATGTCCCTACAAACGTCGAGCCTACCCAAGAGCGATCCAAGCAGACGAGGCAAGCGAGCAGTTAGCCGGAAGAAGCAAAAGAGAGAAGCAACGGGAAGCAACGAGAAGGGCTGACGAACCTGCTTCGGTTCCAACCCGGTTGCAGACCACAACAACCGTCTCCCTCCCGCTTCTTGCCCCTCCTTCTTCCCCTTCCCTTATCTCGGGCAAAAGAGGCGGCGGGTCGTGCAGCGGCATCAGTCGATGAGCCCAGTAATTGAGCGTGTCGAGCGAGGGACCTTCGGGATGCTCTTGGTCGTCGGGCGACTCTTCTGGTGGAGCAGGTACGTCGGAGGAGGGATCGGAAGGAGGAGCAGAGAGCCAGTTGTTGCAGAGGACAAGGATGTCAACTTGGTCTGTAGAACGATCAGAGGTAAAAGTCAGACACCCTCTTGTCGGTGAGAAGGAGGGAGGAGACACGCACTCTTTGCAGTGAAGGTCGACAGCTCGTACGCGTCCCACGGAGCGATAAAGTCCTTTGGGTTAATGTCCATGCAGATGCCCAGACAGACTCGTCCGAGAGGTAACGGCAGGTCAACATACGAGAATCCATCACCTGAGGGATATAACGATGCCGATCAGAGCTCGTCAGCAATCTCAACAACCCCAAGTGGGGACGCGCAAGTCAGGAGACGCACCTTCCCGAGCCCAGTTCTTGTCCGTCTCGTACAGGAACGTCTTCCGGTACTGATGCACGACTTCTCCACTTGGCGAAACGATCAAAGCGCTGTTCCACCCCCTCTCGCCTTCCTCCTCCGGCCGTTCGGGATAGCCGCATGCGACGAAGCAGCCCAGACGCTGCGCTGTCGACCGACAGAACAGCGACGAGGGGCCGATCCGGGGTGGCTCGAGGTAGGGTGCAATGGAGGACGGGTCAGAGAAGACATAGCCGGAGAAAGCCATCTCTGGCAAGACGACGAGATCCACAGAGCCCGGTTGAAGACTGAAGCAAGCAGACCACCAGAGGGATTAGCATGGGCGACTAGACGCAGTCAGCAAAGAAGCGCACTCCTTGAGCAAGGCCTCGACGGTGCGGATGTTCTCCTCGACCCGGCCGAGCTGGTAGGGGGAGGGGCGGGGGACGAGTCCAGAGTCAGCCTCGTCGGCCCTGAGTGACCAGCTCAGCGTGAGCCGGACGTACCTTTGGGTCGTACTGCACGCACGCGACCCTGAGGGGTTGCTGTCTGTAGGCTGGCAGGTCCATGGTTGTGGTCGGATGTGGTTCGGAGTACAGTCGACCGTCTGCTCCTCCTGTCGCTCGCTTTGGCGCGTGCGTCCGACTCCTGCCGCCCATCAGCCCCAGCATCCCTTTTCCCCTCCCTTTCCTCCAGCTGCGTTCTCGCTCGCCTCTCCGCCATGTTCGTCCCTCGCCTGGCCTCTTCCTCTTCGTTGTCGTTCTCTGCTCCCCGCCGGCTGGCGTCTGCCGCACCCCTCCTCAGCCGACGATCGCTCTCCTCCCTCGTCTGGATCGAACACAAGCGGGGACTCATCAATCCGGCCACCCTCAGCGCCGTCACCGCCGCCCAGTCCATCGGAGGAGACGTGCGTTTCCTCCATCTACCTGTGGAAGAAAGAAAAGTGGGAGCTGACTCTTCTGCTGTGCGCTTCCATCGGCTCTCCTTCGGACGACTCCAGGTCGCGGCGCTTGTGACCGGCAAGGATGAGGACGTCAAGAGCGTCCTGAGCAAGGTCCAGAGGTACGTCCTGACTGAGCTCCCCTTTCTCACGAAGTCCGGAAAATCCCTGACCTTGTAGGGATGTGATTTTCACAGCATCCAGGGCCTGTCCAAGGTCTACACCTCAAGCTCGCCAAAGTATGAGCACAACCTCTCTGAGCGTTCGTCCCTCTTGCCTCCCGAACCCTCCCCGCTCAAAAGACCATTCTTGACTGATCCGACACTCTCTTGGACCCCTTTTCCGAGAACAGCTCTCGCTCCTCTTCTCGCCGCCATCGTTCCTGCAAAGTCGATCACCCACCTCGTCGCCTCGCACTCTGCCATCGGCAAGGACGTCTTCCCCCGAGTGTCGGCGCTCTTGGACGCCAGCATGATCAGCGATGTCATCAAGGTTGAGGCGGGAGGAGACATCTTCACCCGACCTGTTTGTGCGTACCCCGGCTTGAAGTTTCCTCCTCATCCTTCGCCTTCGGCTAGGCTGGGCGCTGACAGCTGAGATGCTTGCAGACGCCGGAAACATCATCGCCAAGGTCCAGTCGAAGGAGGCGGTCAAGATCGTCACGATCCGACCTACGGCATTCGACAAGGCTTCGTCGGAGGGTGGAAGCGCTGAGGTTGAGGAGTTTGCGCCCGTCGAGGGAGAGGGTGCGTCCCTTTTTCCGAGCCCGTCTGCCCTGGTGTCGGCCAGCTCACTGACTATCTTCGTTTCTGGACGCAACTCGAACAGAGATCACCAAGTTTGTCTCGACGACCGAGACGACGTCTGAGCGACCCGACCTGGGCAGCGCAGCCCGCGTCGTTAGTGGAGGTCGAGCGCTCAAGAACAAGGAGACGTTCGGAGGCATCATCGAGCCTCTCGCGGACGTTCTCGGAGCTGCGATCGGTGCTTCGAGGGCGGCTGTCGATGCTGGATACGCCGACAACAACCTGCAGGTCGGTCAGACTGGAAAGGTGCGTTTCCCTCCTCTTTGTTTTAGATCCGTTTTTGCCGAGTCACTGGGAGACTGGATGTTCATCGCCTGTCTCTTCTTACTGGTAGGTTGTTGCTCCCGAGCTTTACATCGCTGTCGGTATCTCTGGTGCCATCCAGCACTTGGCCGGTATGAAGGAGTCCAAGATGATCGTCGCCATCAACAAGGTCCGTCCCACCCCCTCACTCAGACTGACCGTAATCGCACCGCTCCTGACGCCGTCTTCGTATAACTCTAGGATCCCGACGCGCCGATCTTCCAGATCGCTGACGCTGGACTGGTCGCGGACCTGTATGACGCCGTGCCGGAGTTGACCAAGGCGCTCAAGGCATGAGCAGGGATGAGGAGACCGGGCTTGTTGCAATTTTATGATTTTCCTCTCTTAATCTTTCGATGCCCGCACCTATGTCTTCCAACTCGAGAATTGAGAACGGTCTGGGAGTGCATCTCGTTGATTTCTCGAGGGCAAGAGGGTCGGGAGCTTGACATTAGCCGTTCGTACATGTTTCGTCCTCCCTCGACCGTCGACGACTGGCCCCCATCGCCCCCTCCGACTCGCTCCCTTTCCGGTCAACTCTTTCTCTACGGGCTACTGTCGGGCAACGTCTACAAAGGGCTCTTCAAGGCTCGCCTGCAACGATGGCTCTCCGCCTGCGAGCTCCTCGCCTGCCTCGTCGACTTCGTCTCACAACACTCCTCCTTCCTTTGACCTTTTTCGTCCTCCTCTTCCTCCTCCCTCTCAACCGCCGATCCGACATCCTACTAGAGGACATTGAGGACAAGCTGCACGTACCGCACGTACACCACATCCCGGCCAAACCGACCGATCGGCGAGCCGGTCGTCCAGAGTTCAGAGGGAAGAAGGTCCAGCTCCCACCACCCTTCAAGCTCGAAGGGGGACGGCCGGAAGGCCAGAAGGTCGCTGAGAAGGTTGAGCAGGCCAGGGAGGCTAGAACGCATCGACATCGACATGGAGTGCTGAGCATCGACGATTCTGAGCTTGAGTACTTGAGACAACATCCTATC
Source organism: Cystofilobasidium capitatum (assembly GCA_014825545.1). Lineage (NCBI taxonomy): Eukaryota > Fungi > Basidiomycota > Tremellomycetes > Cystofilobasidiales > Cystofilobasidiaceae > Cystofilobasidium > Cystofilobasidium capitatum. The sequence goes on from MVAJ01000011.1 coordinate 26,682, forward strand.
GAGACGCTCATCTCTGTAGGTCCTGCCCGACTAATCCCCACCCTACCTCCTACCCTTCTGAGCTGTCTCAGCTCGTCCAATAAGAACCTGACACGCTCTTTGATTTGGGCTCATCAGGAGGCGAAGCATCATGCTCGAGCTCAGGAGGCCAGGGTCCCGTTCTCGCTCGACTCTGCCGCTGCGCTCTACTCCGAGCTCAACTCTGGCGCCCTACCTCCAGCAGGCTTTGACAAGTGGTCAGTTCTCCTCCTCGCCCTTCCTCTTTTGCACGAGACTGATTCGGAGGTATGTGGACGGACTTTGGGGGAATAGGTACGAGTTCTGCCAGGAGCGCGACATCAAGCCGTGGCCTCATCAAACGGCCTACCACTCCGTGGAGCCGTACCTCAGCATTCCAGGCAAGATCCTCAGAGAGCGCTTGGCGGAGCTTGAGGATAGAGTCGTGACGAGCATTTGGAACGTAGGGTACGTCCGTCGTGAAGGGACCAACCCCTCCCGGATGTCTCGTTTCTGGTGTCGTGAGACGCGTCAACTCACCTGAACGCTGCCTGATGATGTCGAGCAGGAACGGAGATATCATTGGACCTACAGGCTCGGTACCGCCAGAGAATGATCGGGTGCAGTAAGTCGACCTCTTGACCTGCCCATCATGATTCCGCCACCTGACACAGTCCTTCTGTGTCCAGGACTCTCGAACTCCTCTTGAAACCCCTCGCACCCTACCTTCCAGAGTTCCTCGACGGTCCTTTCAACCTCTACTTCAACACGGACGATCTGCCGGCCCGATCCGCTCTTCAGTCGGTCCTCGCTCACTCGAGAGCGCTCGCGAGGGAGAGTGAAGTCTGGGACGAAGGTCGGAGGGAGGCGGAGGAGGAAAAGCAAAAGGCTCAACCGGGATGGGATTACGCCTGTCCGCCCGGAGCAAAGTTTTTGAAGGAAGAGGGCGAGGGTGATGGGGAGGATGGTGACGACGGTGAGCCAGACCGCTCGTTTGCTTTTCGGTCTCGGCAGGTGAGCTGACCCGTCCCCTTGCTACGTTTAACAGACATCCGACCCAAAGCTTTCGTCTACGACCAGGCAAAGGCATCTGACATCTGCTTGAACGAGCGAAGTCTTAAGCACACGCACGGAACGCTCATCTGGCAGAAGCCTCAGGCGGTACGTCTTCAACCTCTCATCCATGTCCTGCGAGGTCACTGACCGTTGCCTCCTCTTCTCGACTTTCTAGCAATCACTGGTGCCCCTTATTTCTCAGGCTGTCGTGCGTTCTTCTGTCATACCTGGCCTGCTTTTTTGCGGCTAACGACTGACTTCCTTTTCCTTTTCCTTTTCCTTGCCTCTTCTCCAGACGTCGACGCACACCGATGTCATCGGACTCCCTCTCGATCACTGCAACACGACCGCCTCCCCTCTCTCATTTGCGCACAAGGCCGACCACCAGATTTTCTGGAGAGGAAGCACGACTGGCGTTTGGCACGCGAAGGGGGTCGAGTGGAGGGGGAGCCAGAGAGAACGGTTGATCAGGTTCGCCAGGTCGGACGCACCTGGTAGTGCTGGGTTGTTGGTCAACCGCGGAGGCAAGATCGTGAGGGAGGTCAGTTTCTCCTAACAGATGCCTCTCAGCTGCGCAGAAAGATCACTGACTCCGACCTTTGTCACTTCGACCGCAGGAATGGCACCGCAAGAAACTGAACCAACATTGGTTCGACGTTGGCTTTGCGGGCAAGCCCGGACAGTGCGACAATGACGATGGAACATGTCACGAGATGGAGGAGGAGTTGAACTTCATCGGTCGGGTAGAGAGCGACAAGAGCGGGAGGTATCGTTACCTCGTAGACGTGAGTCCATCGGTCACCTTTTCTCCCCTCCGACGAGTCTGTGACACGCAACCTCTTTCATACCCGCAGGTCGACGGAAACGGCTGGAGTTCTCGATTCAGGCGACTGCTATCGTCAGGCTCGTGCGTGGCCATCCGCAACCTCGCGTCTGCTTGACCTTCCGCTGATGTGCTGCCTTTCTCTCTGTTCCAGGGTCGTTTTTAAGTCAACCATCTTCCGAGAATGGAATTCTCCGCTCCTCATCCCGTGGTATCACTACGTCCCTGTGCAGAACTCGTACTCAGACGTCTAGTGAGTCTCGTCTTTTGCTCCGCCCTTTCCTACAGCGTACCGATACTGACAACGTTCTCTTCCGCAACGCAGCGACGTCATGGCCTTCTTCGAGGGCTTGGACGGGTCTTCCGCTAGATCAGACCTCGCAGAAGAGATCGGATACCAAGGCCTGGCGTTCGTCGAGGACTGGTGGTCGTGGAGCGATCAGCAGGCATATGTGCGTCTCCTCCTGCTCCATCGCATCTCCACTCCTATCTTCTCGGCCGACTGGCTGACGATCTGTTGCTCTCTGCTTGGACAGGTTCTCCTTTTGATCCTAGAGCTGGGTAGGGCGATGGCGGATGACAGGGCCGCTGCGACCTTTGGCGAATGATTTATGCTTCACACTATATGTGGCTCGATTCGAGGCGGTAGGAGACAGAGCATGCATCGGTGCAAAGTCTGGACTCGAGAAGACAAAAGGCGGCACCCGACAGGGCGCAAAGAAGACGCGGCGAGACCGCGTGAAGTCGATCAGACAAAAAAAGCAAGACGAAGAACAAGTCTGTCCGGTTGAGCGGCAGACGAGGCACCTTCAACGAGGAAGGAGCAGAGAGGGAGACAAAGGAAAGAAGGAAGAAGAAAAAGATTGAACGCGGGCAGAAGGAAGCGAAGAAGAACGGAGGGGGGTCTAAAGCCAACGGGATTCCTTTCTTGGGCAGTCTTCGCTCGGTGTCTAGGTTAAGGCGAACAATCTCACGCTCGCGCCAAAAGACAGACGGTGAGCGATGAGGATCGACAGCGCAGTGCTCTACAGCGCCTAGAGGGGAGAAGGAGGTGTTGCCACAGGGCAAGGGCAGAGCGTCGAAGCGGATTGCGTTGGACTACCTTTCAACCCCAAGGAGACCTGGGCGTTCCATGCCCACCGGGAGATGCCAACGGACTGGGCTGGTAGGCCGACACACCAGGGGTAGGAAAGGTCGCTCCAGAGGGACCGTAAGGAGCCGCAGGTAGGCCAGGAACCGAGTGCGAGCGATGCGCCGACGAGAACTGGCCGAAGTGATCGTGGTTGGAGGACGGCAGCTGAGGCTGGAAGGCGTCAAGGTGTGACTGCGCATGTGGGCCGGCGGATTGCTGACCATGCGAGGAGAAGGTCCCGTTGCTGGCGAGAGAAGGGTGACTGAATCCTCCGTTGCCGAGTCTGCTCTGCTGACTGCTGACGGTCGATCGAGCCCAAGAATCGGACAGAGGAAGACCAAAGCCACCTCCAGGGCTGATGGTACCGCTTTCAGGTGCACCCCAGCCGGACGGTGCAAGAGACTGTGAACGGCCTCGGTCGGACTGGTCGAGACTCGAGCCCCAGATGGACTCGTTCCGCGAAGTCGGCAGAGGAGCGCCGACGAAGGAGGCCGGCGAGCCTCCGTAAGGCGAGTGTTGAGCGGACGGCTGAACGTCTTGGAGAGCTGAACCAGATCCGAGTTGCTGCAGGAGATCCATGGCTGTGAGACCGCTCGAACGTTGAGGGGCGAGCTCAAACGAAGGAAGGGACGGGGGCACGGGGGCGATAGGTGGTCTGATGACAACGCCGGGGGATGGAGTCAGCGGAAAGAAAAGCGGAGGGATGAAGTGGGGGAGGATACGCACGACTGGACCGAAGGTCTCTTGTTGGCAGAGGCAGGCGGCCAAACGATCCGCTCCTCAGCTTCCCCACCCCAGTGCATCGACATGGTCATGCCCAGCTGAGCCTCCTCGTCACTGTCAAACTCGTCAGAGTCGCCCAGAGCAGCCCGCATGGCAGCGTCGACTGGATCGTGGTCGTCTTCGAGGTCGAGGTCCGCAAAGTTGAGGTCGGGCTCGAGTGGCAGAGCGGGCGAGATATCAATGCTCGACGAGAGGTTCGCCGACGGCGACGGCACAGCTGGTGACACCCGACTGGACTCAGGAAGATTGACGATCTCGACGTCGTCGGCCGTCTCGGGACTGAAAGATCGGGAAGGACGGGCGGTGGAAGGCGCAGGCTCCTTAATGATCGGTGGCGTGTTGGCGCTGGGACGAGATGCGACCTGCTTGGCCTGAGAGATGGTGGCGAACCGACCGTTCTGAATGGTCACGGTGGAGGACTGGAAGGGGTCACAGCCCGGGGATGGTCAGCACCCGAGATGAGTTGGGAGAGGTGAAAGAAGCAACTCACCTCCAGCTTGAGCAACAGCGACACGTCCCGATGCAGATCCCAGATCCTCATGAAGTGCTCTTCGTTAGGGTGTCCATCCCTGACAGCCGAAAGGTCTGCCCTCCTGGGAGGGAACATCTTCCGCAGCGGTCCAAACCCACCCAACTCCAGATCCTCCTCAAGCGGGCTTTCGAGGGGACAGAGGTCGATCGAGGGGAATGCCAGCGAGAGAGCGTTCATCAGGTCAACGTAGGAGGTGAACATCTGTCGGATTTTGGAGAGGACGGGCGCAGGTTGGTCGTCCGAGTGGTCAGGGCCGTTCGTGAGCGCGTGCTTGCGTTGGATTCGAGCCAGGTAGTCCTGGTGGGCGCGAATCCACTTTGAGGCGACTCGAAGAGCGGGCAGGGACCGTCGAAGGACCGTGCCAAGGTGCTGCGAGAACTTGTCCAGGTTGTTCGTCGTAGTCGCGGGCTGAGAGGCGTCGTCGATGTCGGCAGACAGGATGGAGCTCGACGGGTCGTTCAGGTGGGACTTCTGGGTGACCGAGAAAGTGTCGGCCAGATCCGAGGCCGCAGTCTCGAAGAGTACAGTATGAAGTTGGACAATGACCTCGAGAGAGAGGAGCTCGGCGTCGATCTTGGGCTTGACGGAAGAATCGTTGCTCGTCGACCGAGGTCCCGGTCGTGTGAGTCGAGCGTCCCAGTGAACAGCGAGGAAGGTGATGAGTGTTCGAAGGGTAGTTTCGACTGAGAGGGATCGAGCCTGGATGAGCGACTTGAAATAGTGAAGGGTCGTGCCGACGTGAGAAGACTCGAAGCTGCGTCGAAATAAGCGAGAACTATCTGTCAGTGCCGCGCTCCAGTTCGTACGAAAGCCAGCACCGGGCGACCTCACCCAGTTCGCAAGAGCAGCATGGCCAGCAAGATGACGACCTTTGACTGCAGCGCGTGTTTCGTCAAGGCGGAAGGGTCGTCGGATCTGGCCGTTTGGTGCGCCTCGAGCGGTCCCTTGAGCGTCGCTTGTAGGTTGCCGCGCGCAGTGACGAACGACTCCTTGACGGCCAACGCTCGGAGGAAGTAGTAGGTCGACGCAAACCGGTCTCGGAGGTAGGTCGAGATGGTTGCGAGCTGGTTGAAAGGGTTACCTAGTAACAAGACAGCACGGGTCAGCATCCTTCGGCTAGAGAGATAGTGGCGAGGAGGTACCGTTCTCCGGCATGATGAGCCTGGCCGTGTCATAATACTCGCGCGCCTTCTCGAACCTTGCCCCCTGAGTCTCCGCAGCCTGCTCGACGGCGACACTGACGGGAATCGTCGACCTTCCCCTCCTCCCTCCGCCCTCCCGATCCGTGTTGGCCGTACCTCGGCCTCCCCCAGACTGGGCGTACATCTCCTTGTACCTCTCCAGGTCACCCAGGAAGATGAGACCCTTGACGAAGACGGCGAGTTTCTTAGTGCGTTGGTCTGAAGGCGGTTCGACCGACGAGGGCAGGACGGACGTCTGACCCTCTCCACCTCCAACGGCAGCCGACAACCAGGGCAGGTATCCCTCGACCTCGACAAGGTTGAACGACTTGACCAGCCTCACTTCCATCTTCTGGTAGTTCTGCACCTCCGTCGCCAGAAACTGCTGAAACTTCTTGACGACGACCTTCTGGTCCTGGTTCAGCCCAACCGGTCCCTTCTCGGTCGACTTGCCCCCCGCAGAAGTTGAAGCGTGCATCTTGAAGGCCGCGTTGGTGAGGGCTGCCTTGAGAGCGGGGTGAGAGCGGTAGACGGCGATGATGTTGTGCGTCGTTTGCATCCAGTGCGAGTCGAATAGCGACAGGTCGGCGACGTCTTGAGGGTAGCCAAAGAGCAGAGTGAGGTATTGACGTCGGATGCTGCAGAACGTTCCCGATAAGAGAGCAGTCAGCATAGGTTCGAAGCAGGGAGAGGAGCACACCGGCGAGAGAAGACTCACTGCTGTCGTTGATGCTCGACTTGAGGAATCCAGGGCATCATGTTGTCCAGCGATTGAGCCAGGGCGAGCTGCAACCCCTTGATCTCCCTAGTACAAGTCACAAACAGCGCAAGCCCAGAGAAGGTCAGTTTTGACGTACAAGTCTGAACAAGGCGAGAGAAGGCGTCCCCAGGTGAAGAGCTAGGCACCCCTCCTCCCCCTTCGTCAACCTCCAAGGAGAGAAGAAAACGGCAACGTACCTCATCAAGTCCAAAGCAGCGACGCTAGTCATCTTCTTGCTTTCTCCCACGTCCGGTCTACCCTTCTCCTCTCTCACATCCTTCCCTCCGTCCGCTCCGTCCCTCTTTGACCGCCGCTGAGCTCCTCCGCCGCCCAACAGGCCCGGCGCCGAGCTTGAGGGGACCGTTAGAGGCCTCCTCACGCCTAAGCGTGACCCCTTCGGTCCGGTGTTCGACTGAGGGGAAGGGTTGTAGAGGACTGGAGGGGAGACGTATTCGATGGGAGCTGGAGAGACGAAGGGCGAGGACCGATGGGCCGCCGGGACGAAGACGGGCGAGTTGGCCTGCATGGGATGAACCGGGCGCGCGCGCGTGCAGGGAAGGACGTCGCCTCGATTGTTTTCCTGGGGTGGAAGGCTGCGGCGAGTGGAGGGAGCTGGGAAGGATAAGAGGGAGTGTTTGCTAGACCATCCTTGCCTTTGAGGAAAGGGAGGGAGGGGGGGTTCGATGAGGAGGGCAGGGACGAGAGGGTGCACCCAGTCGAGCCGTCCTCAACGAGGAGTCGTACTTCAGTCACTTTTTCCCTCTCCCTCCAGCCTCTTTATTCTTCGCAGATATCCAAACGCCGCAGACACTCAGGAGAGACGAAGAAGATTCTCCGACGTTGGTGTGACAGCTTCTTGTTGTTTCGCCCGATCTAGCACACACCTTCGCCTACCCTCGCTCTGACTTTCCCCAAGCAACGCAGCGAGCAAGTTAACCAGCAAGACGATCTATACAAAAAAAAGAGAGTGAATTGGGGTGTGAAGCAGAGCAGAAAACGATGCCGAATTGCAGATTGGGTCGAGCTGTCGAAGGGACGTCGATTTTAGAGGTGGGTAAAGTCTTTTTCCAGGGCAAACAAGGGCAATCAAAGTCAGCTTGACGAACAAGTGGAAGAGAGGAATTGAGGAACGAAGAGGGGGCCTACAGTCGTTGTCCTTCCTGTTCTTGGTCATGGCCGCGATGATGCTCGATCCAACTCCACTTCCATCCTCGGCGTGGTGCGTCGTCACCTTCCTTCCCTCCTCTCCGAACACGTCTACGAGTCCCTGCGTAATCCGGTCGGCAAACTCGGGGTACTTGTCGTAGAGCGATCCGTCGGCGCCAACCGAACATCCCTCGGGGAGGTAGTTATTTTTCTTGACGATAGCGGCGATTCCGCACGCGGCCAGACGAGCGGCTCGGGTGCCAACGAGCTTGGCGAGCTTGCGGAAAAAGGTGCGCTCCTCGAGCGTCGTCTCGAGACCAAAGAAGTGCGAGAAAACGCCGATCGTGAGGAGACCCTCCTCGGTAGGGTCCCTGTCAAGCACAAGCGCGGGGCAAAGTATCAGTTTTTGCCACAAGCCCCGCTGAAGGATGGAAGAGACGCACGACTCAAGCAACGAAAGGTACGCAGTGTCAAACGCAAACGGAATTTCGAGCTTGTATGTCGACTGGCCGAGGAAGAGGTCGCCGTTGTCGATGAGCTCGACGAGGACGAGTCGGAAGACCTCTCCGAGGTAGAGACCGGCGATCATCTTCTCGAACGCCTGCTCTCCAGGCTTGTTGGACGTCTCGTCGATGATCTGGTCGTACTTGGTTCGGGCTGTGCGAGGCAAGGGCATAATCAGTTTGGGCGGTCGAGGCGGAACCCGAGCGAGGAGAGGAACGCGAAACGCACGAAGGAATTGGTGCTCAAACGAGTCGAACGCTCCCCACTCGCACTGAGCACAGAGAAAACCGGTGAAGCGTCAGTCACGGGAGGTGGAGAATTGGAAGATTTGGAGAAGGAAGAGCGACTCACGTTGATGGCAATCTCCTGGTCCATGGGCAGACCGAGGTGGTGGATCTTGGGGATGTTCTGGACCGTCTCCATGTACTGCAAAAAGCCATTCGAAGACAGATCTTCTCATCAGTCACACGAAATCACAAGGAGACGAGAATGAAGACTCACGGCAGCGTTGCAACCGGTTCCAAGGATGACTCCAATTTTGGTCGAAGGGTCAACGTAGTTGCTCGCGATCAAGCTTCCGGTGGTGTCGTTGACGAGCGCGACGAGCTTGATGGGTACCTTGACCCGCTCTAGCGACTCGCGGAACATGGCCGCGCAGTCCTGGCCCTCCGTGTTGGGGTTGCCGAAGCCCTTGGTCCATCGGATGAGCACACCGTGGTCGATCTTGTCCTGCGAGCAAGGGTACGAGAACTGGTGAGGCGGAGAATAGAAGAGTCAGATCTCATCGAAAGAGCGACTCTGGAAGAAAAGAACGAGAGAGCACGTACAGTGAAACCAAGGGCCAAGTCGGATTTGTCGCCCTCCTTCAGGCCGAGCTGGTCCCTCAAGAAGCTCTTGACGCACTCGGCGCAGAAGTCAAAGAGCTTGGCTCCGTCCTGCTGCTTCTGCTCCTCGGTCAACTTGTACTTGGACTGCTTGACCTCAAACTTGCCCCCACCTCGGAGGGTCACGAGGCAGACTCGGAGGTTCGTTCCTCCCAAGTCGACGGCGATGAAGTCTCCGGTCTCCTTGCCGGAAGGGTACTGCACAAAGACAAACGAAGCAGCGTGTCAGTAAGTACCACTTGGGTGTTGCATCGCAGAAGAGGAAGACGTACGCCGAAGACGTAGGTGGGGACTGCGTGACGAAAGGAAGTTCGAAGGGTTGGGTCAGCCTTAGGTCGACAGCACCTCCCCTTCGCCCCGGAAGCAGAGGCAAATTCACGACTCACGCATGGGCTGTTTCCATCGGCCACGGGTGCGACAAGAGGCGGTAGAGGCAGAAAGGGAGGTGTCAGTGATCCATTCTTCTTACCGGCCCTCGGACCTTCTCTCTGCTCTCCGAACAGGCCGATGGAAGGGCCAAGCAAAGACGACAGGGACGTACGACGGTGTTTCCGTCCTTCTCAAGACCGGCCGAAAACTCAGAGATGATGCCTTCGACGATCGACTTCATCTTCTCGGGAGAGACTGTCGCATTGCGAGAAAATAGGGGGTGAGGGTGGTTAGGCGGCTGGGTGCGGCAGATGGGAGGACACGGTTCAAGCGGCAGTTGAAAAGAGGGGAAACGAACCAGTGAAGAGTTCCTCGTACTGCGCTCGCACTACAAGTCAGTCAGAGCGCAAGCTGATAAGAAGGCGAGGAGGACGGACCTTCTTGAGGAGGGTTTCCATCTTGGAAGAGTCGAGGTGAGGGAGGGAGGCGGCCGTGTTGGACTGTCGGAGGGCCGAGGGAAGGGCAAGTACGTCACGAGGCGGCAAGGGAGGAGGAGAAAAGCAAGAGCAAAGAAGAGGACAAGAAGAAGACGAGAGGGCGGAGTGTCAGCTTGGATCTTTTCAGGCATGCAGAGGATGATCTCCTGAGCCGGAGGGGTTCATGGGGAAGGGGGGATGGGGGGAAAGAAGGACGAGGGGTTGGGCTCAAGGGGGTCGGCCAAGACGGAGAGGACGCACCCTGGTGAAGACGGGAGTGACGGTGCCCGAGTGGGTGGCCTTGAAGGACTCCTCCTGGGCGTGTGACTTCTCCTGTGCGATGGGGTGGTTCTCTGCAGACATTCTGGTTGATGGTTGATGGTTGAAAGAAAGGAAGATGGGCTGAGACGACGAAGGACGAGGGCAAAAGTCTCCGCCCTGGAGAAGAGTGCGGGACCAACAGGGAGCACCAAGACGCCCCTCACCCCGATCCCTTGCATTCCTACTTTGCACATCCGAGTTCGTGCACTTGCTCTCGTCGTCGTCGTCGTCGTTGTTGCGCTTTGATCCTCTCGCAGCAGGTGTTGGACCATCCTCCTGCCCTCGATCGGCTCCCTCCGAACGGCCAGCAGCCCCTAGTCCCTTCACCCCCACCCTCACCCCCAAGTGATGTCGACCCCTCCTCCTCCAGTCAGCAGGTCTCCGTCGGACGAACGCACTCCCCTCCTCGCACCCGAGCCAGCTCTTCCTCGCCGCAAACGGTTCTCCCCAACGCTCCAGCTCTCCCTCCTGCTCGCGCTGCTGCTGTCAGCCTCGCTCTCCATCGCCCTCACCTCGGCTCTTCTCCTCCGCTCGTTCCAGCCCACGCCAGAGGCCCAGTCCGAAGCCATCACCTTCCGAGGACCCTCGTCCATCAAACTCCTCTCGATCAGTCCTCCCTCGCCCGCCAAGGGTGCCGGCCAGCGAGCGACCGTCCTCGTCACCGCCCAGGCGGGCATCGACGGCGATCGACTCCTCACCCTCTCGCACGAAACCCTGTGGGACCGCCTCAGGTCCAACGTCGGACGGACAAGCCTCGACTGGATTCACCAAGTCAACTTGAGCCTACCGGACGTCGTCTACATCTCTACCGGTCGAGAAGGCGGGGAGGAGAAGGTCGGCAGGGTCGTCCCGGTAACGAGATCGATCGTCATGCCATTGACGACCGGACGGGTCGGTTCGGTCGCTTCGTCCGCCGAGGACGACGACTGGCTGTCGACCGTCTCGTTCGTCGTGGACTGCGAACTTCTGGCCACTCCTCACCGGCTGCTTTCGCTCGGCAAGCAGGCGTGGAAGGAAGGTGGTTTGGACGTTCAAGTCGAGATGGAGGGAGGAAGTGTAGCTGGCGTTGGAAGACTGTTGGGCGGGCTGAAGAAGGGTCTCGGAGACATCGAGAAGGAGCTTTGGATTGACTGTGAGTCCATTTTTTCCTCGTTTTGCGGTGCGAAGGTTGGGAGAAGGAAGGGTGGGAGGAGCTTTCGAGTGAGTCTCTTGCGTCCTCCCTCCACCTCCCCCTGCTGCCTTGGCGGCCAAATCGGAATTGACACGGGCATCTTTTTCTGTACGATCCAGTCCAAGCTCCGACCCTGCCCTACGATCTGCCACCTCCTCTCGTGTCGCTCGTCCAATTCTGATCATCTCCGACTCGGCTGGTCTCGCTCCAGTGCCCAATTTACCCCCGATGGACAACATCACCTCCCTCCTCACCCTTCACTCCTACGCCGTCTTTCGGCCCTCGTCCTCGGAAGCAAATTCGACCTCTTCCGAGCTGCTCGTTCTGGCCAACTGCTCAATCCCCAACCCAGCCCTGTCCTTCCCCGATTCGGACAGACTCAACCTCGACCAGTACCCCCTCCACTGGTCCTCCGGCGTAGGCTGGATCGCCAAAGTCGTCATCCCTTCCGAACCGCTCGGACAGCCAGTCGGTCGAATGCAAGTCTTGCCGTTTGACGTCGACTTGAGTGCGGAGCGGATCTGGTTTGAGATCAAGGGCGAGTTGGTCGCTCAACGACCGGTCGAGGTTGAGTTGACACCTCCGTTGGAAGCGTTCCTCACAGCGTACCTGCATCAAACGCCGTACCCACTCCATCTCACTCCTTACGCCCTGTCGAGCTCCTCGCCCTTGTCTCTCATCCCGTCGATGATGCTCAACTACGGACCGCTCCAAGCGCCCGTTCCCCCGCCGGACCCGCCGCTCAAGCCGCTCAAGTCGATTGAGATTGAGGGGATGAAGTTGAGCGAGGGCAGGGACGGCAAGATGAGGGCTTCGGGAAAAGTCAAGGCGCGGATCGAGGTGCCTGGGCTGGAGGACAGTCAAGGCGTTGAAGTGGACGTCAACTGGGTTCAACCTGATAGTGAGTCTTCTTCGATCTTCTGCTCTTCTATCTGTCCCTTCCTCTCATGTGTTTTCTAACAGCTGACCGGTGTCTTCGCGTTCAAAAGTCTTCATCTTCAACGGACCCGTGCCTTCGGACTCGTCGTCGCCCTCCACCATCTCCGTCCCCGCCCCCAGAAAGGCGTTCGCACACCTCGTCTTGGACCCGTTGGCAGCGACGACGACCGTGCCTGACCCGCTCAGGCCGAACGCGCTCCTCGTTGAAGCTCCGTTTGAGGATGCGCCGCTCGACGTTGTCAGCGAGGCCGAACTGAGCGACTTCGTGGGAAAGGTGCGCTCCTCTTTTTCAGACACCCCCTTCTATTTCCCTGCCTGCTTGCACTTCCTCCTCCCCCCCCCCCCCCCCACAGTCTCTGCCGTCTTCTGTGCGACTGCTTAGCTGACAACCTCTCCGCTTGTTTTCAGGTGATCCTTAAAGGCGGAGCCGCAGCGGGCGTTAAGGGAACGTGTGACGTCTCCGCCCACGTAGATGGACTCGGCGAAGGAGGGATCGTCATCCGAGGAGTTGAGGTCAACGGAGAGGTCTGGGTTGGAAGACGCTGAGGGGTTGGAGGGTGCGTACAAAGGTTGTCTTGTGTCTTTGTCCTCTCTTGTTTGCCGGTGCTTGTTGTTCGATTTTTTCTCCCTCCTCGCTCGTCCTTCCTTCTGCTCTCACGATACATGCTTCTACTACGATGTTCAGCGCAGCCCGGTGAGAGACAGGGAAGGGTTGGTCTGGGAGTGCATCTGCCGCACACGTACTCCCGCTCAGCTTCCGGCAAGTTGAGCGCGAGGCAAGTCCCACCCTCGACCTTCACCCTCGCCCCGCCCCTCCTCTCAACTCAACACCCTCTCACTAGCAAGGATGTCGTACTTTATGACCCATCTCCAGTCGGCCTGGTACGTCTCGTCTCTCCAAGCTCGACGAACGAGCACCTGGAGCTGACATGAGGCGATCTCTCCCGCGAACCACAGGCACGTCGACAGTCCGTCTCCTTCCCATCCTCCCGTCGTCCTCTTCCCCCGCTCGCTCTGACTGACTCCTCGTCTGTGACACAGTGGCCATCATGTCGGAGGAAGACCGGGTAGTCATCTTGCGCTTCGGTCCGTTCCTTCCCCTCCGAGCTCCTCCTCCACATCCCAACACTGACCGCTAGAACGCTCTCGATGGGGATGCAGGTAACGATTGGGACCCGACGTGCATGAAGATGGACGAGACGCTCTACTCTATCCAGGAGAAGATCCAGAACTTTGCGGTCATCTACCTGGTGGACATCGTCAAGGTGCCGGACTTCAACAAGGTGCGCCTTTCCTTCCCCCTCTCGTTTGACACTCTCTACCCCAACCTCGAAAGCCTGTCTCGAGGCGCTGCTTCGAAAAGAGCGAAGATGCTGACTCGCTTTTGTCCGTGTTCTTGCGTTAACTTGAAAGATGTACGAGCGTACGTCCCCCACGAACTCAGCTCTCGAGAGCTCAGCCTAACTGAACCCCGCTCCCTCCCTTGCCCCTCCGCAGTGTACGATCCTTGTACGGTCATGTTCTTCTACCGTAACAAGCACATCATGATCGATCTATCGACGGGTAACAACAACAAGATGTCCGTCCCCCTCCCCCCCCCCCCCCCCACATACCCTCCCTCCCGTAACTTGTCCCTGTACCGTCTAGTGCGCGACGCTGACTTCTTCTCGTCGGGTTCTCTCTGTAGCAACTGGGCTATCTCGGAGAAGCAGGAGATGATCGACATCGTAGAAACGGTCTTCAGGGGAGCCTCGAAAGGACGAGGATTGGTCGTTGCGCCTAAAGGTGAGTTGCTCTCTTCACCACTTTCGGCCTCTGCTGTGTGCGACGAACAGACGCCCAGCGCGCTGCTTCCCCTCGAGTTCATTGGGACTGATCTCTTGTCCATCCTTTCCTCCAGATTACTCGACGAGACACAGTATGTAGCTCTTTGTCTATTGTAGGGTCGAGCAGCGAGGAGAGGAAAGGTAGCTGAACTCTGTGTCCCACCTCCCTTCCGCAGAATACTAGACGAGACCTCCGCTCGGTCCACCTTTCGAGACATATCGCTTCCATCCTCACTTTCGCCCTCTTTCCCCGAACCTTTTCCAGCATACCGGTCTCCCTCGCCTTCCCAAGAGGCTGCTCAACCCTTTTCCAAAGCTCGACTGGTCTGCCGACGTATCGCTCGACGCTCGTGCCCGGCCGAGCGACGCTCCAATTGCCCTCACCCCTTTTCCCTCCCTCAATAACGAAATGACATGACCCCCCTCTCGCACCCAAGATTCTTTGGCTGGTCCGGGCGACATACTTGCGCACCCTGGCAAAAGTGCAGACTGATGGGGAAAAGATGCCGTTTCTTTCATGGAGATTTCTAAAAACCTAGGGTGAGTGAGGAGGGGTGTAAGAGTGGGGGGGAGTGCTATAAAGTGCGTACTGAGGACAAGAAGAGGGGAAAGCAAGACGCGGAAACCTGGATGAGGAGAGAAAGTGGAAGCAGACGAAAAAGACTGTCGTTTTCAGTTTATTGCCCGTTGACCTTGGCGGCCGACCCGCTGTTGGCCTCCTCGACCCGCTGCTGAGTAGCCTTCTCAACCTCGCCATCGCGGCTCTCCTCGGAGCTCTTGACGACCTTGTCCGACTCGGGGTGGGGAGCGGTGTACTCCTTGAGGTTGCGTGCGACCTGCTCGGCCAGGCACTGCTGGCCGGCGGCGGCGGCGATGAAACCGAGGAACGGAGGCGAGGGGTTCAGAGGTCGAGAGCAGAATTCGGGGTGAGCTTGGAGAGCGACGAAGTACGGGTGACCTGTAGTCAGAGCGAAAGTGGATTCGAGAAAGTCAGCCTTCCACGCGGGCCAGAACCGGTGGAGAGGAAAAGTAAGGAGAAACGCACCCTCCATCTCGATGATCTGCATCCTCTCGCGCCTCTCGTCCTTTCCAATGAACCGCAGCTTCTCGCCACCCTTGTCGGTACCCTTCTCAAACTCGGGCACGAGCTTGGGGTTAACCTCGTACCTGTGCCTGTGTCGCTCCCAGACGGTCTCCTCACCACCGTACAGCTGCCTGATCGTGCTCTGTTCCGTCCCCTGGTCGAAGATCGTCGGCCGCAGACCGAGCCGCATCGTTCCTCCGAGGTGCGTCTTTGAGATCTCGGGCATGAAGATGACGGCCGGATGGGGCGTGTCGGCCTCGAGCTCGGTAGAGTTGGCACCGGTCATGCCGCAAACGTTTCGAGCCCACTCGATGACGGCGACCTGGAGACCGAGGCAGATACCGAAGAAGGGAATCTTATGCTCTCGAGCCCACTTGACGGCGACGATCATACCCTCCGTTCCTCGAACTCCGAAACCTCCAGGAACGAGGATACCACTGAGAATCCACACAAGAAAATGCGGCTTCAGCATGTCTGCACGCAATCAAAAAGGGGAGAGCTGGCGAAAAAGAACTCACCCAGCCGAGCAAAGAGCCTTCCAGGCATCGTGGTACTTGGGAGGGTCCGACGTCTGCGTTTCCGGCTCGAGGTGGGACGACTCAACCCATTGAAGGTTGAGCTTGCGTCCGCACCGCATCGACGCGTGCTCGAGCGACTTGACGACCGACATGTACGAGTCCTGCATCGACGTGTACTTTCCGACGAGGACGATGTTGACCGTCTCGAACATGCGGTCGTGTCTTATCCAGCAGATTGGGCGTTTCTCGGTCAGTCACTCATCCCAATTCGACGTGAGATGGGAAGGAGGGGAGGAAACTCACCCAGACGTGAGCTGCTTCCACCTGCCCAAAAGGTTGTCTCCCCTAGCCCGTCCCTTCGCTCCCACATCCACGCTGCCAAGCTCGAGTCGCTTGGTGAGGTAGTCGACCAGACCCTGCTCCCGTAGGAGAAGAGGAACGTGGTAGGTCGAGTTGACGTTGTGGACGCCCATGACTTGCTCGGGTTTGACGTGACAGAACATCGACACCTTGTCCATCGTCGCTCGCTCGAGCTCCTCGACACACCGACAGGCGATCTGATCCAAAAGAGATGGAATACCATTGTCAGTCCTACTCGTATCTCCTGCAAAAGCGGAAGAGAGGGCGAGATGTGGAAAACGCACGAGATCGGGGAAAAGACCCAAACTCCTCAAGTCCCGAACGGTAGCCTGCGTAGGCTTCGTCTTTTGCTCGCCTCCAACGACAGGGATGAGCGAAACGTGAAGGACGGCAAAGTTCTCGTGGCCGACGCGGAACTGGAACTGGCGCATGGCCTCGATGAAAGGTGCCGACTCGATGTCTCCGACCGTACCACCGAGCTACATTTTCATGAAAAGTGGACCAACGTCAGCGATACTGTCCGAGCTATAGTACAAGAAACAACTTTGTGGGAGACAAAGACGCACCTCGATGATGCAGACGTCGGGCTCTTCGTCAGTCTCGTCGACGGGAAGCTTGGAAACGCCCTCGATCCAGTCCTGGATCTCGTTCGTCAAGTGAGGAATGATCTAGACCCAAGCACCAAAGAGTACAAGCACAGACATCGTTAGTCTCTTGCAGGCCTTAAATCGTACTGCCTTTCCTAATGAGGAGAAGGAGGAGAGTAGAAAGAACGTACCTGGACGGTCTTTCCGAGGTAGTCTCCCCGTCGCTCCTTCTCAATCACCCGCTGGTAGACCTTTCCGGTGGTCAAATTGTGGTTCTTGGAGAGCGTCACGTCGAGGTATCGCTCGTAGTTTCTGACGTTTGCGAAACCAGGGCTTTCGTGTCAGTCTTGGAAGACCCACGAGGAAATTCAAGGGCTTTGGGAAGGGAAGACGCACCCAAGGTCTAGGTCGACCTCTCCACCGTCGTTGAGAACGTAGACCTCACCTGATCAGTTCAAGTCAGAAGGAAACGTTCAAAAATCAGCTTTATGCTTGGATGTCGGCGCGCAAAGCTGCAGGGAGGAAGGGAAGCAGAAGGCGAAAGCGAGGTACGTACCGTGCTCGGTAGGGGCCATAGTTCCAGCGTCGATGTTCATATAAGGGTCGATCTTGACCGAAGTGACCTTAAGACCGGCCGTCTTGAGCAACAGACCGGTCGACGAGGCTGGTTGTGAACCAAACGTTGTAAGATCAAGAGTCAGCCGGGCGGCAATATGGGTTTGAGAGGGAATGGAAGCAAGGAAAGGAGAAAGACGTACCGATGACTCCCTTTCCAATACCGCTGCAGACGCGCGTGTCAGAACAGGACGGGGTGTCAGCTTCATGGCGAGAGGGCCAGGTCCGATGCGAAGAGTTAAGAGGGCGAGGTGCAAGCGTGTCCCTTCGAGGGCGGCGAGGCAAGCAGCCGGAGGTGGGAGAGGGAAGCTCACGAGATGACTCCACCTGCAAATGGGACCCCCAGACCAAGCAGACACCTCGCATCAGCGCGCACGAGAGGAGGACAGGTTCGAGCACAGAGGACTGACCGCAGACGAGGATGTACTTGGGCATGGTGTCGAATAGAGTGTATGGGTTCTGGGCGGAACGGATGGTCGGTGTCGGGGCGAGCCTGAAATTCATGGGCTGCCAAAGTGCATATGCACTTTGTCAGACGCGTCTGCCAAAACTCCGCCCTCTCTGCGCGCGTCCTCTTAGCAAACACCTCCTACCCTCTTCTCAAAGCTCCCGATGCAGGCTGAATCAGCAGCAAACCTGTTCCAGACGACGGCAGACCTCGTGCGACAGCAGGAACGAGAGCTCAGGCAGCAGCGGACCGGCCATTTGGGCGAGCCCGTCCAGCTCCCGTCCAAGCCGCTCGCCCTCGTCGTCCGGTCCAACGAAGCCTGGGTCGCAGAGAGCGGGTTCGTCATCAGGAGGATCGACCTCGTCGTGCGTAGCATCTTTCTTGGTCGACGGCCTTACCAGGTCACGCCTCTGTGGGGGCGGTCGACGTCTCTCCCGCTCGAGCCTCTTCCTTTTTCGCTGACTGAGCTGCATCTCCATCCCACCCTAGACCGGCAAGACCCTCCAGCTCTACAAGGGCCACACAGGTCCGGTCACCTCGCTTGCTCTCTGGACGCCTCCCGCCTCGTCAAACAATCCCAAGCCTGCCGAACTCCTGTTCTCTGGCTCGTGGGACAAGACCGTCAAGGTCTGGAGCACCGAGGTCCGCCCCCTTCCTCCCTCTATAGACGTACTCAAGGACAGCCTGACTGACGAGCCCCTACGGGCTATGACGCGGATTTGCAGACCAAGAAACTCTTGACGACTATCTCAATCCACTCCGACTTCGTCAAGACGCTCCTCGTCGGACCCCATCCAACGCACCCGTTCCTCCTGACCGGTTCATCAGACAAGACGCTCAAACTCACCTCCCTCACCTCCTTCCTCTCCTGCCCCTTCTCCTCCTCTCTTCTTGCGACCGACGGTCTCTCAGCTTACCAAACGATCAAGGACCACACGCGGCCCGTGACGCGACTTGAGTCGGGTCAGGAGGGCCTGTATTCCGGAGATTCGATGGGGAGGGTCATCGTCTGGTGTCTCTCGTGGAACGAGGGTCAGGACGCTCAACTGACGGAGGTCAGGAGGTTCGAAGGTGGAAAGACGAGCGTCAGTGACTTGGCCGTTGTTGAGGATGAAGGGGTCTGGATCTGTACGTCCCCTTCACCCTTCCTCATTGAACCGGGCTTGACTCATTAACCCCCCCCCCCGTCTTTATTCCTCTTTGCGCTTCATGATCGACAACAGCTTCGATGGATCTGTCCACTTCCTTCCACCCCTACCCAACCCACTCAAATGCCACTCCCCGCGCGCTCTCTCTTCCAACCCTACCCAACCCCCGTCCCTCGCCCCTCTCCCTGCTCCCCCTGCCGTTGTCCAACCTCCTCCTCGTAGGATTCTCAGACGACTCCTTACGGATCTACTCGACGGCCAAGGGCGAAGGCGAGGCTGAGCTCGTCAGTGTTCAAGAGGGACATGCGGGCGAGGTGTGTGCGCTTGCGGAGTGGAGGAGGGGGGGCGAGCAGTGGGTTGTGAGTGCTGGTCTGGATCGAACGTTGAGGAAGTGGAAGGTGGCAGGCCAGTCTTTCCCTTTCCCTCCCCTTTCTCTGCCATTCAGCCCCTGACTAAACAGACGTTCGTTCTCTGTGTGCGACTATACAGATTTGCTCCAGCCCCCTCCCCCGCCGCCGGTGGAGAAGAAGGCGTCGGGGATGACAGAGGAGGAGGAGCGGGAGTTGGCTGAACTCATGGGGGATGATTGATGACCGCCCTCGCCCGTTCTCGTCGTTCGGAAGTGCATTGATACATTCTAGATGGAAAGAGATGGATGGGAAGAAATACAGTGCAGCAAAAAAAGAGACAACGAAAGCGGGGAAAGTGTTGTAGATCTGCAAAGGCAGGACCTTACCGGCTTACGCATCCAGATCGATCCTCCTCAGGATGTCGGTCATCCTCCCCCCAATCTGGAAGTGCCCACTTACAACGTCGCTCAGATCAACGTTCTCAACGCCCTCAACGGGGACCTCTGCCAGCCCACCCACTCGGAGGCCGTCCCTCAACTCGACCGCGTTCCCGATCACTTCGTGCAGTCGAACGACCGAAGCGAGCACGTAGTCCCTCGACGACCAGGCGTTGACCATCCGCCTGCCGACGACTTTTCTCGCGGAGAGCCAGGCGTCCTCGGAGGGTGAAGCAGGGAGGGAGATCAACACGGCCGAGTCGACCACGTCCTTTGCCAACGGGTTGTCGGACTGGGCGAGCGAGAGGAGGGTGTGGAGGACGGTCAGGGCTCCCAGGGAATGGCCGACGAGCTGGACAGGACGAGAACCTTGTGTTCGGGAGAGGAGGATGTCGGCCAGGAGAGGTCCGGCCTTCTTGGCCTTGTCGACCTGGGGAGAAGGGAGGGAGGGGTGATCCACATCGGGTGGTCAGGAGGCGAAGGAAGTAGAAGCAGACGAAGAGGTGAGACGCACAGCTCGCATCCAGGTGTTGTCAAGGGCGGTACCAGCCCAGCCGTAAACAGTGAGCGGAAGCGCGACCGCACTCATGTCTGGAGGGGGGGACGAACGTCGTCAGCGGGCATCTCATGGAAGCGCTGACTGAAAGAGACGTACAAGCGTTGATGAACGTCCGTTTGAGGACCTCGGCACCAGCCTTCTTGATGAGCTTGTCCGTCACCCACTCGTTGATCCCTTTCCCCGTGGAGAACATGATCTCCGTCTCAACCCTCGTTACAAACAGATCCCTGTTCCTCAACAGCAAAGCCCCTTCGTCGCCCTCCCTGTCGGCAATCTGCTCCACAGGCGCTTCTTGCTCTTCGGGCAACTCAAAGTCGTCCTGCTTGACGTCGTCGGGGTCGGTCGTCTCGGTGATGGGCAGGCCGTCCGGTCCAACAGGTGTAGCAGGGAGTTGTCGGATCTCGCCCGCTCGAGTCGCCTGAGATACGGAACTCCAGACGGA
This sequence comes from Cystofilobasidium capitatum, assembly GCA_014825545.1. Lineage (NCBI taxonomy): Eukaryota > Fungi > Basidiomycota > Tremellomycetes > Cystofilobasidiales > Cystofilobasidiaceae > Cystofilobasidium > Cystofilobasidium capitatum. Next base: position 47,130 of record MVAJ01000011.1, read on the forward strand.
GACTCCTTCATCGGGGGACTGGGTGAGGAGACCGGGGAGGGCGATGAGGACGGTGAGGGAAGGCGGTCGAGGAGGGATGGTCAAGTCCGAAGTGTCATCCTTTGCAGCGACAGCAGATGGGCCGTTCGAGTCGATCTTGAGGTCCTCCAGCTTTCTTTGGACGTCGGCGGCCTTGACATCAGCGGAACCTTCGCAGGGCGTCCCACCAGGCGTTCCCTTCTTCCTCCTGACGGCGTAGGTGACCTCGATCTTCTCCTCCTTCTCAGCCTCCCGACCCACTTCGACAAACTCAAACTCCCCAACGCCTCCCCATCGTCGTCGGACCCTCCTGCCAGCCAGACCTCCGCCGGTCAAGCCGAAGAATGTCCCGAGGAGGATCGGGGCTGCTGCGGGAGTGAGAAACCCGAGAGTAGGGAGAAGCGCGAGGATGGCCGGTGCTGCCAGGCCGCCAGTCAAACCAAGGGCGACTGATCCGATCTGTTCGACGGAGAGGTACGTCAGACATGATCGTTGATCGTGAGAAGGAAAGGCACTCACGACGACACCCGCTCCCGTGGCGGCCCATCGACCCCATCGTCCTCCCCACCCCTCCTCTCTCTCCTTCCGCACGCGCTCGACCTCATCCTTCTCTTTCTGTCTTTTCTCCTCCTCGCTACCAGCCGCAGCCTGCTTGAGCATGTCAAAGAGCTCTCCCGCGACCTTTTCCTCCTCCTTGACGATATCTCGGTGGTCGATCTTGAGGAGTTTGGCGAGGGCGTAGACTCTCCTGCGAGCCGTGGCGGTGTACTCGATCTCTCCCGCCTGGGGACCTTTAGAGTCCGCTGAAACGTGAGAGGGAGGGGGGAAGATGCTGGCGAGCAAGACAAGGTGGAGGATCTTGGCGTGGGTTGAAGGGGAGATCAAGTCCAGCATGGGCGTCACGTCGTCTGGACGCAGGCGGGAAGGCAGGGCCGATGGATCGAAATTGAGCTGCAGAGTGAGAAGCACGCATCAGCCAACCAGTCTCTGGAATGTGCCGGTCCAATGCAGAGAGGAAGGGGCGTACCGCCTGGCAGACTCCTCGAAGCCACTCTTGGTTCGCCTGCTTGCGGTCTGCGCCCTCTTTCGTCCCCTTGGCGATGAGCTCGTAGTCTCTCTCCAGCTCGAGATCGACAACCAGACCCGCCACCATGGCGACCACCTGAGCCTCTGCATGCTCGAGCGGCTCGGGAGCTTGCAGCTGCCCTTGCGGCTGGGCGGTTGCGACCGTCGAGGGAGCTGCGGCAGACGGATCGGACAAAGGCGGGCGGGCGACGGTGGAAGCCTTCTGAGTGGCAGCCGGCAGCTTGTACGACAGAGTAGCAGGTAGATTCTTGAGCAGGCCGGCCATGCTGTCGAATGAGATATGGGGTAACAGAAAGCGATGGTCGGTTCAGAGACAGCCATGACGCCCATCGTCGGCGGCGGGTCAGTCGAAACCCTCAAAAAGCCCAGTCGGAATCCAAAATAATCCGGCTAAACTCCGCTCTTGCCCATCTCGCGCTGTCGCCTCCGCACCAGACCTGAGATATGGCCGAGCTGATGGATCCAGACACACCTGGTAGAATTGTCTGAAAAACATCTCACCGGGTCATCGTACCTCTTCTTATCGGCAACCAGTACAGTGTTATCGGATCTGCTGGGTATGTCCAACCAAACGACAGGGAGTGATAAAGCGCACGAGCTGATCAACGGACGTTCTCTCTTTGACAGATATTGGGCGCAGTTGGGATGGCAGCCATTCTCGGCCTACCTCAGTGCGTGTGCTGCTTTCCCTTTCGACGTTCCTCCCGACCGCTGACTTCCCTCCTTTCCCACAGTCGTCAAGGTCCCCACCAGATACCTCGCTACCTTCCTCGTCACCGCCTGGGGTATCTCCATGTGCGGGCTGGCTGCGTCTACGAACTACCAGGGCCTCCTGTTCGTCCGACTCTCCTTTGACCGTCCCTCCTCCCCCCAACCTGGCTGACGACTCTTTGACCGGAAATTTCAAAGAATTTCGAGATTCTTCTTGGGCTTGTTCGAAGCCGGGTGCCTGCCCTTGTTCACTGTTATCACGACGACCTGGTACAGGAAATCTGAGCAGCCTCTGAGGGTCGCCTTGTGGTATGGAACGTGAGTAGTGGATTGCCTCCCTTTTCTCTCCCATGGCAAGCCACCTACTGACCTGGCTACACTCCCCTCCTGCAGCAACGGACTCGCCTCCATCCTCGGATCCTTCCTCGCTTGGGCTCTCTCGTTCATCAAGTCGCGTCACCTCTTCGTCTACCAGATCCTATTCGTCGCCCTTGCATGTGCATGAGCACTTTGCAGAGAGAGAGGGACGGATGGAGAGAGAGAAAGAGAGAGCAATATATCGCAGGCAAAGTAATCTGAAAGCACCCTCGTCCGCCAACTACTACCAAACTAGGTCGTTCTCGAAATCCCCTTCTTCCTCATCGGATAATTCACCCGTAGGAAATGGTTGGGCGGCCTCAAAGTAGAGTCGACCCTCGGAGTCCTTGAACTGGATGCCGTAAGCGAGCCAGAGGCCTCGAGCGACGGCGCGAAAGTCGTCGTCGATCTCGTCGGGTTGGGTGAAGTCGAGCGCCCGTTTCAATTTCTCGAGCACGATGTACTTGAGGTTCGGGAGCTGGGTGGGATCGTTCTCCTTGGCGAGGTGAAGTCCTTGGCAGGTCTTGAAGAGCGACTCGTTTTCGTCCAACACGAAATTTGAGAGGCTGGCAGGAGGAGCGTCAAGCTGATCGCACGCGATGATCTTTTCACCCGAAGATATTTGCTGTTGCACGTAGACTGTGTACATCCGGTTCTTCTCCCGGGCGTTGTACTCGAGCCGCTCCTCCTCGTAGTCCCCGATGGTTCGACCAACCGTAAGCATTTCGAGCGAAGGGAGGTGAAGAAGAAGAGGCGATGGGTCGACATGGTAGACGGTGAGATGCCGAAGGTTCTTCAAAGCCTTCAGTCTTGCCCTGCCGAAGTACCCAGTAGACGTCTGAGGCCGGATGATGAGAGTCGTCAGTGACTTGAAGCGAGAGACGGCCCGGAGAAGTCGGCCGCAGTCGGCCATTTGGAAATCCCAGAGAACGAGGTGTTCGAGATCGGCCGAGACGACCTTGAGGAGATCGGTCGCCTTGTGATGGTTTCCGATCGTGATACTGAGAGACTTGAGGTTGTTGAGGTTGAAGTACCCTTGAAGGGCATGTCGAGACGGCGCTGCAGATAGATCGACCCAGAGGTCGGTCAGAGCGGGCCTGGCCGAAGGATCCAGAGGCGGCTGGGTAAACTTGACGTCCCATTGGAGACCTATGAGCACCTCCAGGCGAGGAAAGAGGTGGAGCAGCGGTCGCAGTCGCTCGGCCGGAAGCGGCGTGATGAGGGTTGGGTTCTTGAAGTTGGACGCCGATAGCTCCTCGGGGACGGTCCGCGTGCCGACAAGGTACTTGACGAGAGAGCTGAGCTCATTGTTTGACTCGATGGCTTTGAAGAACGCGTCTGCGTCGGCGACTATGGCCTCCTCCCAAAGCAGTCTCTGGCACTCTGTCTGCAAGAAGCCCTCGATATCAGACCCAGCTCGACCAACCCCAACCTTGTGATGTGGTACGCACTCGTAGGAAAGGAGAAACGACAGCGAACGTCTTGAGGATCTCGTTCCGACCACCGACCTCTGCCCATCCACCGGCGTCGAGAAGGCAGAGTTGAAGGACCTCCAATTGAAGCTCGGCCGGCAGACCTCGACTGCTGGTGTCAAGGACGCAGAGAACGGAGCAGGTCAGTCAGAGATCTGGGTTGTGTGCTCGGTTGAAGAGGAGGCTGCGCACCTGAGTAAACTCGGCATCAGGTCCAGCAGCTCGAAGGATTGGAAGGCCGTCGGAGGGGAGTCGAAGCGCGTCAAAAGGAGGGCCTGCTTAACCCAGCGAGGGACTGCTGGGTCGACAGATAGCAAACGCACGGTCAGACATCCAGCTCGGTGTCTTCTTCTCCAAATCACGAAGATACGTACCGTTGTCTCTCGAGAACGTGGTTTGGAGGAAGGAGCAACGGCTCGGGAGGGCTCGTTCGCAAAGTCCGTTCAAGGAGAGGAGTACGCGCCAACGGCAGAGGCACTCATGGGTCAATGAGACGTCAGTCAGTCAGCAAGCCTGGCAATCTGGACGTCGGCAGACTGAAGAGGTGTAGCAGAAAATCGCATGAGAGAGCAACGTCGAGCAGCCTGTCAGTCCGTCTGGAGGACCGCCTGAACGCCCTCCGGCCACTCTTCCCACTCCTCTTCTTCCTCCTCCTCGACCTGCGCCGCCGGCAGATTCGACAGTCACCTATTCCCCTTCTCGTCCTCGAGCCTCACTCCCACCCAAGCCAGACTACCAGTCAGTTCCGCGGACTCCTGGACGTCGAGCTGGGTAAGTTGTTTGCTGAAGTCGCATGAACCTTGGAGCAATGGATGCGGACGGCCTTAAGGTTCGGGAGTTCCGGTACAGCGAGTCCTTTCAAGACCTGGATCTGGTTGCAGACGTCCTCGAGCATGATCGTGTCGCCGTACTCCTCGTAAAGGCCGTCCAAGTCCACGCTCGGGTCGAGGTCCGGGTTCGCCAGGTCGAAGTCGAAGTCGTCTCTGGATAAGATCGTCTCCGATGAGTACTGAAGGCCGTGGACCTACGACTCGTAGACCTCCTCCCTGATCTCCTCTCTGAACCAAGTGTAGAAATTGTTCACGTCCGTCTGGGAGAGATCGATGGTGAGTATTTCGACGAATAAAAGACCATCGAAGAGGTCGGGGGGGTGCTCGTGATGGACAACGAGGTGTCGCAGAGACTTGAGCGCTTTCAGACTCCCCCTTGGAAAAACCCCAACTGAGATGGTTGGAGGGCAGAGCGAAAGGGTGTCTAGGGATGTGAAGCGAGAGACGATGGGCAAAGAGCTTGGGGCAGTCAGACATGTCGAAACCCACGAGTTCGAAAGTGTTGCGTTCGACCGTGCGGCGGAGAGGACCATCGTCGTACTTTCGAGTCAGTCGGAGGTGATCTTGAGCGTCGTCAACGACACGATCTGGACGGCTGCGGGGACCACGGTGGATGACTGTGGTCCGCCGAGCTGGACCGAGAAGGAAGAGAGTGGGAAAGGAAGGAGTGGGACAGGTTGGGGCTTGGGTAGAGAGGCGAGGTGTGCAAGGACTGAGTCCCAGGAGACGTCCCAGTACACACCGTCTAGGTTCTTGAGATTGGTAAACTGATGCAGGTACGGCAGGAGACGCATCGCCGAGAGAGGTTGCCCGTCACCGATGTACTGCAGATGCGTGATAAGTTGGCCGAGAGTCGGGTTGATCGCGAGAGCGTTGAGGAACTTGTCGGTCTGTCCGGGATGCTTACCAAGCGCGATCCTTCGGATGGAGACCGTATCGAAGAGCAACCGTCTAGCTTCCACCTGTTAGTCAAAAGATAGGGGTCAGTTCTAGGACGTTCCTCGCGCTTTCAAGATAATGACTCACCCTGAGTGGCTTGGAGACCGGAGAGAATGTCTTGAGGATGCTGTTCCAAGATGCGACCGACGACTCGCTCATCTCTGCGTCCAGGAGAGGAAGCCTGAACACTTCGAGTTAGAATTCGGCGGGGAGGCCTCAAGAGCTGACATCAGGGGAACGACAGAGCGAAAGGTCTCAGCAGACGCTTGCGCCGGTGAGAAGGGACTGGAGAGATTGTCCACTGAGAGCGCTCGGTATATTTGAAGCCGGGGACTTGAACCGAGGGGTGCGGAAGGAGGGACGGTGTGAGGGTCGACTTGTTGGCTGCGCGACGACGTGCCTGACTGGACAGCAAGGAGTGGACGACAAGTCAGATCGACGCGTGTCTCTCCACCTCACACAGCTAGGTGACTCACGAGGTTTCCTTGAGGACTGTCAAAGGAGGGCTGGGCAGGGCTGGAGGGAGAGAAAGGGCAAAGATGCTGCTCCGTCCCTTGAGCCAGGTCCGCTTGGGGGCCGTACGCACGAGCAGCACTTACACTCGCGCACAACGTCGAGCACAAATCAAGCTCGAAGAGGTAAGCATCCAGACCGAGAGAGAGAGGAAGAGTGAACATCTATCTGAAGCCCTCTAGCATCTCTCCCAGTACCCAGCCGTTCACGCCCAGGAAACCGATACTCGCCATCCACACCCTCCCGAACACGGCCTCCCCGAGGAACTCGAGCTTGAACGCCTGACTTAACCAAACCGCCTGAGCATCCTCTCCTGTTCGTCAATATCGGTTCTTGATGAGAGCGGGAGTGGGAGAAAGAGGTGACGCACTTGAGAGAGGACCCAGGCGGACCCGAGAGCTATTGATTTTGAGCGCGAGAGGTTAAGACGTGGGAGGATGAGCGGTAGAAAAGACAGGTACCAGATGAAGTACTGTTTCCGATCAAGAAAGAGCAGAGTCAGAAGTCACACTCGTGAGCATCGGGTGACAGAGCAGAAGACGGACCTGGGATGTGACAACTTTGTTGAACGTGACGAAGGCGATCGTGCTGACCGTCCAAGCCTTGGCGAGTTCGCCCTGGTTGCCGTAGGCCCAAGAAAGTACCGTCGAGAGACCCATCTGAGGCACGAAGCTAGCGAGAGGAGATCGGATGACGCCTTGGACGAACGATGGTCTTGAAGGGGGGGAGAAGGAGGTGAGGAGGTAGATGGGGTAGAAGTATGGCGAGAAGTTGTGCCGATGGTCCAGTCGGGTGAGATGGTACAGGTAGGGGTGATAGATCGCTTCGTGCCCCCATCTGGGAAGGAATGTTGCCGTTAGTCTCGACCAAGGGGCGCAAAGCACGATTGGACGTACAGGAGATACCCAGCCCACGTCGTCAAAGCAAACGTCCCACCGCTGACCAACCCAAACTCAACTCCCTTCCACGTCAATCCAAGTCGTCCAAGCACCGAGCGAGAGGACCTTCCGAAGAAGCCCAAGATCGAAAAAGCGAAGACGACCGGGTAGATCTTGACGTGTACAGCGAGACCGAGCAGGACCGAAGCGGTGACAACTGATCTGCTCAGATGATCCGACGATTTACTGACGCCTCGGCTTGATTTTGTGAAGAAGTAGAGGGAGAGGAGGATGAGAGCGCCTAGGATGCTCTCGGACGAGCCTCGGGTCGAGATGTTGAGCGGGAAGGGGTTGAGCAGCCAAAGTCCGGCGACCCACTTGGTCGGACACGCGCCTGTCTCACGAGGGAAGAGTAAGAAGAGGAGGTATCCGATGAGAAGATCGCAGGCCGAGAAGAGGACCTTGCCGAAAGAGCGATGTAGGAAGTGGTTTGGCATGAGGAGCACGGCGAGGAAGGGCGTGTAGCGGTAGGTCGACCGGTCGTAGGGGCTGCAGAGAGCACGACGCCAAGAGTCAGCCTCAGAAAGCTCTTCAGAGACGCTCTAGGGGCGAGAACATCTTACCTGCCTAGTCCGCTTCCCAAGGACCCTGTCGTCCTTCCGTCCCTTGCCAGGCTGCCTTGCTCTCCTCGCCAGACGAACCCTGCCGCGTCGGAGAAGACGAGGTAGTCGACATCGGTGTACCGGACGGTCGAGTGGGCGTCCTGGTAGTCTCCGTACGCAATCAGACCTGCATGAAGTACGGCCGAGAGGAGCAGGCAGAGCTTGAAGCCACTGGGGAGGGTTGTACGGTTCCCGGGCGACATGAGCGTCGGGAGGAGCGAGCTGCGCCTTCTAGCAGCACCGACGACCGTCTTGAATCTCGACCTATGGCCCCTGCCCCGACAAAGGACGACCTCGCAGCCTACTTTGACCGCCTGGCCGAGCTGCTGGCCAAGGAGGATGCGACTGACCAGGAGCGGACGTCTTTGCTTGCGACCCGCTGCTCGTTCGATGAGCTCGCCCACAGAGGACTCGCCGTCAATGGTACGCCCCTCAGGCCATCCTCTTGTCGTTCAGGAGACATCGGACTGATTTTCGCTCCTCTTCTATCAGGCCTGAGCGTCTCAAGCATCTCGTTGGGACTTGGTGGAAAGAGGTCCGTCATCTGCTCCTCCTCTCGCACGGACTCGTCCAGCACACACTCCGACGCTGACGCTTTGATCAACCCAGTCTCGTCTCGCTCACTCGGTCCAGCGCCTTCCATTCAGACCCAAAGTTCACCTCGCATGGCTTCAGGAACGGTGATCCGGCTAAGATTGCTCCTCAGACGGCGGTCCGCAAGACGACGGGCAAGTCGAAGGGTGCGGACGAGGAGGAGAGGGAGGTCGAAGGAGTCGTGTACAAGGTACGCTCACTCTCCGACCGTTATCCTCCAACGTCCAGTAAGTTGACTGGAGGCTGCGCTATGATCTTCAGGTCACCGATACCAGCATCACTTTGGCCGTGTCGGAGCCCAAGGAGGGCGAAGATCTCGATTTTCCGGAGCGATGTCGTCTGTCAGTCCTCAGCGTTCACTCAAGCGAACTTCTTTCGCGGGACTGACCAAAGCTCTCCTGCTGTCGCAGAATCAAGACTGCAAACTCGGGGACGTTCAACAGGTTCGTTTCTTGCACGTCGCCCACTCATTGCTGCGCCTGCGAAACTGACTCCTCACCCTGCGCCCGTCGATCAGGATGGAGAAGGCCATCGAGCGTGTCCGGCGCATCCTCCAAGTACCGACTACGAGTCCGCCGTCGATCGAAACGGTGCAGTCGGATGTTCAGAAGGAGGTTGGTGCGCCCACTGAAGTCAAGGCAGAGCAGGTGCCTATCCCCAGCGCCACACCCACTCCTGCCCCTTCCTCACCCGCCTATCCCACCCCGACATCTGAAGAACCTCCAAGTGGCGATGAAGGTCTTCCGCAGCCTGGTCCACCAACGGACACCGAACTCAACCAGGCTTCTGGTTCACCACTTCCTTCGAACCACCCTTCGCGCCAGCTGCTCGAAACGCTGTACGGCATCTCGCCCGCCTCCTTCTCGACCGACTTTGAGACTGTCGCAAACATCAAGTGGTTCGATGAGTCCCTCAACGCATCCCAGAAGGAGGCGGTTCGGTTTGCGCTGAGTATGCAGGAGGTGGGATGCATCCACGGACCGCCAGGGACGGGCAAGACGCACACCCTCGTTGAGGTTCGTCTCGTCTTCCACGACCGTCGTCCTCGTTCAGATCGAGCGCTGAAACAGAACCTCGCTTGCCCTGACATCTTCAGGTTATCCGACAGCTCGTCTCGACCCAAGACAAGCGCGTTCTCGTCTGCGGAGCATCGAACCTCTCGGTAGACAACCTCCTCCTTCGTCTCTCCCCCCTCTTCCCTCCTACGCACATCACCCGAATCGGCCATCCAGCTCGTATCCTCCCTGCTCTGCTACCTACGACGCTCGACTACCAGACGGCCCATTCGTCAAGCGGGGAGGTCGTGAAGGATGTCAAGTCCGAACTCGAGGGACACCTGATCACGTTGGCGAATGGGAGGAAGGAAAAGGGCGCTGTAAAGGGAAAGAAGAGAGGCGAGGTGTATGGGGAAGTGAGAGAACTGAGGAAGGAGTTCAGGAAGAGGGAAGGAAAGGTCGTCAGAGACGTTTTGTCCTCAACCAAGGTGCGTCGTGCGAGATCGTTCGTATCGGACCACCCATCCCAGTACTGACGGACCACCACGCCTCTGACACAGATTGTCCTCGCTACCTGCCACACCGCCGGATCTCGTCAGATCATGAAGGAGGACTTTGACGTTGTCATCATCGACGAGGTGCGTCTTCGCCTCCCGAACGAATTACACACACGTCAAGATGACTGACGTTCTTCTTCCGAACGCTCTACAGGCGACACAAGCACTGGAAGCAGTCTGCCTTATCCCCATCCTTAAAGCAAAAAAGCTCATCTTGGCCGGAGATCCTTGTCAGCTCGGTCCGACTATCCTCTCGGCCAAGCCGTCTTCAAGCACCGGCAAAATCGACAAGAAGAAGGGTCCGAAGGACAAGCCGGCCGGCAAGGTCGCATCCACAGAGGGCGAGTCCGTCGTCGCCCCTCCAACTAGCAACGGAGCAGAAGAATCTGCGGAGACCATTCCTGTTAACGACACTGCACCCGCGCTCGCACCGGACGAGCAACTTTTCGAGAGCGCGAAGGGTCTCGATCTGGCCCAGTCAAGCTCCGACGACAACTTCCTCCCTACACGACTATCTTTGAGACCACCTCGTTCGCTCGAGATGACACTTTTTGGTCGACTGGAGAAGCTCTACGGCCCGGCGATCAAGCGCATCCTGACTGTCCAGTACCGGTGCGTCGTCTTCTTTCTTGCATCTGACAGCACCGCACGCGCGTCTGACTTATGGACATTTAATTTCACTCTTCGCAGGATGAACACTTCCATCGCTGCCTTCCCCTCGAAGGCTCTTTACTCGTCGCTGCTCGAGTCCGCCCCAACAGTGGCCGACCGCACGCTTACCGGTCTGCCCCTCATTGACGACTCGGAAGAGGCCGTCGAGTTCCTCGAACCCACGGTGGTCTTCATCGACACGAACGGATGCGAGTTTTACGAGAGGACTGACGAAGGAGGGGGTGGAGGGGAGGGAAGCAAGAGGAATGAGAACGAGGCTGAGCTCGTTAGGTCATATGTCGAGAAACTCGTCAGTACTGTCCTGGTCGGCGAGCCTTTCATAGACACCGACTGACACCTCCTTGCCTCTGTCACTTTCAGATTTCGTTCGGCGTCCAGCCTGCCGACATCGCCGTCCTTGCCGCCTACCAGGCTCAGGTGGCAGAGATCACAGCGCTGCTCAAGTCGGACCATCCTGACCTTCTCATCGGCACGGTAGACTCTTTACAGGGTCAAGAACGCGAGGCCGTCGTCCTCTCGCTCGTCCGATCAAACGCTCAGGTGCGTCTGCCTTCCTTGCCCCATCCAGCCTTTGAAACTGACCCTCACGTTGCCTTTGCTCTCCACCATCTCGCAGCGAGAAGTAGGTTTCCTCTCTGAAGAGCGACGTCTGAACGTGGCCATGACCAGAGCAAAGCGACAGCTTTGCGTCATCGGCGACTCGGGCACGGTCGCCAACGGTAGCCCGTACCTCAAATCGTGGATGGGGTGGCTCGAGGAGAACGCGGAAGTGCGGTTCGCCATGGATGAATGACCCTGAGAGTCTAGATGTCTAGATAGTCATGAGATCGTCGCGATGGTCGTAAAGGGAAGCGGAGGAGAGGGAGCGGGAACGGTAGCTCAAGCCCTGGGGGCTGCTCGAGAGGTGGATCCGGCGCTCGATCGAGCGGGTGCCGATGCACCCTGGTCCCTCGTCGGCCGTGCAGCAGAAGTGCTGGAGGTGGGCATCGCCGGCACTGGCGTCCTCTCCTTGATGGTAGCTCCGGACGCCGAGCTGCTCGTGCTCGTCCGAGGCTTCGACTCCCGCAAGCAGAGGAAATTGACACTCGTGGCTTTCCGGGCGTCGTAAAGGGTACGCTTGACAGCCTCGAGCTCGCGGTTGAGTTCCTCGGGCGTCTCGTTGTTGGATCGAGAGTAGGCCTTGGAGATGACGGCGTAGATCTCTGCGAGGAGGGACGAGGCGGTCGGCGTGACGTGTGCAGCCATGTTTTGGTGGAGGAATTCGAAGTCCAATGTTGCCTGTCAGAGGGAAGAGGCAGAGGTCAGCAAGATTCCGGCTGTTGCGTGAGGAGAGCGGAAAGACTGACCGAGAGCATGCCTCCCATGCCAAACCGTTGGATCTGTCGGAAGCACTCCAGTGCGACCTTGGCCGTTTCCTCCAGAAGGGTGCTCAGCGTCCGGCCCAGTAGCGTCTTGGAGACCTTGCTGATCTCTGCGTGCACCTCGACCATGATGAGCAAGGCCTCGTACATGTACGAGCCAACCTCTGTGGGATAGGAACGATGTTGGTCAGCCTCAGTCTTCGAGCGAGCTGAGAGGGTCTGGACGAACCTGTTGGCTTGCCAGCTCGGTACCAGTCGATGCCAGCCGTGATGCCGCGCTGGATGATCAGCTGCAAACCGACGGCCTTGCGCTTGATAAAGTCGTCGAAGAGGATCTTGTCGAGTTGGTCTTCGACCTCGGACAGCGTCTTGCGGTCCTCCTCGGTCACGACGCCGTACGCCGTCTCGAAGTCCTTGATCATGTTCGGAAGAGCGATCGACTTGAGGTGGCCGAAGTTGCTGATCGTGAGGAGCGTTCGAGTCTCGATCTTGTGGACGTCCGGTAGAGGAACGTTCCCCCCACCCAAGAACATCATCATCTTGTTCTTCATTGGGTCCTGCAGCGGCTCGTAGTCTTGAAAGCTGAGCCGGACCATGCCGTCGAGCAGGAAGTAGAGAGCGTCGAAGAACGAATTCTTGACCTTGGTAACGAAGTGAGATGGTATCGGCTGGAGGAAGGAGAAAAGGGAGATGTCAGCACGTCGGCTCGAGCGTGTAGACATCCCAGATCGACTCACGACCGATCGAGGACCCGAGGGCCGTTCCATGCCCGTCACTGCAACGTAGACGGCCTGGGTGTTGTGACGTTGAAAGGCTTGCACGCGACCGAGGTAGAGCGTAGTAGACCTGATTTCTGGATCTGGCAGCCAGTCTTCAAGTGGATAGAACTGCTCCGAGTCTGTGGATCATGCACAAGGCGACAGATGTCAGCAATCGGTCCATCTTGAGATTTCGAAGGAGCGCGAGCGACTCACCAAGCCTCCATGTCTCACAGATCACTTCAACCGTCCTCCACCGCGTGCTGTCGATCAGACCCTGCCACTCATCCATCGCCTCACTCCCAATATCTCCCAAGCTCAGCTCGTTGCCTGCTTCGACGATCTCCGTCAAGATGCGATTCGACCAGATGCCGGCGGTGAGCGAGTTCGAGTCTCGAGGAACAAAGGCCGGAGGTTTGCCAGATGTCGATGATTCTGACGGCGATGCTGAAGGCGACGACAAGGTGAAGAAGGACGAGAGGAGGCGGATGTAGAGGCCGACGACGTCGCGGGCCATCGAACGGACTTGTGTTGGACTTCGTCTGGAGGAGACCGGGGTGGATGGGTTCGGTGTGGAGGAGCCCGTGGGATCGAGCATCTAGGACAGGAAGGTTGGTGGTCAGCGAAGGATGCTAGAGGAGACGTTCCAGCACACGAGGGACTGACTTTCTTGTATTTGCCATCCAGAAAGCCCTTACCGATCCTCCAGAAGCTTGGCAGCCACTTGAGCAAAAGCTCACTCAGGGCCTTGATCATCTCGTGTGTCGCCTTCCAGGCCTGCGAGCCGTCTGCGACCTCCAGCACGACCGATGGGTCCTTGACGACTGACAGAGACAGGACGCAGCGCTGCAGATTCAACGCCCGCTTCTTCTCGTGCCCATCGCCTTCGACTATCGGTGGCTCCTTCTTGTCTCGCACAGCTATGTGAGCAGAAAAACGAATCCGGAGTCAACGAGGCGTCCTCGGAAGAGACATGGTAGGAGACGCACCTCGGATCCGCAACGAGTGGGTCTCGAAGAGAGCCTTCATCTCCGTCTGCACGTATTCGTGCTGGGAGTCGAACCAGGTCCAGATCGGGTCGTCCGTTCGATCGAGCTCGAGCAGGATCCTACAAAGGTCAAGAAGAATGTGACGTCAGTCCCTGCAATGTTGAGCGAAATGCAAGAGAGGTAACGTACTCGATTATCTTCTCCTGCTCCTCGACCGGTCTCGTTGGATCCTTCAACAGAGTCCCCAGAGAAACTCTCATTTCCCCAATGACCTTCTCACACATGCCCCAAACCTTGTCGACGATCCTTCGTTGCTGCTCCCTCTGCTTGGGGTTCTTGACGCTGACGCCGGGCAAAAGCTGGGCGGGTCGGGTCTCGAGGAGGTACTTGCCCTTTTTGTACTCGCGCAAGGCAGTGTCGAACCGGTTCTGAAAAGTCAAGCAAGGAACTCGAGTCAGCTTCAGCGATCACAAGGACGAGTAGGCTGGGGGTACTGACAGCTTTGATGGAAGACAGGATGGACCCAGGCAGGTTGAAGAAGAACTTCGATTTCTCAAAGATGGACAGAGTCGACTGCAGCTTTTGAGCCTTGAGTGCGTTTTCGAGGATAGGGAGAAAGACCGTGTCGGCCTTGTGGGACGTCTCTGATGAAGGGCAAGAAGGATGGGGGTTCAGCGCTGGCGGCTTCCGACTCCTAGAGAACAAGAACGCCGCACCTCGGAGAGCAGTCTTGAGAGGCAGCGTCCCGTGCTCAGATTCCGGCAGCACAAGAGTCTCCTTCATCTCTTGGTAGACACCTGCGTCAGAGGAGAGGGAAAGGAAGTGGGAGGTCAGCTGCGCGCGGCTGGTGTCAGGCGCGAGATGTGCCTGAACTGACCATCGGTGCTGGCCTTGACGCCGACGAACCGATCAAAGTTGTCCTCGACAAGAATCTTGAGCGCTCCTGACCTCTGATCGAGCGAGGTCTGAAGGTGGGCGATTCCGGCTTGGAGGTCGTTGTAGTTGGCGTTTGGGTGGGCCGTCGCGAGGAACTGCTTCGGGTCGAAGGACTTGGACGAGAGCAGGATGGCAGCGCCTATATCACAGAGAATTCAGGAGGCGAGCGTCAGGAAGAGCACCACCAGCTGCATACGCGAGGCGAGATGGGGGACGAACGGGATTGGAGGTCCATGTCCTTCGCTCTGCACGTCGTTGAGCAAGCGGTCAGTCCATCGCAGCTGCTGGTCAGCGAAGCTCGCCCTGTAGTCGACCGAAAGATGTGAGAAGAACGTACGAAATGCTCTCTCTGATCCCGAGCGGATCAGGCTCCCCCCTTGTGTCTGTTCCAGGCCGTCGTGTCCCATCGTTCACGTCCTCGACGGCTCCTCCTTCCTCCTGGTGGTCGATGTCCTCCCAGCGGGTCGGGTTGAGCGTCCGGAGACGATACTTGTGCAGCAGAGTGGCAGGGTCGACCTCCATGGCAGCTGATGAGTCGAATGCGAGACTTCTTTCGCGTCCAGAGGGGTCGAAGGGGGCAGTTGAAGCAGGCGAGGCGACAGTTTGGGCTGAACCAGGCGCGAAGGAGGGCGGGCGAGCTCAACCCCTCCCACATGTACTCGCATGCACTTGAAATTCGAGATGAGTTTCTATTCGTTCCATAGATACAGGGGTGTGAGAGAAAGTATCCGCGAAGAAGAAATCTAGTCAATGAGAACGCCCGTCTGTGGTGCGTGTCCTAGCGCCTTCCGCTGATTTAGGACCCAACCCGGCACGCTGGATCTTGACCCCGCCCCAAAAAAGGCCGCCCGGGCCAGGACAGCCTGCTCGACTTCCGACTGAAGGTCTCCGAACAGAGCAGTCCAGCCCAGCTGGCGACGGTGCTCGGGAGTCAGGAGGTCCGCAAGGAGAACAGCACCGGCCTCGCGCAGCAGAGCGAGGTTCTGAGGGTTGGCCTCGTCTGTTGCGACAAAGAACCTGCGAGAGATGGACGTGGAGATGGTCAAATCACGTTGACCGTACTTATTTGAAGCCTGGGTACAGAGAAAGGACTTACGGGTCGGCAACTCGTGGGAAAGTGTCCGTCGGCCCGCCTTCAACTCGCAGAATCTCCCTACCTACGTCTAGCTGATGCTTGAGCGTTTCCAAATGATCCTCGAACTGAGTAGGACTCCATTGAAGGGACCTGACGACTGATGGCAAAAGGAAAGCAGCGGAACGAAATCAGCAACATTCGACGAGACAGGAAGAAATATACTCACAGTCACCTCTCCTCATGTGCAGACCAATGTAGGGCCTTCCCTGCGTTCGAAGGGACATCGCCTGCGAAAGTTCGTTTGCGACTTCTAGCAGAGAGTCAATCGGCCTGGAGTTGTGACTGATGTGCGTCGCAAACTCTTCTCTGGCCTGCCAGGTCGAGAACCTCATGAAGCCCTGCAGAAGAGCGACGAACGTTAGACGTCAACTCTGCTCCGGGTCGAAGGTGGAGAAAAACGAGTTCGGTTGGAACAACTTACGGGTTTGCGACCGTCGTGCATCTCGCCAGGAAGAACGAGGATGTCTGCGTCTGAAGAGCCGTAATCGTCCGCCCACCCTGTGAGGAGGAAAATCTTTAAATGTCAGCCAACGCGCAATCCGACGGCGAAATACTGAGCGATCACGAACCTTTAGACTCGGCTCGCTCAATGACCTGTGTCTCGTACACGTCAACAGCCTTGATCGTCTCCCACCAGTTTGGTTGACGGAAGGTGTACGCGAGCATCCACCCGACCCGTCCCAAAGCGACTCCCAGCGCCTCCTCTCCTAGTACGTCCATAATCTTTTCCGCCTCTCGGTACGGTACGTGCCCACCCTCAACTCGAGCACCGGCCAGCATCGTCCGTTCCCACTTCCTCAGCTCAACCGCAGACCGGCTGGAACTCTCCCCATCCTTGAGGACCGGCTGCAGAGCGTCGAAGCGGAAGAGACGCGGCGCACTCTCGTCTAGAGGGGAGGAGTCGTATTCCTCGTCCCTGCGTAATATCTGGACCTTGAAAGCGTTGTGCAAGAGGGATGCAGCGTCGGCGTCGGCCGTAAAGACTGTCTGACCGTCGGAACGTTCGAGAGAGGGAGGAAGAGAGTGTCGCGACAGGAAGTCGGCCATTGTGATGACAGGAGTGTATTCCGAGGCAAGAGCGGTGATGTTGAGCATGGACTTAGGCGGCGTGCAAGGTCAGCTTACTTGCGCGAGCAACAAGCGACGATAGACGCACCTGCATGGGAACTCGAAACCCCATCGCATCCTCGTCGCTCCACTGATCGCTATGGATCTCCAATCTTCGGTCAACCTGGTCCAGATAGACTGCGAGAGATCGGTCAAGGTTTCAGCCGGACTAAGTTGACAGAGCAGGGAGGGATCTCGACGACGTACGTGCACAGATCGCGTCGTCCACCTCGCAGGACCGCAAGTAGACAAAGGAAGGCAGAACCTGAAAAGGCGGGTTGAACAGTCAAATCTCAGGACCCGAGGCGCAAGACGACCGAAAGGGAGAGAGAGGGACTCACGAGGGTCCGTCCGAGCAGCTTCGCCTGCAGGACCGCAGCCTCGATGTTGTACCGGAGGTTGTTGAAACCGAGGGCGACTGCAAACGGTCGACCGCAAGCCTGTCAGTATCAAATCCAGGCCAAGAGGAGAGAAGGAAAGAGAGCTGGACGTACGGCTCCAGTCTCGCAAGAAGAACCTCGGCTTGCCGCTCTCCAGCTCCTGCGACAGCACCTCCACCCCTTCCAACCTCTCCTCCGACCACGAGTAGAATCCCAGGCCAAACAAGCTCAAGGCAACGAAGAGTGCGAGGAAAGGTAGCCGACGTCCGTATGTGTGAAGCTGGGTCCGCATGCTCGGTTGAGGGAGGGGCGAGGGGAGGGGAGGACTGGATAGCGCCGGAGTCTTGACGGGAGGCGGGGGGAGAGATCGAGCCTGGGATAGAATGAAGAACCTTTGCTGGGGCACTTGAAGGACAGGGAACTCAGATCATCTTGCGAGAGGGTGCTGAGGGCAGGTAGGCTGGCGAGGAGGACGATGGATGTCGACGAAGAACGGCGAGGGCAGCCAATCTGTCAAAGCAAGTTCAAGATAGCAAGGGGACGTGCGTCGATGACGAGGACGAGACATGCACACCTTGCATGTTTGCAAAGCCTCGACGTCGAAACAGAGGCGCGTAAACTTGACATCCAACAGGGATAGATGTGTCTTTCGCTCGGGCTCGGAGGGATGGTTACAACAGAGGGAGGCAGGAAAGGGTGCGTGTGTGGGCAGCTGCGCGGCGCGAGTGGAGGGAGAGGACCTGGTCGGACGAGGACTTGAGAGACGCCGAAGCAAGATTGGAGCGTGCAGTCGGTCTGGAGGAGGTGAGAAACAAAAGCTGAGAGGGGAAAGTTCGAAGGGTAGTAGATCAGAGGGGAGGGTAAAGCAGGTGGAGCTGAAGGCCGTGGACCTCAGAGGCTCAGATCACCCGGAACTGCAGCACGAGAGCAAGAGTCAGTCCAGAAATCTCCAGCGTAACAGTGAGGAGGTAGAGGACGAGCCATGTTGTTCTTGACGTGTGTTCGAAGACCGTTCCACTCGCCGTTCTCGGTCGACAAGGTCGACTGTCCTCCGTCCCGTTCTAGCATCGTCTGCTTGAGCAGAGCATCCTTCTCAGCCCACGAGAGCCGCTTGACCGGTTCTTCTGCTGATGATGGGACTTCAGAGCTGTCATCGGGTATCGGCGAGGATGTTGAGGTGCTGGATTCTAGCGCAGGGGAAGTTGTAAGGGTAGAGGTCGAAGGAGTGGCGTGGGAGGTGGAGGAGGTGCTGCCGCTGCCGCCGCTGCTCAGCAGTCGTCGCGAGACGGCGAGAGTGGCAGAGCATCGAAGGGAGGCGCGAGAGGCAAGAGAGAGCGACATGGCGAGTGGCCGAGGAATAGAATTCGAGAAGAGCTGGTGGGGAGAAGGGAAGGAGGTTTGGACGACGGCCGGAGTTGCGACCCGCCCAGACCTCACGAACGACCTGCTGCACTCGACGAGAACCAGGTTGGATTGATCATGCTAGACGAATATGAGCAATAATAATACAGTGCGAGCAGACAGGGATGCGCAATGGCATTCAACGATCCTCCCAGGCCAGAACCCTCTGCCGGACCACGTCCAGCTTGCCCTCAATCTCGTCCAGTTCGTGCTTCGCTTTCCGCTGCCGTCCCTCCCAGCTACCAGCCGGCGCGGTAGGCGAAGGTTGATTCTCCCTCGTCCTTGTCGTGTCCGAGAACGGGTCGGTCGCTAGAGAGTCCGAAGAAGCGGACCGGAAGGGAGTCGGCGAGCCCTTGATTTCCTCCTGCACAAGCGAACTCCGCTGGCGTTCAAACGAAGGCTGACCGCTCGTGTCGGACCGCTTGAGAACGAGTAGTTTCGGTTTCCGCCCGCTCTCGAGAACTCTCCGACGGGCAGACATACCGACGCAGTCGACGAGCTGCTGCAACTGGCGCTGCTCCGAGATGGGTCGACTTCGACGGACAGTCGACGTTCCGCTGAGAGCGGGCGACGGTCGAAGAGGAGTCTGGAAAGAGTTCTTGGAGCTAAGGGGAGTCGGCCGAAGAGGCGTTTGCGAGGTTCGAGGGGCCGAAGAAGATGCGCGAGGAGAGTTGGCATATGTATTGAGGTCGTCCGAGGGGAGCAGACCGAAGGATGTCACAGGCGAGAAGGCGTGCAGAGTAGGTCCCCATGTGAAGCCCTCCCATTCAACTTGGTCTTCGTCTTCCGCTCGCGTGAGGTCTTGGTGGGGAGAGTGGAGTTTCAGATCCGAAAAGAAGTCCATGCCTTCGCCGTTCCACGAGGCGACTGACTTCAATCGCGCATTCTGCGCGCGTACCGAGTTGGCGTAAGGAGATTGCCTCGAACTCATCAGAGAGATGGACGGCGACGAAATGAAGAGGTCGGAAAAGGCGAAGGCGGAGTTGGTCGAGAAGTGCGGGTTGACCGAGGTTGGCTGAAGAGACACCGGGGGTGGAAGAAAGAGGTCTGTAGGAACGGAAGAGGAGGGTCAGTCGACCGAACTAGATTCGAAAGGCAACCCCTGATGGCACTGACCTCCAAGCGTGTCCTCACTTTGTGACCCATCGAGCCATGGGTGCAATCGGACCTGAGCGCCTCCACGTCTGCCCAACCGTACCGGAGCAGCGCTCAACAACCTGCAAAGACCAGCCCGAGAGTCAGCCAAGGTCACAACGATTCATCGCGAGGCTTTCAGCTCACCCTCTGATGAAGTCTCGGAAGAGGTCTGACGACGGGACAGTATCGGGGAAGGTGAGGGTGGTCTGCAGGGAGGAACGCAGTCGATCAGCAAGGTCTTCATCAGGTTTCACGAGGGCTCACGCACCTCAAATTTGACGATTCGGGTGTACGTATCGCCAATGCTCTCTGCAAAGAAAGGAGCTTCGCCATAAACGAGTTCGCTACGAAAGTGGGTTGTGGAGGGGGGGGGGGTGCATCCGCGTGAGATCAGTGCCTGCCCGAGAAGAGACGTGAGTGGCAGACTCACTAAAGTACTACTCCAAGCGACCACCAGTCCACTTCCAGCCCGTACCCCGCCAACGACTCTCTACCCGGCATGGCCGTCTCGTCGCCATCTTCCTCCTCCGCTCGCACCAGCGCGTCCTCGTGCGCCTCCAACACGTCGGGAGCGATGTAGTCCGGCGTACCGACCGGCCAAAGACAATCCTCCCTTTTGAGTCTTTTACTCCCCTTCTTTATCTCCTCCGCAGCCGTCCCAAAGTCCGTCAACAGCACCCTTGGTGAATGAAGTCCAGTTGGTCCTGAGGAGTGGATGAGGAAGTTGTGTGGCTTAACATCTCGATGGGCCCAACCCTGATCGTGCATCCACTCGATGGCAGATACCATGCCCGAAGCCCAATGTTGGACGTGCGGTTCCGGTAGCCGAGCGAGAGAGTGCAGGGAAAGGACGTCCCAGAGCGTGCCTGACGGATGGAATGATGTAACGAGATGGAGGGAAGTGGGCGAGGGGAAGGCGCAAAGCAAAGGTGGGACCCAAGTCTCGGACAGAGAGCAGTCGGCCTTCGTCGCCAGAGTGTGAACCCGACGTTCTTTGACTGGACAAGTGTGCTGCAGAGCAAGAAACGGAAGAGAGTCGGTCAACGAATGGCTGCGCAGTCGTCTGGCAGGAGGCGGGAAGGGGGAGAACGTACAGGGCGACTTCTGCGCAAGACGACCTTGTCCATCGTCTTCATGCAGTAGAGCCTTTGATCGATCGTACATCGCACCAGATCGACCTGTGTCCAACGAGAAGCACAGTCAGGTTGTGTGCCGAGGCTTGTCAAGGACAGGCGACGCGTCTAGCGGGGAAACGCACCCTACCGAACTGGCCTTCTGCGACGAAAGCCACCCGCTCAAAGTCTCGGTCCGTCACGGCAAGGGACTCTACGTCGTCGAGAGCAGGATCTGCACAGTGCGAAGGGGTGGTCAGAGGTATTTGGAGAGGTGCGGCAAGGAAGGGACGGACCAGCTCGACGCTTCCCTTGCCTGACGAGGGCTCGTTCGACCAGCCGTCCGAGATCGTCGTCGTCCGACTGTTGACCATCTGAGCGCAGGAGCCGGAGCAGTTCCGATCTTCTCTGTGTCCAGTCCATCGTCGAGGGTCCTGCGTGCGAGGTCGTGGGCTGCAGCTGGCTGCTCTTGCCCCGTCTCTGCTGCCTCTCAATCGCCAGGTTCGGACCCAAACCGTCCAGAGAGAGAGCACCAGCCCAAACCGACAGGCACATCGTCCTGCTTACCTCCATCAAGCCATAACAGCATGTCGCGCGCACCGCACGAGTCAGATCGCAACCAGGAGGCAACCGTCTACCTCGTACGTCTGGCTGTGCTTTAGCGTGTGGTTCAAACCGACGAATCAACTGAAAGCTGAACTGGTCGCGCATCACCTCCCATCCATCCGACAGGGTAACCTCGAGGACCGATGCACCGACACTCTCGTCTGGGAACTCATGCTCCAAGTCAGCCCTCTCGCCTCTACTGGTGTCGCCTAAGCCAAGAAGCTGACTTCCTTCTCCTTTTGCTCCTGCAGGCTGGACCCGTCGGTGCGTTTCGACCCCTTCAGTCCACCTTCTGACAGTCCGACTGACCGTCGTCCTCCCTGCTCCATCATCTTTTCTAGTGAACGTCCACTTGCCCAAGGACCGTATTTCGCAAGCTCATCAAGGTTTCGGTTTCTGCGAGTTCGCTACGGAGGAGGATGCCGAGTACGCCTGCCGGATCATGAACCAGATCAAGCTGTACGGCAAGCCCATCAGGGTCAACAAGGTACGTTTCGCATCCCTCTCCTTGTGCTATCGTGGTGCTAAAGGCCTGACCAAGTTGCTTTTGATACGTGTAGGCGAGCTCGGACAAGAAGCAGATTGAGGTCGGCGCCAACCTGTTCATCGGATCGCTGGATCCTGGAGTAGAGGAGAGGATGCTCTACGAGACCTTCTCTGCGTTCGGTGTCATCAGCCAGCCGGCCAAGGTCCGTCTCTCCCGAAACTCTTCTGAGATGGAGAGAGTGTTGGACTGACTGGAGCTTGCCGTATTTCGACAGATCTCGCGAGACCCCGAAACAGGTTACTCGAAGGGCTACGGATTCGTCTCGTACAACGACTTCGAGTCCGCCGACGCAGCGATCGAGTCCATGAACGGCCAGTACCTCATGAACAAGGCGATCACAGTTCAGTATGCCTTCAAGAAGGACGGCAAGGGAGAGCGTCACGGTACGGAGGCTGAGCGAACATTGGCCCAGCAGGCAAAGAAGCACAATGTCCTGCCTGGTGGGCGCCCGATGGGCCCTCCGCCGGGAATGGGCATGGGTGGAAACGCTATTCCTCTTGGGTGAGTCTTGTTTCTCTCCTTCCGCAGTGGGCTCTGCTGAAACCTATTGTTCTTGCATGTCCTCTACAGATACCCTCAAGGAGCTTTCGCCGGTGCTCTCGCCCCTCCGCAGGGCTACCCCGCCCCCGGCGCACCTCTCTCCTTCATCCCTCCTCCTCCTCCAGGATTCGAAGCCTACCAACACCAACAAGCCGCCTACCCGCCCCCTCCTCAAGTCTACCCGCCTCCTCCAGCAGGCTTCGCCCAGCCGCCCCCCGGTTACCCACCGCAAGGAGCCGGCTACCCTCCTCCCCCCGCTGGATTCGGGTACCAGCAGCAGCAGATGGGCGTGCCTCCTCCTCCGGCGGGCTTCAACTTTTCGGTCCCCCCGCCTGGCTATCCGGCGCAGTACCAGGGCGTACCACCCCCTCCTCCGCCCATGCAGTAAGCAAAAAGGCGGGGACGGGTTGTGTGTCTTTGAGGCCGAGACTTTCCCCCCTTGTCTAGACGTGATCGAATGAACGAGTGTACCAACCTCGAATGGGCGGCTGGCAGGAGGCTGGGGTCGCGCTCGCCTCACTCTTCAATTGGCAGGGCGGATCGCGAGCTGGAACAAGCACTCTTCGAGACTCTTGGCTGAGGAAGGAAAGAGGAAATACAAGAGACGAGGAAAGAAGAAGAAAAGGGAGGGGGGAGGAGCTGCGAAAGGATGAGTGGCAGGTTGTTTGGTGGGGTTTTGGTAGCAGTTGGGCGTGGAAGTTGAAGGAGACGCTCTAAGATTGGAAGGGGAGTTCAAATGACTTTGCGAGCTCCGGGTTTTTGAAAACAAGAGATAGGGGATGAAAGACGACGAGTGGACAGAGTAACAAGGGAAACGATCGACAACTAGAAATTCGATTCGCTGAAGAGCAGCGAGCTGAAAAGGTAGCAAACAGATTTAAAGGGTCAGATCCCAAAAGAAAGCGCGCGAGGAGAAGAGACGGGAGGAGGGACGTACATCGACTCTCCGTTGTGTGTTCGTCGGATGCTCTCTGCGATCGTCGTCGAGATGTCGATGATGTCGAACCCTTCGTCCTTCTGATCCGGGCAGAGGGCGTCCCGGTGCGCTTGGGGCAGGGTGTTGGTGACGACCAATCGCCGCAAGGGAAGCTGCGCGATGGATTGGAGAGAGGTCTCCGAGAGCAGCCCTGGGGATCGCGAGCGAAATTCAGGGATCAGCATTTGAAAGCGGAGGTGGTTGAGAAAGTGTGAAGACGTACCGTGAGAAATAAGCGCCCAAACCTCCTTTGCGCCTGCCTCGTTCAGGACCTTGGCAGCAAGCGAGATGGTGCGTCCAGTGTCGACCAAGTCGTCGATAAGGATGGCAATCTGTAGATTTAGAGCTCGTTAGTGCTCATTCCCATGGTTGAAGACGGCAGCTCCCAGAAACGCACCTTGCCCTTAACGTCCCCGACCAGCAGCTCCATTCGGTCCAGCTTCGCCGGCGTTCCTCCAGGTGTAGGAGGCTCGTCCGTGATGACCGTCCCGCTCGACTGGGCCTGTCCCTCCTTATGATCCCGCGCCCGCTTGCGGTTGATGAGCGCAAACTCGAGGTTGAGCCGGTCGGCGAGCGCGGTCGCTCGCTTGGCTCCTCCCGCGTCGGGCGAGACGATGATGGCCTCCTCCTCCCAGGTCGGAATGTTCTGCTTGATGTAGCGGACCATCATGGGCTCGGAGAAGAGGTTGTCGACCGGGATGTCGAAGAACCCTTGGATCTGTGAGGCGTGGAGGTCCATGGTAATGACGTGGTCGGCACCGGCTGTCGTGATGAGGTTAGCGACGAGCCTGCAAGATGGGCAGCGCAAGACCAGAGGGCGTCAGTGGTGCGAGCCGTAGCAGCGTCGTCTTAGTGCGCTCACTTTGCGGTAATGGGTGCTCGAGACTTGTCCTTCTTGTCCTGCCGAGCGTAAGGGAAGCAAGGGATGACAGCCGTTATGCGTCGAGCCGAAGCCGTCCTGCAGGCCGAGATGAGGATGAGGAGCTCCATAAGGTGGTCATTCACCTGTCAAGCGAAAAGAGGACCAGGTCAGCAAGGCTTTCGAGGGAGCAGGCAATCTGGGCGGGGGCGGCAGCCAGTGAGGTCGGGCGAGTTTCGGACCCCGCTCTACCCGACGACCCCTCGACGCTGCGCCTGGACGAACTCACCGAGGGAGGGGCAGGCGACTGGATGATGAAGACGTCCTCATCTCGGACCGACTCCTGGATCCGGACACCAATCTCCTGATCGGCGAACTTGGTGCACTGGGTCGGAGTGAGGTTGATCCCGAGCCTGCCGTTGCGAGAGCGAGGAACGCATCCAGCGCAAGGACGTGCCATCAGCAGAAAAGTCAAGGAAGGGTCAGCGCCGCTCCATCTTCAGGCATTAGGTGAAGAACCGGTCTGCGCACCTGTCGGCAACGGACTTGGCCAGGTCCGGGTGCGAGTTGCCTAGAGCGACGGGCAGATGAGAGCAGGGAGGAGGACTGTCAGCTCAAAAGTTGGACGCAGAGGAAGCCGCCCCGACGGACAGCTTGCCCTCTTATGTCTCCCACTCGGCGGAAGACAAGACGCTGCATGGAAGTGGACTGACCTGTGAGGAGCCTGATGGAGTTTCCAGTGTGCATGGTCGTGTTGGGGTTGATCAAGGGGGGCTTTCAGAGTGAGGATCCATAGGGCTGAGCTTCTCTCCCCCTTCGAGCCGCACGAGCCCGCCTGCGCCCGACGAGACTAAATCAAACTTGCACCTGCACTTTGGACTATACCCAAAATCGCCCCACCTGGGTTCCTGTGTTTTCCCGCCCTGGCCCCTCTCTCCGCCCGCGCGAGGGCTGATCTCTCGCCGACACCCCTCTGCCCTACCACCCTTCCGCCTGTATCTCTTTTCCTCTCGGACATGTCGGGATCCGTAAATCACATCGCACGTACGTCCCGCTTCCAACCTCGGCCTTGCAAGAAACCTTCTCCGAGCGATCTGGGCTGACCCGTCCTCCTCTTTTTCTCGCGCGCCCGACCTCTTGTGCTCGACGTTCACCTCAACGACCGCAACAGTCCGAGCGCAAAAGTCCCTCGCCGTCCTCCAAGGAGCCCCCGTCTACGAGACGCTCCCCAGCTTCACTGCGTACGTCTTTGGCTTTGATCCTGCTTGTTCAACTCTTTGTCGGAGAGCTCGAGGGCTGACCTCAAGTACCTCTCGTTTTGCTCGTGCTTTCGTCCTCTGCTCCTGCGACGTGACTTGCAGGCCGGAGTCCAGCACAAAGACCTCGCAGTACGACCCTACCGGACGGTACTATGCTTACTCGACCGTAACGTCGTGAGTGTCTCCTTGTCAACCTTGCGACTGAAGCGCCTCATAAACTGACTCCCTTCGCGTCCCCTTGCCTTCGTACAGGATCTTCATCCTCGATGCCGAGACCGGCGCGCTGGTGCGAGAGCTCGCCGTTCCTGGAGTCGTTGAACTTTCTTTCTCTGCCAAGGGCACCTACCTCAGCTCTTGGGAGCGGTACGGTGCGTCATTCCTCCCCTTGGACATTTTCTAAAAAGGTCTGACTGACGCCCGCCAACGGCTCACTCCCCCTTCTGTTTCTGGGTCTTCAGCCAAGCCCGCCGACGAGAACGCGCAACATCAGAACCTTCGGGTCTTCTCGGTTGAGAGTGGAGAGGAGGTGATGGCCTTCGTGCAGAAGGGACAGGAGAACTGGTGAGTACAGCACGAAGTCCGTGGCTCGCACGACCACTCCCGACTGATACCTTCTCGCCTTCCTACTTAGGGCACCGTCTTTCACTCCTTCGGAATCGCATCTCATTCGACACAACTCCAACTCCTCCGAGATCCTGCTCTTCCCCACACCGCTCTCTCCCAGCACACAAGCCTCGTCGCGCCTCAAGGTGGAGGGCCTCAAGTCGATATGGGCTGGAGGAGGAACCGAGGGTGAGGGTCTGGCTGTCTTTGTCGGAGAGAAGAACGGCGCACCCGCCAGCTTGAGTCTGTACTCGATGGGCAACCTCAAGAGCGAGACCCCGGCACCGACGGCCCGCAAGAACTTCTTCAAGGCCGACAAGATCAGCGTCAAGTGGAACAAGGCCGGAACCATGGTCCTCTTCCTCACTCAGACCGACGTTGATAAGACCAACCAGAACTACTACGGAGAGACCAACCTTTACCTGCTCGCCCTCCGAGGTGGCTTCGAGTGCCGCGTCGCGCTCGACAAGGAGGGACCCATCCACGACTTCAGCTGGAACCCTAGGTCGCACGAGTTTGGTGTCGTCTACGGTTACATGCCCGCCAAGGCTGTCATCTTCGACAACAAGGCCAACCCTGCCCACGACCTCGGCCTCGCCCCCCGAAACTTCATCAACTTCCAGCCTCAAGGTCGCCTGTTCCTCCTCGCCGGTTTCGGTAATTTGAGCGGATCCGTCGACGTCTGGGACCGCAAGACGATGAAGAAGGTCGCTCAGATCTCTGCACCCAACGCCAGTGCTTGCGAGTGGAGTCCTTGCGGACAGTACATCCTCAGTGCGTTCGCGTCCCACTTCTCTCATCCTCGCGCCCTTCTTGCCACTGACACTTTCGACACTGTGCTCTCTCAGCGGCCATTCTCAGCCCGAGGTTGAGAGTCGACAACGGCATCAAGGTCTGGTACGCTGGAGGTCAGCTCCTCATGTCGGAGTCCATCTCGGACCTCTACCAGGCCATCTGGCGCCCGTCGGCCACCACCCCCGCCTTCCCGGATGTCCTCCCTCCCGCTCCCGTTGCTTCCGCCTCCGTCTCGTCCCTCCCTCCCCCTCCTCCCAAGCCCGTCGCCGCCGGAGCCTACCGACCCCCTGGTGCTCGAGCGGCCGGCACGTTGACCCCTTCCGTTTTCCTCCGAGAGGACCAAGGCGGAGCGCCCAGCACCGGACCCCCCGGAGCACCCGCCTACCAGAACGGCAAGAACGGCGGCGCTCGAGGCGGCCGAAACGTCCCTGGCTACGTGCCCAAGGAGGACCAGGCTGCGGGCGGACAGAAGAAGGGCAAGAAGGACAAGAAGGGTGGAAACAGGGACTCGCAGCCTCAGACGCCGACGGCCGAGGTCGCCCCTCCTCTCGAGCCTACGCCTGTCGTCGAGGGCGACATTGACCCGATCGCAAAGAAGATCAGGAACTTGTCCAAGAAGGTTCGTCTCTGCCTCTCACTGCCTCGCGCATCTCGCCTCGAAGCCATAACACTCATACGACCGTTTCTTGTACAGCTCAAGGCCATCGACGACCTCAAGGATAAGTTGGCCAAGGGCGAGAAGCTCGAGTGTGTACTTTTCTTGACGCTCGCCCCCTCCCTCCCATGTTGCTCTTTGCTGACGCTCTCAACTTGTGTTACTTTCCAGGGCCACGCAGGTCCAAAAGATCAAGTCCGAGGCTGCGATCAAGGCTGAGCTCGAGGCTCTGCAAAGGTCGTAAAGGTCCGGGTCTTGCCCAAGGCTACCTTTCGTGCTTTCCGCCTTGGAGTGTTGAGCAGATGCGGGGGATCTCCTCTGCCCTTTTCTCCCATCTCGGAACATGTTCGGTTGTCTCATGACCTTCCTTCGCCTACAAGTCTTCAACTCTGGAAACCAGAGTGCTGGTCGTGCTAAGGGACTTGCAAGTCGTGGCCTCTTGGGCAGCTCCCAAACAAGATTGCGCGCAAAGTGAGAAGACGAACAAAAGAGAGATGGAAAGAGGGTCTCTTGCTACGTCGACCGACCTGCGCATCAGCCCTCAGTTAGCCTAAAGACCTGCAGAAAGACGCGGGCAGGTCGAAGCAGGTCGTTCCCGATCTCTCGCTCAGTGGCCAGGAGGTCTCAACAGAAAGAGGCAGATCAAAAGGAGGCGGGTCATCCTGCTCCGCTCAGCTCTGAACTGCAAGCTTGCCTAATGATCTTGTTCGCTGCGACAAGCCGCTAGATAGAGTTTTTGAGTGGGTCGTACGATAGAAGAGATGGGGGAGGGGATCGAGTTCCTGGATAGGGACGAGGCGGGAGGCTTGGAGGAGTGCAGAAACGAAACGTCGGGCAGTTCCGAAAAGCAAAAGTTGGGCTGCAGGGGGGGAAGAAGCGGGCTGGAGGAGGCGATCTGAACCTCTGCCGTCTTCGGCTCAGCTCAGGCTCATGTCCTCGATCCTTGCCTGCGTCCCCCCGGACATTCCTCAACTCCCTTGAGCTCCCTCCAGCAAACAAAGGAGACAATAGTGATGGCCCTGTCGCTTGGGAGCAGCGTCTGAGATGACCCAGTCGTACGGGGATTCAGTAGCACGGAGGCACCGACACGACGTAGCAAAAAGCCAGGGCTGAGGCATGGCCGCTTTCGGTCGACGGAGCTGTCTGACCCGCCGAGGGATCCGTTTGGGCGCGTGGTCTCTCGATCGCTTTTGTCGTTGGTGAGACTCCGGAGCGGAGTTTCGCAGGACAGCGCCGCTGATCCTGACACCCTCCCTGCATCGTCTGCCAAACCCAAGACAGGACGAATGGAGACCAGGGGGGCGGCCAGGGCAGAAAGATCATCGAGCATGCTGACAACACTGTACTGAGGGTGGGGAAGAGAAAGCATGGCTGAAACCTCCCAACCACATCCCCCTCCCTTCAGCTCGCTCAATCTCCGTTCCCCCCCTCGTCTATCCTCACCTCCTAAATTCGCCTCCGCTAGCTCAGCGTCGTGAGTCTGCGCTGTGCTTCCGCTCGACTCTGTTGTAATTTCAGAGGGCTGACCTGGAAGCTAGCTCGGTCTGGTTCGTCAAAAAGCTTCCTTCGCCTGTCGCCCCTCCCTCAAGATGGCAGCCTTCCCCAACAACTCGTCCCCCATCACCCTCCCCCCGCTATCCTCCTTTGACTTTCCTTCCGTCTACAAACCGACAGCAACGACCGGCGCGTCCTTCTCGCCCTTCAACATCCCAGCCAGCCGCAGGTGGTCTCAAAACTCAAGCTGCGACAACCTCTCCTCCGCGTCCTCGTCCGTCTCTGGCTTCTCGCCCGATACCCCCTCCTCGACCTTCCCCTTGTCGGATTCTCTCGAAAGTTCCTTGGTCCAGTTGAACTTCGCTCCCTCGCGGCCGTTCGAGCTACCAGAGTCAAAGGCGGACCGACGGGCCAGTGACGTTCTACCCGATTCGACAGCCAACCCGTACTTTGCCCAGAAGCCTCGCACGAGCTGGAGTCCTCACGGGTCGGAGCCCTTCATCTTCGCCCCCCCTTCGCGCCAGCGACGGGCTTCTGGTCTCCGGACAACGTTCACAGAGAACGACGGCAAGGCCGAGGTCGACGCCTTCCTCGCCGAGAGCCTCCCCTCTCTCGACGACGGATGGGAGGACGTCCGGAGCCTCAACGCTTCTCGGATGGATCGTCAGCGGTCGTGGTCGTACGAGTCGGAGGACGCAGACGAGATGGATGTCGACCTCAGCCCGTCGTCTCAGCCGAGGGAGATGGACAGGCGAGAGTCCTTCTCCGTTCGCCCGGCCTTTCTCAGCCACTCGGTCGTTGCCCCTCGAGCGTCCAAGTCGGCGTCCCACAGTCGCAACAGCTCGTACGAACTAGGAAACCTCTTCCAGTCGTCGTCACTCAGCTCGTCGGCGCTCCCCGTCGCTCCGCATCACCAGCACCAACAGCTTGCCAGTGCGGACCGCCGACCGTCCCTCGACCGCCGCACCCACTCCGAATCGACTGTGTTCTCGATCTCGAACGGGCCAGTTGCTCCCCGCACACCTCCCATGACGCCCAGCGTTTTTGCTTCCCCGTTTCCTCAAGCGGCGACTCCGCCGCAAAACGAGCGCAACCACCCTTACCGGCGCACGACCAGCGTCTCGATCTCTCCCACGTCGGGCCCAGTCGTCACGCCCAGGTCGTCCAACCAGCTCGCCGCTCCTCAAGTCAGCGAGATCGGAAAGGACGGTCGGAGGGCGTTCTCTCGGAGTTCGAAGGCGTGCGAGTCGTGCAAGTCTCGAAAGACCAAGTGCACGAGCGGGGAGGGCAACGCTACCTGCATTCGATGTAACGAGATGGACCTGCCTTGCGTGTGGACGGAATCGAACAAGAAGAGAGGCCCATCTTCCAAGTGAGTACATACTTGCTTTTCAGCTCTTTAGTCTTTGAGACTGACTCTTCTCCGTTTTTCTCTTTTTTCAGCGCTCGACCCAAACACTCTCGATCCGCCTCCGCCTTCACCCCCATCCAGACAGAACAGCCGCTTTCCTATCCTCTTGAGCACTCGCCCTGTCTCGTTTCGGGATGGACGTCGACCGTTCCTGCGCAAGGACCGACTACACCTACCGGTCTTTCCACTCAGCGTCCCCCACTCACGTTTGAGCGCACTCGACCGAAGTCGGAACACTTTGGATCGACGTTCACCATCCCTGCTTCCCACTCCAACGATTGGTCGTCCTCCATCGCCGGACCTCCTCCTAGGGCAACTCACGGTCAGACTACATCTGGCCACCATCGTCCTTTGTCGTTCCAATTCCCTCCTGCCCAGGCGGCAGTTGGTCTTGGACTCACTTCGGCCGGGCAGGACGACGGCCTCGTCTTCGTGGGCGACAACACCTTGACTCTTCCTCCTCTCCGCGTTGCTATTCGAGGCTCTCCTTTTTATCCTTCATAGATTTCCATTGGTGCTTTCTCTTCTCCCTCTCTCCCTTCGGATTTCGCTGCTTCTCTTTCCGAACAATCATTGTCTCCATCCTTATGTACTGCGCCGTGTAGCTCAAGAACTCCTGTAATAGTCAATGTACTGTACTTTGATCTCCGATGTTAGAGTTCTGGCAAGTGCGCCTTCCCCAGCGATAAGATCGATTCGTGGACGGGCTCGTCGGCCGAGAATACTTTCGACCGACGCGAGCGTCCGCCCGAACCCTTTCCCTCATCCATCATCTCCCAACCCCTCTCCTTTTCGAAGGCAGCAAACGCGAATCGGAAACGATGTCCGTAAGTAACACTCATTCCTAGCTCGTCAAGCTCAGCAGGAAGGTCCTGACGATGCGCCGTGCTCTTCCTAGACCCCCAGCAGCTCGTCCAAGGCCAAGGCGGCCCCCAAACCTCTCGTGAAGCCCAACCAGAGCCTGGATGAGGTCCGTTCCTGTCTCAACTCGATCCTCTTCGGACCAAGGAGGCGAACTGACTGTTTGCTTCGGGTGGTTGGGCCTTGCTAGTTCCTGGGGGACTTCTGGACCTCGCGTTCGTCCTCGCCGCCTCCTGCATCGGGCAACCGTCTGTTGTTCGATCTCAATGCTGACATGCTCCGCTTTCATGGGCGCAGGGATGGACCTCTATGAGCAGGAGACGCCAGATTTCAAGTCCCATACCTTGCCTTTGGCCCGGATCAAGAAGGTCATGAAGATGGACGAGGACGTGAAGGTGCGTGCCCTGCGCTGCCCTCCCTGCTCTCGATGGCTCTGACTGAAGATCTTGCTCCCTGATCCCACGTAGATGATCTCGGCAGAAGGTGAATGGCATCTGCTTCGTCACTTTTGCGACTGGAAGGACGTTGGCTGAGCTCCTGCAACTTGGCCATTCTCGTCCCAGCTCCCCTGATCTTCTCCAGAGCATGCGAGCGTACGTCCTCTCGACCCGCTCCTCCCCTCCCTTAACTCAGTCGACTGAATAACCCGTCCTTGCTCTAACGACCGCGCAGTGTTCATAGCAGAGCTCACTTGCAGGTCTTACCTCATCGCCGAGTCTGGCAAGCGAAAGACGCTGCAGCGAGGCGACATCGCCAAAGCTGTCTCTGGATCGGACGGTGAGCTGCCTCCTTCGTCTTTTCTGCCCTCTCTGTGAACCCAGTGCGAGTAGCTGAGAGCTAACTAGGTTGTGACTCTGGTTTGCAGCGTTCGACTTCTTGGTCGATCTCGACGGTATGTCCTGCCCGCTGCGCCTTCGAAGACTCTTCAGCTGACCACCTGTCTTTCTTGCTCTTCTTATGGTCACACAGTCGAAGGCAAAAAGGCCAAGCCAGCCAAGGCGGAGGAGGATGCGCACTCTCACTCGAGCGAAGGGACGGCGGGTGCAAAGGGAAAGAAGCGAAAGTCAAAAGTCACCGCGGACGACGACGACGAGTGAGGACGAGTAAGGGCGTGGCATGTATCATCAAGATCTTGTTGTACAGTGGATGAACCCCTGGTTCTTCGAGGATATTTTGAGTAGTTGGACCGGTCGTAGCGTCATCAGAAGTCGAGTACGAGTACAATCAGGAGCGGGAGTGCTGCATCGATCAGGCGAGACTCAGGAACTGCAAACCCAGAACGAGGATGGGCGTCAGCTGAGCAGTCCACGCACGATCCGAGAGAGATGATGGCCGAAGCGTACCTTGTCCGCTTCCGCCTCTGGGACGATGCTGATCATGTTCCGGTCGTCATCTCTGGCTGTGATGAGGCCGGCCGATCGACCGCCCTTGGAAATGAAGTACGACCAGAAGGACCTCGCAGGCGACGGTGAAGGTGTCGTCTTGACGGTCTGCCTCAAGGACACCATGAATCTGACAAAGGCGGGTACCGACGAATGTTAGCTGTCGGCGAATGCGGGTTGTAGGGCTGAGGCACGCACTCGTTGAACTCCTCTGGTTGTTCGTACTGTTCGGGCGAAAGGTGCAAGGTAAAAAATGGAGTGTGTCAGAACACACTCTTTAGGTGAGGGTGCAGCGGGACTGACCTCAAGACAGGCAGCCCTCATTCCAATGATGCACCGCAGCGCCGACTCTCTGGCGCCCGACTTGACGAGGCCGGTAATCTCCTTAGAAACCGCGGCGATGGCTGACAGGGAGAAGAGGACAGAGGAAGGAGAGGGCGAAGCTTCGCGTCAGCTGGTGGACAACAGAGCGATCCGACAGAGAAGAGACCTCACCAGACGTGACCTCTTCATCCGTACCCTGGCCTTTCCAGGTCTCCTCAAACGCCAGCAAGGCCCTTTCCGCCGTTCGAGCAGCTCCGGCAGACTCCTTGAGGTCTGGCTCGTCTTCGTCCTCCGTTGCCGATTCCTCCTCCTTCTTGACCGGAGAGACCGCCCTCACCTCTTGCGGCTCGACGTCCTCCCCGGTATTCGTCATAGGCTCGTCGGGAGGGAAGGTCGAGGAGACCGTGCCGAACATCTCAAACAGATCGACCCTGGATGCAGCGTTAACGTTGCAGATCAGCCAACGCAAACGATTTGCAGGCGAGAGAGAGGACGGACTCTTCTTCGGGCACAACGTCGTGATCCCTCTTCTTGGCCTTCTTGGCTGGCACTGTAAACCGGGAAGCGCAGGGAGGGAGTAAGTGTCGAGACGTGGGGGTGGCGTGAAAGAAGTGGACGTACCGGGCCGCAAATCGAGTTCATCGACGACGCGCTTCCCCAACACCTTGGTCGAGCCGACGATCTCATGGGGAGGGTTGAAATAGGTGGTCAAGGCTGAATGCATAGGCGGAAGCGGGTCTCCAGGAGTGGCAAGGAACTGATGCTGAGAGAAGGCCTTCAGGATGTGGATTTGAGGGTTGTACGACTGATCAGGTGCGAACCAAGGTTCTCTGCGAAGAGAGGCAATGGACAAGTCAGTGTGGGGACGTGAAGATGACAGAAAGAAAGCAAGACGTACTCATTCTCTCCAAGCGTGTCGATGACGAGACCATCCACCAAGGCCTTCATGGCAGACATGTGAGCTTTGGTCGGCAGGGTCGAGTGCTCGGTGACCAGCTCCCTCTTCTCCGTCCTTGGAAACTCGAGAGATGGGAATAGGCACCTGCGCTCATCGTCTCGCATGGGGACCTACAAGGACGCACGAGAAGCGGTCAGCACGTTGTTCGGTCCTGGAGGTGTAGGCGAAAATAAAGACTCACTTTGACGCACTGCAGATGGTCTCGCGACTCGTCCTTGACCGCCTTGGCCACCATCATGCTCGGAGCAAGACCATCCGAGTAAACGAAGCGGACGACAGCCATCATCTCTTGCTCGGGGTCAGCGAGCATGGCGTAAACCAATGCGGATATCTCGACCTGGCTTTTGGCTGAGTTGGGGTCCGCCCAGATGTACCGCACCTCCCCCATCTCGAGGGCTCGGTCAAACTGCGAAAAGAAGCTCATGCGTCAGGCAGAGCTCAAGTGTTCTGAGATCAGAGAAGGCGTGACGTACGGTAGCGGCCGGAATGAACTTGCAGATGTCGATCCCTCTCAACGTGTGGAAGGCGCCAATCTTGACCGGCTTGCCGTCCTCACCGTTTTCGACCGGAATCCATCCACTACCAAACTTGTGGCCTCTCGAGATCTGCTCTGGGACGAAGCCAAAGTCGAACCGCGACTGCGTCTGAGCCAGAGAGGCCTCGTCCGCCACCATTGTCGTCTCCTGCTCGCCGTCCGCATCGGTCGGTCCACCGTCCTCGCCGGGCTGTTCAACGGAAGCGTAGGAGTACTGGGGCTGAAGATCGCTCGAAAGGACGTTCCAAAGGGTGGAGCTGGCAGCAGGGGCGATGTGACAGGCGCCGACCGCAGCAGAGACGAAGTCGCGGAACTGCTCGAAGAGCGAAAGCTGCTCCTTGTCGAACCCTTTCAGGTTGTCTCCTCCCTGCTTCTCCATGTGCCTGACCAAGGCCTCTCCCTCCATTCCCTCCGGAACCTTGATTCCACTCAGCTGCAGATCGGCCCTGAGCAGGTCGCTCTTCTCCTTCTGCTCCGGCGACAGGGACTGACTCTCGCTCACTGGAGCGTGCTCAGCCTCCGAGACGTAAGCAGGCTTGACCTTTGGCTTTTTGAGCGCGGTGCTGGCGTCCGTCATCTTGCCAACCTTGACCGGGATGCTGAGCGAGTGCTCGAGCGATTTCTCCGCTTCCGCTGCCTGCTTCTCCGAGAAGTGCTCGACCGCCAATCGGAGAGTCGATGAGGTGGCCGTAGGCTTGACCGTCCTCAGCTGCGGAGCGCGCGTGTACGACAGGGCGCGGGAAAGAGACAGCAGGGCCATTGGAACGTTCTTGGCCTGAGCGCTTCTCTTAAAGTCCTTGAAGAGCCGTTCGTTCCCCTCCTACACGTCAACGGGAAGAAAGCTTGACCATGATTAGCCGTTGACCCAACCCGACGCAAAGAAGGTGAGTAACGGACCTGAGTGAAGGGGTCTTTCGGGGTAGGGACCATGCCTCCGCGCTTCTGCCAGTACTTGTCGTGGAGACCGTAGACACTGTTAAACAGAGTGACCATAGTCAGCTTCTGAGCTGATGGTTGGGTCATCAAGCGAAGGGCTGCTGACATCAATACGATCTCCTTGTTGTTGAAGAAGGTCAAGGACCGAAGGAACTGGTCGATCTGGACTTTCGGGTCCCCGAACAAGCTCTCGCCTGGGCAGAAGCAGCAAAGCAGGGAGTCAGCCCTGGGGGGGAGTGATAGTTACGGTCTAATTGAACGCACCGTCTGTGAGGATGTGGAACTCCGTCGACCAAGTCGGCTTCTTCTCATCGACTTTCGGGAGGTCGAGGCCGAGGGAGGCAACCGCGATGTTTGAAGCAGCCAGGACTGTTTGATGCCGAGGGAAGCAGGACGTCAGTCGACGCTTTGGCGCTGACGTGACGAGCAAGGTGATGAAGGCGTACCATCTCCTTCGGCGGTACCGGCCTTGAGCGCTTGGATCGCAGGGATCATCCATTGTCCTGCGAACAGCAAGACACATTCGTTCAACATCGCTGTACTTGGGTCGAGCAGGGCTTTTCAGTCTTACCTGCCCGGCTGGAAGGGAAGACGAGGTCGATGCCGTCGTAGCCGTCGTAGGCATTGTTGGTCTCTGGAAGAACCCGGCGCAGTGATTAGCCTGGGACTTCCTAGCAGGTCAAGTTCTGACCAGTTGGTTCTACGTACTGTCTCCCGTAGCTAGGACCATGCACTTCTCCGTCTTGCGATTGGAGAAGATCTGTAAGAGCGCGTTCGAGACCCACACGAAGTCAGCCAAAGGTCCTCCCTACCCAACTCCTCAAACGTCTAGCCTCTTGAGACGCACCTGTTCAAAGACCTTCCTCATCACGTATTCCTTCGCCCACTGTAGCTTAGACCTCAAAATCGGCTTTCCTCCTCCGCTGCTACCGAGGACCTCGAGCCGTCTGTCTTTTTGGAGGGCGGCCGGGTCGCGGTCGAGCTCGGGATCCTGGACGAGCTGGCCCATCGAGACCGAGCAGTCGATGATGAAGATCTTGGTCGTGAAGCCATTTCTCTCAGCCGAATGAGGTGCCATCTTGGGGTCGGGGCCGCTGCGGTGGGCGAGTTTGGGTTGGAACGAGAGACTTGGGTTGGGAGACCGGAGTCGACGACGTCGAGGACGCGACGCAGCAGATTGAGGACGAAAGGCAGCCTGCACATCAGGACTAATCTGCACTCTCAAGCTCTGTTCTAGCGCCCGTTCGCTCGGGTCTCTCACGCTGCTTGTTCTCTGACAGTTGTTTTCCTTGAATGTCTGGCGTCGTTCTGTGGCGAGAGGCGCAGAGTGCTGGGAGTCAAGTGCATCAAAATACTGGATGGAGAAATGGAGTACAGATTGAGATAGAGAAAAGCAACTGCCAAGCGCGAGTGGAGCTTGTCTACTTCCTCTTCTTTCCCGGGGTGGAGGGCCGCTTGAAGAAGTACGTCTTGCCTTGTCGTTGCGCTGGAGAATCGAGGGAGTGGGGAAACATGGTCAGCAAGGACACGAAAAGGCAGCAGGCTTGACAAGGGTGGACTCACTGCCTCGCAGAGGACGCATGAGAGATCCGAGATCGGACGCTCGGGATTTGTCGGTGTCGCGCGAGGAGTCGTAGAAGTACTGGTCGAGAAGCGGTTGACCGGACGCGTCCTGATCATGCAGAGAAATGGGTCAGTCTTCCATCCTCGCACATTTCAAGTCAAGGAAAGACAAGAAGGTTGCAACAGACCTTTCCTCTTCTGATGACACGTCCCCACATGCCGCCCTTGTTGACCTCCTCGTGGACCCACGCCTCCCAGTCCTCCTCGCTTCCGTGCTCCTTCAACGACGGCTGCGTTTCAAACACTGCGCGAACCAGATCCGGCACGGCAAGCGACGTGACGTGGGAGAAAACAAGGGAGGAAGACAGGAGCGAAGCGAGATCGACGCCTGCTGGTGCTGGTCGAGTAGGCTTGGGAGGAGGGGCGGGTGTTGGCGCGGTCTCCTCCTTTGGCTCGGGCTTGAAGAGTGGGGGAGGCATGCTGGGCTTCTGGGGCTTGACGATAGGGCGAGGAGGGTTGGAGAGGATTGCTCGTGGCGGAGAGAGATGCGCAAGCGAGGAAGAGGTAGGGGAGAGGGACGGCGTCGAAGAAATGGTGGATGGTCGGCGCTGAGGTGAAGAGAACGAGGACAGAGGCGGCGAGGAGGGGGGAAGGACACTAGATCCCGAGGGCCGAGGGGCTGGAAGGAAGTCCTCCTCCTCCTCCGAGTCGATGTCCATGCCGTCGCCCATTTCGAGTGAATCTTCCGATGAGTAGTCTTCACTCCCGGTCTCCTCATCGTCACTGGCCGCGTTCGTTTCGACGACCGGCCACGGGAAGACGACCTCGACACCCCAGAAACTGATGCTCAGTCCGTTTGAGCTCTTGCGAGACTCCTTGAGAATCTCTCCCGTGCTTTTTTCAGCCCGGACCTCGCCTCCTCTCGACGCGTCGACCAGGACCGTCTTGCCCGTGTCGATCCTTCTCCCGTTGACGCGCGCACCGTTCTGTCCCAGTACGAGGACCCTCGCAAGGGTGGGCTCCAGCAGCTCAACGACGACGTGGACGCGCGACGCGTGTTTGGCTGTCCGAGGAAGGGGCAGGCGGAGGATGGCGTTGTAAGGCTTCTTGAGGCAAGCCACGACCTCGGAAGGGATCGCGTTGAATTGTTTCGGCTGAAGAGGGTGAATGGAACGCGTTCGACCTAGGAGGAGCGTGTGGGTTGTGGAGAGCGGGAGGGGGGCGTAGAGGACCTCTTCTGGACGGGTCGACGAGGATGACGAGGGAGGACGCGTCTCGGATGCAGACTGCGGAAGGTCGTCGGACGCGAGGGAAATCGTGGAAGCAGTGACAGGCGAGGAGGAAATGGAGGCGAGAAGAGGACCGGAGCACTCAGTCCCGATGGGGATTGGCGAGGAGGGCGTGTTGTCCGAGTGTCGCTGGGTCGGTCGGACGGGAGAAGAGGACGTAGGCGTCGCGTAGCCCGACACGACCTTGGTCGCGCCGACTAGCTTTCTCCGATGGATGGCCTTGCTGGGGAGGGCACTGTTGGGGTGCAGGTTACCCAGTACCAGTCGTTTGGCGGCCGAAGGGGCGTGGAAGGCAGTCTTCTTTCCGATGGGCGAGGACGAGGCAGGGGTAGTGGGTCGGACGACGCGTGAGCCCAGCTTGAGGTGCGGTTGATGGCCGGGCGAGGATGACAAGGCCATGTTGGGCGACGAGGGGTGCAGCTGGAAGGACGGGAAGGGACTCGACATGCTGAAGGTCGACAGAGGAGGGTTGCTGGCAGAGGAGAGGTATCGAGCGGCGGAGGGAAGGGCGGGCAGGCAAAGGGGGGCGGGCAGAGAACGCGAAGATCAGGCGCGTTACACAAGAGTTACGACTCGCTACGCCAGCCCGGCGCAAACCGAGAAGAGCAAACTCCGCCTCAGCCGAGCTCCTGGACCTCCTCTCCTCCCTCCTCCGTCATCCTCGCTGGCTGACCTGCCGACTGACAGCTCCTGGACCCGTTAGAAGCCCGACTGGTCCCTGAACGCTCGCAGCGAGTCCACTCCCTCCCCTACCGGTTGCCCTCGCGCGCTTCCCTGTTCCTCTGCCTCAAACTCACTCGCCGCCGCACAAGCGCCCTCCCCCACCCTAATTGATCCTGGCATCACGAACTCTGTCGACGAGCTCTTTCACCCGCTGGGAGTGGGAAGAACGGCGAAGATCGTGCACGTCTGGTGGTCGGCTATGCGAGGCCTTGGATCTTGGTCAGCAGGAGGTGTCTTACGGCACGTCCGTCTGCTCCTGCCTACTCTCTACTAACCTGGGTATGTTTGGGTTGGTTCGCGCTGAACTGGGGATCAGTCGTGAACTGGGGATCAGCAATCATCTTGAGTCAGAACGGTGCTTTCGAGGGAGCGCCCGGGCGATTACTCCACTCGCTGACCACCTGCGCGCGCTGGCTGAACTGGGGATCGTATGAACTGGGGATCGCATGCAGGCGGTAGAGGCAGGGAGGGTCTCTTTCGAGCACGACTTGGGCTGACATCTGGGTTGGGACGGGCCTCTTCTGTGGCTCTTCGTAGCTGTCGCCTGGGGAAGGTCTGTACGTCCTTCCTCCATCCCGGCGACCCATAACCTCACCCTTTCTTGCCCCACTTAGCATCGTCCCATTCCTTTGTTGCGGCACTCGACCCAGAGAACTCTGTCGGGACACACGTCTACTCGGTTCATCGGCCCTGAAGGCGACCGTCGAGAGGCGTTCTAGCCGGCAGTCTCACTCGGCGTCGACGGCAACGAGCGATCGAGCCGACTCTATCCTGCTGCCCGCCCGCTAATGCTCGGTCGATGGACATGCTCACCTGACCTTTTGCCTTGACGCAGTTTACCGGCTCTTCGAGCCTGAGTCTGGGCAGTTGACGGCGTGCCTTCCCAAACCGCGTCGACGGCTCTCCTCGCATAAAGGTCACCGACATCCTGAGTTCTTCTCTTCCCTCTCCTCCCACACATCCATAATACCAGCCTTCCCGCTCAACAAGCCAACCTCTCAGTCTCTCGTCGCGAGCCCTTTTTGCAGGTCTTGCCCAATCTTACGCCTCTTCACCCTAAACCTCCACTAGTCTCACCCAGCCCCACCACCATGGAGGACGTCGACAACACCGGCAAGAATGCCATCCCTTTCGAGAAGCACGATATCGACCACATCGAGACCCGGTGAGTGTCTCTGTCGAGAGGTGTCTTTTTACAAGAGCGCGCGAACTGACGCGCCTTCCTTTGCTCTTGCGCGCGGGCAGGTCCGACAACGTCGTAGGCGGCGACCGGCCCTTGATGACAGACGAGCAGTCTCGACGTGTCTGCAGGAAGATTGACCGGGTCATCTTGCCTCTTCTCATGGTACGTCTCGCTCTGTCCGTTGGAGGAAAGGGAGGGGGGGTGGCTCTGCAGCGCGCAGCGTGAAACCCAGCGCCTTCCCTACGTACTCAAATTATCCTCTGCGCCTCTCTCTAACGCTTTCCTTCTTCACTCTGCCCTCCATACAGTGGGTCTACTTCCTGCAGATCCTGGACAAGTCTGTCATCGGATACGGAGCCATCTTCGGCATGCGGAAGGAGGCCAACCTCGTCGGCAACCAGTACAGTGTTATCGGATCTGCTGGGTATGTCCAACCAAACGACAGGGAGTGATAAAGCGCACGAGCTGATCAACGGACTTTCTCTCTTTGACAGATACTGGGCGCAGTTGGGATGGCAGCCGTTCTCGGCCTACCTCAGTGCGTGTGCAGCCTTCCCTTTCGACGTCCCTCCCGACCGCTGACTTCCCTCCTTTCCCACAGTCGTCAAGGTCCCCACCAGATACCTCGCTACCTTCCTCGTCACCGCCTGGGGTATCTCCATGTGCGGGCTGGCTGCGTCTACGAACTACCAGGGCCTCCTGTTCGTCCGACTCTCCTTTGACCGTCCCTCCTCCCCCCAACCTGGCTGACGACCCTTTGACCGGGAATTTCAAAGAATTTCGAGATTCTTCTTGGGCTTGTTCGAAGCCGGGTGCCTGCCCTTGTTCACTGTTATCACGACGACCTGGTACAGGAAATCTGAGCAGCCTCTGAGGGTCGCCTTGTGGTATGGAACGTGAGTAGTGGATTGCCTCCCTTTTCTCTCCCATGGCAAGCCACCTACTGACCTGGCTACACTCCCCTCCTGCAGCAACGGACTCGCCTCCATCCTCGGATCCTTCCTCGCTTGGGCTCTCTCGTTCATCAAGTCACCTCACCTCTATGTCTACCAGATTCTTTTCCTGATCGTCGGTCTCGTCACGGTCATCACTGGGCCCATCATTTACTGGCGGCTCGACAACTCGCCTGCGACCGCTCGATTCCTGACCGAGGAGGAGAAGGTCTGGGCCGTCGAGCGTGTCCGACAGAACAAGACTGGAACGGGAACGAATAAGGTCGACTGGAAGCAGGTCCCCGAAACGCTCTTCTCGCCCCTGT
Source organism: Cystofilobasidium capitatum (assembly GCA_014825545.1). Classification (NCBI taxonomy): domain Eukaryota; kingdom Fungi; phylum Basidiomycota; class Tremellomycetes; order Cystofilobasidiales; family Cystofilobasidiaceae; genus Cystofilobasidium; species Cystofilobasidium capitatum. The sequence continues at coordinate 88,487 of MVAJ01000011.1, forward strand.
CCTGGCTCTTCATGACGCTCACCTTCGCCATCAACACCGGAGCCTCGGGTAAGTCTGAGACCTGCGCTTCGTTGTCCTCGACGGACGCTGACGTCTTCTTCTCCGTCTCTCAGTCACCAACGTTTTCGGACCTCTCATTATTTCGGGCTTCGGCTTCACCTCGAGGCAGACCATCCTCCTCAACATGCCCTTCGGTTTCCTCCAGATGTCTGTCGTAAGTAGACGCTCTCTGTCTTTCTTTCAAGTGGCGCTTGTCGCTGACGCTCTTTCGCTGTAGATCCTCGCGGCCTGCTTGGTTGCGACTAAATTCAGGAACAAGTCGATCGTTCTCGCTGTCATCACCATCCCCTGCATCGTCGGATCAGGTTGGTATCTTGCCCTCTCCTCTCGTCACCTGTCGAGATCCTCTTGCTGACCATCGTGCTGTCGTTTTCAGCCATCCTCTACTCGCTCAACCGAGACAAGAAGTTCCAAGGACCCAACCTCTTCGCCTACTACATCCTCGCTTTCCTCTTTGCTGGAAAGTGAGTGCCTCCACGCAGTCTCTCAAAGGAACACCACGCTGATCTTCTTCTTCTCTTTATCCAGCCCTATCATCGTGTCGTGGATGGCTAGTAACATCGGTGGACAGACCAAAAAGGCTCTCTCAATGTCGCTCTTCAACGCAGGTGCATTTTCAAATCAACCCCTCTTACTTTCTGCCATAAGCTCACCACCACTTCCTCATCTCCTGCAGCCTCTTCCGTCGGAAATATTGTTGGCCCTCTTCTCTTTACCGTTCGTACCCCTCACTGCGTTCTTCTCACGCGCTGCGGTCGAGCTCGGGTCGCTGACAGAAATTTCATCCTCTCCCAGACCGACCAAGCCCCGCTCTACCACAAGGGTCTCCGCGCCGTCCTCGGAATTTTTGTCGCCTGCGCCGGAACGACCGGCATCCTCGTCGTTGCCCTCCTCTTTGCCAACAAGCGAAAAGAGAAGCAGCGAGTCGCCCTCGGCAAGCCGGCCAAGATCAAGGACCTGTCGATGGAGTCCAAGTACACGGCCGACGACGACCGAGAGGTGGACGGTACGACCGAGGACTTGACCGACTTCAAGGTTCGTCTGATCGCTCTCTCCTTGTATTATCGAACCTGTCGACTGACCCCCCCGTGTCTTTGTCCACTTGCAGAACCCCATGTTCACCTACATCTACTAATCCGAGCGGCCCCCACTCAACCACTGTCTACCACCTCCTTCCACCTGCGATCAACCTTGCCTCTCCCTTGTCTACCCTCTTGTAATCGATCGAAACTTTTGTACTTGCCCCTCTTCTTGTTTGAGCTTTTCGGATGTCATGTTCTCTCAACTTTTACTTTTCTCCCTGAACTTCTGCGCATCCACCAAGGAAGTGTCGATAGAGCCGACTGAGCGAGAATGGAGGCTCGGAACGGGCTCGTGAGGGCGTTCGAGGAGAAGAGGAGAAAAAGAAGAGAAACAGGGAGCGCTGGTGTTTCGGCGATGATCCCAGACGGGGTTTCATGTTTGGGGATCTCTTCGCGTCCGCCCGCGCGCGGGTCGGTTGCTTGGGCCTGTCGACAACACTTCCCTTTCTCCCCTCCCTCCCCCCGATGAACAAGAAGGACCCCAGCGCAATAACCAAGGCACCCCTGACGGCCAAGACAGAGAGGTCGGTGCTGGTCCAACAACGTCTGACAGCTTGGTCGAGCTGACGACTCCGTCGTCCTTCTCCGCCATCTCGCTCGTATCTCGGCGACAGGACAGGATCGGTACATCCCGCTCCCAAAGGCCGTCTAGTCGATGCCTGCGGCGACTGACTCGTGTACTGCTTGCTCGACCTGGTGTATCAGACGGAGGCACTGTCCATCTACCTCAACAACCAGGCGGACGTCCTGCACGCTTATCTAGTCCACTTCGGCAAGGTCGAGGAAGTCGCTCAGGACCCTCGCATCCTGGATTTTGACGACCATGTGAGTCTGAGATCCTGCTGAGAGCTTCCAAACGTATCTGAGCCGCTACTGATCGACAGCCTGCTCGTGCGTTGCATTGGACAGGGCTTCGATCTAGACTACACGCTCCCGGAGTCGGACGAGCCCGAGGAGAACCGTCGTGCCCGAGTAAGCTCCCTTGCCTCTCACTCGCACCTATTGGAACGTCAGCACCCAGTAGACTGACCGAATGACTCTCATATTTTGCTCCAGATTACCTTTGACGAGCCCATCACGCGCTGGTCCGAGCTGCGACCGAAGATGCTCAAGATGCGGGACGAGGCAACGGCTGCGCTCTCCATCGTGCGTTTCCCCCTCCTAGCTTCTCGCAGTCTGGCTCAACGATGATGGCCTGACGGACCCTCTACTCTCGGAATGTTTTGACTTCTCGGCCTCCTCCTTCTGCAGCCTAAAAATCCGGAGATTCCGTCCTTCGTGAAGCCGGAGCTCTTCCCAGAGCTGTTCGTAATCCTCGTCCTGTTCCTCTTCCAGGCGATGTTTGCTATCGGCTCTTCTACTTCGTGCGTCTCCTTCGCATGTTCTCGTTCTCGCCGTCCACACCAGTGCGCTCCGCTTGACTAACAATCGCGTGTTGCTGGTTGTCTTGCTTCCCCAGGCCTGTGCCTGTCCTTCGACGACTGGCCGAGCTCCGCTCAAACTACTTGCCTGGAGGAATGACAACCATCAAGGCGTCCTACGCGTTTCTCCTCGTCGCCCACGTTGTGGAGGCCGTCTGGTACTACTTTTACCTCAAGAGGGAAGCCAGCGTCAGACGTCAAGACTTGGTGCGTTCTTCCTAGGACCTTCTTAGACCTGAAGACCCGCTCTTGCACGACACTGACTGCTTAAATTCACGTCTTATGCAGAGCAAGTGGATCTACTGGACGCTGGCCTTCGGTCTGGTCACGATGTGCGTTCCCTTTCCGCTCTTCGTCGTCGCCCGCGTCTCTAAACTGACAATCTTGATGTGGGATTTTTTTCGTTTCTTGCAGGTGGCCGAACTACCAACGCTCGTTGCAGCGCGCTCGGGTTGCTGGGATCTACGAGCGGATCGAGTCGGCCAAGGCCAAGGGGTCGAAGAAGGCTGAAGGGAAGAAGAAGCGCTAGAGGACGTCCCAACGGTTGAAGCAAAAATGAATAGAGCTTGAAACATGTAAGGGATACAAGGATGAACATGAGCAGGTCCCTTTTGTTCAGCGGCGTGGGCTCTGGATGATACAGGTCTCCTTGAGTGCAGCGAGAGAATGAGTTCTCCTGGGCCGGGTGACCGCCAAGCGAGCCGTCGACGGGATCTCTGTCCTCTCCTAACAACAGCAGCAAGATGATCCGCCTTCCCATCGACCCTTCTCAGCCAGTCAGCGTCACGCTGTACGCCAATTCCAACGTCGCCCAGGTCTCGAGAACGCTCTCGGTCTCTCTCCAGGTGCGGGCCCTCCCTCTGCCTCTGCTGCGCGGTCGCTTCCTCTGACATGTTGATCTGGCCCAGCTTGCTGACTTTGCAACGTGCTGCTGTCTGGGTCTTTGAGCTTGTAGGAAGAGCAGGAGACCACTATCCAGATTGAGGGACTCCCGGATGGGTTCGAGAGGGACTCTCTCCGAGTTGAAGGAGGTGGCGAGGGTGTCTCCATTTGTTCGTCCACCCTCCTACAGCTTCTCTTGCAGCCCGTAGCTGACCCTCACTCTTATGTGTGGACGTCACCAGTGGACGTCGTCCCCAGGACTCTGAGCGTTCATGAGGTCCAGAAGGCTGAGACCGAGGCGACGAAGAGGCTGGCTGAGCTTGAGGCTGACCTGGGCAGGTGTCGCAACGAGCTCGACATCTCTCGATCAATCGGTACGCATCTCCTCTGTCCTGGCCACGAGCGTTCGTTACGCTGACTGCAGAAGACCTCACGTCTATCTGCAGAACACGTTCTGTCTCGCTTCCAGCAGACCGTCTCTCCGCAGCATCAAGGCATCAAGCTCGACGACTTCCTCGCCACGTACACCATCGAGAGCAGGAATGGCTACAACGCTCGAGACGTCCTCGAAAAGACGATCGACGGACTAGAAAGGGAGAAGAAAGAGCTCGGAGCCAAGGAGAGATCGAGTCTGACGGGAGTGGTGCGCCTGCTGCTGCAGGCTGAGAAAGGGGAGAAGGAAAGCGCCAGTCGAGCGGTGGAGTTCAAACTGACCTACTGCGAGTCCTCTTTCCTCTTATTTCTTTCTTCATTGGTATTCGATACTGACCTGAAACCTGATCTGAACACCAGTCGTCTACGGTGCCTGCTGGACGCCTTCGTACGACATCAGGAGTGCAACCTCAACAGCGTTGGACCTCGCCCCTTTGACGGTACGCCCGCTCGCTTTCTATCCTGCCCACCATCTCGTCTGATGAAGCGCCTCCCTCTTTGCAGGTCAACTACAGAGCGCTCATAACCAACAACACGGGAGAGGACTGGAAGTCTGCGACCTTGTGCCTTTCGACTGTCTCTCCCGACCAGCCAACTTCGATTCCCTCTCTCCACGCCCCAGAACTCGGGTTCCCTGCGCCTGTTCCTCCCCCTCCTCCCATGCCCGCGCCACGAGGAGGAAGTGGTAGTGGTCCTCCTATGCTGTACGCTACGGCTGCGCCTATGCGGAGGATGAAGGCCGAGGTGGTGCAGGTGGAAGAGGAGGCTGATCACTTTGGAGGCAGGGAGGTCAGCGTGCAGGGTGGTGCCGGACGGGTTGGAGTCGTCATGAGAATAGACGGGCTGGTGGACGTGGAGAGTGACGGCGAGGAGCACAGAGTGTCGTTCGTCCGCCTCATCTCGCCTGTACTCCTTGCGCAATTTCCAAATGTGCCGGCTCATCGTCCCGCAACACCCCCTTCTGCAACAGACTCGCAAAGATCGACCTACAGGCCAAGCTCAAGCACATTGTCGTTCCCACCAAGTCCACCTCGGCCTTCATCCGCGTTCGTCTTGCTGTTTTTCTGCACCATCTCTCCATCTCCTCTTCAACTGACTCCGCTCCCTCCTTCCCCCCCTCGTCAGGCCAAGTCGACGAATACCTCGTCGTACCCACTGCTCGCAGGACAGACAACTCTCTACGTCGCGTCCTCTTTTTCTGGCAAAGGCCTTCTGTCCGAGGTGGGTCCAGGCGAGGAATTTACCGTCTCGTTGGGTGTCGATCCAGGTTCGTCCCCTTTCTCCAACCTCGAAGCATTGAACATCCGTCGCTGACGCTGTAGTGAACTTCTGTGCTCAGGCGTTCGAGTTGAGTGTCCTAAGGAGATCAGATTCAAGAGGATGCAGGGTGGCTTTGTCAGGAAGGAAACTGAGGTCGTCTCGTTCGTTCAAAATGTGCCGTTCCTTTTCTACACATCCCTCGCCCTGCTGCTGCAGACCTGCACCACAGAGTACTGACTGATTGACCGCTTGATTGTTCGCGACGCGGTGCGCTAGATGTCGGTCGAGAACACCCACAAGACGCCTCTGAACCTGCTCGTCCAGTACGCCTTCCCTCGGTCGACCGACGCAAAAGTGGTTGTCCGTCCCACCTTACCCACGGACGCCCTATGGGAGGGAGGGAACGAGCTCGAGGGTAAAGCCAAGTGGCAAGGTATGTTGGATGGGAGGAGAAAGTCTCAGTGGAAGTGGCAGTGGGATGTGGAGGGGTCGGGGTGGGTCGTTCTTTAAAGGGCCGGTTTCTTTTCTTTCCTTCCTCTCACTCCGGATGAAACGCTTCTCTCTTTCGCAACGCAAAGCAGTATGAGAGAGAATGGTGTTTTCATTAAGACCGTTGAAGAAAGAGAAGGGGGGTTGGGGGTGGGGTGGGAGGTTTACAATAGAGGGAGGGTTGAGGTATCGTCCTGGGCTGCCAGGTCCATGTCTCTCCAACCCATCCGACCTGCCACATTTTTGAGAGATGAAGAGAAGATGTGATGAGAAGGCGCGATTTACATCATGCCTCCCATGCCTCCCATACCACCCATGCCTCCCATCGGGGGGGCGGCACCCTTCTCCTCGGGTGCGTCGACGATGCAGCACTCGGACGTCGTGAGCAAGCTCGCAACACTGTTAGAGGAGAATGAGGAGGAAGGTGGACGTCAGCCAGGAGAACCTCACCGGACACAGAGAGAAAGTCGAAAACGCACCCGGAAGCGTCAACGAGAGCAGTTCGGACAACCTTGAGCGGGTCAAGGATACCCTGAGCGATCATGTCGACGTACTCGCCCTTGGAGGCGTCGTAGCCCATCTGGAACTGGTCGCCGTACTTCTCGAGCAGGTGACCGACGACGACCGAGCCCTCCTCGCCCGCGTTGTCGACAATCTGCTTGCACGGTCGGACGATGGCCTTTCGGATCATCGAGATCTGTAAAGATGGGCAAGAGGGAGACAAGCGCGGTCAGCAAACATGGAAGGAAACCAGGGGTCAGGATGGAGTGGAGGGCGTACACCGAGGGACTGGTCGAAGTTGTCGAACTTAACATCGTTGAGCGCGAGCGAAGCCTTGAGGAGGGCGGTTCCTCCTCCGGGCAGGATGCCCTCCTCGACAGCGGCCCTCGTCGCGTTGAGCGCATCGTCGTACCGGTCCTTCTTCTCTCCAACCTCGACCTCGCTTGATCCTCCAACCCGAATGATCGCCACTCCGCCAGAGAGCTTGGCGAGCCGCTCCTGGAGCTTGGACCGGTCGTAGTCGCCCGTGCTCGCATCGGCGATGACGGCTCGAATCTGCTCGGCTCGAGCCTCGACGTTGGCCTTGTCTCCGGCGCCGTGGAGAACGAGACAGTCGTCCTTTGTGATGGTGATCGATCCGGCCTGACCGAGGTGCTCAGGCAGAGCCTTCTCGAGCTTGACGTCGAGCTCCTCCGTGAAGACGGTTCCACCCGTCAGGATTCCCAAGTCACCAAGGATCGACTTCCTGTTGTCGCCGAATCCGGGAGCCTTGACGGCCGCGACCGAGAGCTGACCTCGGAGCTTGTTGAGGACGAGCGCGGCCAGGGCCTCCTGGTCGACGTCCTCGGCGATGATGAGCAGAGGTCGTCGAACCGAAGCGGCGTACTCGAGCGTTGGCATGAGGTCCTGGAGCTGCGAAATCTTCTTCTCGGAGAGGAGGATGAGGGGCTTCTCGAGCTCGGCCTTCTGCGACTTGACGTCGGTGATGAAGTAGGGCGAGATGTAGCCCCGGTCGAATCGCATACCCTCGGAGATCTCGACCTGAGACGCATGTTCGAGAAAACGTACAGCGAGAGAATCAGTGACTGTGAAGAGGCGCAGCACAGCGGTTCAGGGGGAACACGCACAGTGTCCTCGATGGTCTTGCCCTCCTTGACGGTGATGACACCCTCTCGTCCAACCTTCTCCATAGCGTTGGCGATCAGGGCTCCAATGTGCGCGTCTCCGTTGGCCGAGATGGTAGCGACCTGCCCAACCATCCCTCGTTGTTTCAATCAGCCTTTGAGTCTCGCAAGGAGCACTAGAGGAGGCGACCGGGGGAGAGGAGAGAAGGTGGGCGTACCTGAGCGATCTCAGCGCTGGTGGTGATGACCCGCTTGTTAGCCTCGAGAACCTCGAGGATCTTCTCAACAGCTCGCTGGGATCCTCGTCGGAGGTCCATGGGGTTGCAACCTGTTCAACCAGAAACCATCGGCAACCACGCACACGGGCGTCAGACAAAGCACAAGGCAGAGCAAGGCGAGAGACTGCGTAGACGACAGCAAGTGAAAGCGGAAAGCACACACCAGCAGCGACGGTCTTGACACCCTCGGCATAGATGGCTCGGGCGAGAACGGTAGCGGTCGTCGTTCCGTCTCCGGCAGCCTCGTTGGTCTTGCTAGCAACGTCCTGGACGAGTCTGCACCACACAAACCCCAAATAACCCCCCCGCAAACGAAATTCAGCATCCTGAGCTCAGTTGACAGAGACCTGACAAGGAGGAACGCACCGAGCACCGAGATTCTCAAACTTGTCCTGGAGGACGATGGCCTTTGCAACGCTGACTCCGTCTGTGCCGAGGTCCCCCGAGAATGAAAAGTGTCAGCTCTATCCCTTCCCGACACATTCGAGCGAACGGAGTCCAAGCAGGAGCACAGAGAGCGATGGGCAAGACGCACCCTTGGTGATCTTGGGTCCTCCGTAGGGCTGCTCGATGATCACGTTTCGGCCTGCCCGAGGTTCCGAGGGTGGTGGGGAAGGAGAAGCGCGACGGCGAGGCGGAAGGCAAAATAGTTTCCAGAAGATGGGCTCCAAGGACGAGTCAGTACATCAGAGCAAGGAGAAGAAGGTCTGGCGAGAGCTGTTTTAGAACGCACCCTTGGGACCGAGGGTGACGCTAACGGCGTTGGCGAGGATGTCGACCCCCTTGAGCATGGCGGCCCGGCCCTCGTTGGAGAACTTGATCTCCTTGTGGGAGGCGTACGCTCGGGAAAGAGCGGCGGGACGGCTGACTGCCGAGCGGGCGATAGCTCGGAGGGGGAGAGCGGACGACAGCATCTTGTGTAGAGAGTAGAGGAGGATGAGGTTCGGAGGGAAGGCAAGCTGGGCTGAATCTCGCTGAGGGAAAAGTGGAGGGCGCGCGCGGAGAACATGCGAGAGCGAATCCAAGTCCCTCCCCAACCTCAACACCCATCCTCTACACAATGGTCAGCCCCATCTTGTATAGAGACAGCATGCAGGAACGCTGACAGAACAGTACTGCAGTCCGCCACGTTCAAGTCCATCAAGTCGCTCGCCCCCCTCTTTGACCGGGTCCTCGTCCAGCGCTTCAAGGCCCAGACCGTAAGCCCTGCCTGCCTTCCTTCCCTCACCTCCCTCACTCTTGCGAAACCTGACATCCCACTTTGTTGCCTGCTTGACTTTGGTAGAAAACCGCCTCGGGCATCTTCCTCCCTTCGACGGCTACGGCCAACCCTCTCCCTGAAGCGACCGTCATCGCCGTCGGCCCCGGAGCTCACGATGCCGTTCGTCCCCCTCCCTCCCACCCTGCTATCCCCCCTTTTCAGATCTTCACCCTTCTCCTGCCTTTAACTAGTGGCTGACACGGACTGTCGCTCTTTTGGGTCTCGTGTTTTGGAACAGGCTGGTCAGCTCCAACCTTGCTCGGTCAAGGCGGGCGACAGAGTCCTCCTGCCCGGTTGGGGAGGAAACTCGATAAAGGTCGGAGAGGAGGTACGTACTCCTTTCCCTCTCTTTCTTTTCTCAGGAGGCTACAGAGGACTCTCGAGAGAGGAATAGGGAGAGAAGATGTTTCAGGGAGTCTTGGAAAGATGGGCTTTTGTCGGGACTGACTCTGCGCCTCACTTTGGCTCACCTCTTTCTGCAGGAGTACTTCCTCTTCAAGGACTCGGACATACTCGCCAAGATCACTGAGTAAAGGCAACGGATCGACAAAAAATCATCAAATTAAGTCAAAAGTTGGGCAGAAGGGGTTTGTGTGAGGGCCAGAAGAGATGGACGCGGTTGCCGGTTGTGCTCTCTCAAACACGTCTGGGCGTTCGACTTTCTCTCCCAATCTTGCATGATCTAGTCTTCTCCTTTTTGCCCTTTCCAAGAGCAATAGAAAGAAGGCTTTCGAACGAGAACTAGATTCGCGCAGGAGGAGGGGAAACCGAAGATGATCGCAGGATGCGCTCAATGGTCGGCCCAGAGAACAGGGTCCGCACCAAGTGAACAACCGCCTTAAATGGATTCGGACAGAGCATCGCATCTTTACATGGCTTTAAGGATTGATGAAGGGACCCAGGAGTAGAGAAAAAGAGAGAGAACGAGGGAGAAGGGAAAGGGGTTTACATCACATCTCGGAAAGAGGACAGAGGGGGGAGAGTACAAAGACGCCATGTATGGCAATTCACTGCTTCTCCACAAAGACGAACCCAGTGCTGCTCTCGCCGTCGACCGACGTGGTCGTGGACGTTGCGTTGGACGGTCCTTCGTCGTCGTCGTAATCGTCGTTGATCGACCGGAAGGGCTCGAGCGGAGGGGCCAACCTCGGCTCGTCCTCGTCTGCTCCTTCGAGGACTTCGTCTGCGGTCGTTGACAGCGCGGGAGAGAGGGGGGTGTACGTCGGGGGTCGGTCGGAAGAGGTGGACAGGTCGGACGACGCCCAGTCTGGGGAATGAGCCAGGCAGAGGCGGGGGGACAACGACGACGACGGCGAGGAGGACACCGAGCTGGCAGGCGAGGAAGGAGCGTAGTCGCCATCGACGTTGTTGTCCATCGAAGCTGCCGGAGAAGGAGGGATGGGATACGCTCCGACGGACGGGATGCCGCTGCTCGCGAACCGGTTGGCGAGCGAGGCCGACCAGAGCGAGACGGGCGAGTTGCGGCCGGAGTTCAACGCCGAGGTCGAGGGCGACTCGGTCGGCGTGGGTGCGGATGAATTGCGCGCCGACCGGTTCTTGATGGCCTGCTCGACCTTGAGACGCGTCTCGCCGCCGATCTCTCGCGTCTGGACCCGTCGTCGGTAGAAGAGGACGTAGGCGGCGGGGGTCTGGAAGACGTAACAAGGGAAAGTCTGTCAGCGACGGGGCAGTTCTGCAAAGAGACAATCCTAGAGACTCACGACGACGCTGGCCGGGTTCGAGATGGGCGAGACGTGTGAGTCGTCAAAGTTGTACCAGTTGCCGTCCTCGCCGCTCTTCGCCGCAGCCGTGTAGTGCCCTCCTCCCAAACCGCCAAAGTGCTGGTCGACACCGTCTAAAGGACAAGGCGAGGCAGGCACACGAGAAGAGTGGTCAGAATCGGCCCAGAGGGAGAGAAATTGGGAGGAGCTGCGACGCACAAAGGTCGTAGATGAGGGGCTCCTTCGAGCTCTCCAAGCCCAACTCCTCCGTCGACCCTCCCGCGAGCTCGATGCTTTGCACGACCTGGCGCTCGAGCACGCGGTCGGCAAGATCAAAGTCGGTCACGGGGAACTCGATCAGGTTGTCAATCTTGTCCCGCAGGCCGCGCGAGCCGCCGAACCGCTTGAGGTGGACGACGAGGATATCGGGCGTCTTCCACAGCTCGAGCTTCTTCGTCGCGGCCTGGTGTTCCTTGCACTGCGAACGAGCAACAAGGCGGAAGGGGGATCACTCATCAGTCACAAAGCGGCGGCAAGAGGATCGTCAGATGGGAAAAGAGGCTTACGTTGGAGCAGTACCACAGGTCGTCCTCGCCGAGCGTTTCCTCCTTCGAGAACTCATCAAGGCAGTCCTGGATGCTCAGTACGGCCTTTGTCCGGCGCTTGCCCATCTCGGCCGCGAGGGACGGGTCGACAAACTTTTCATAGCCCATGTCGAAGGCCGAGCTCGACTTGCTTCCTAGCAGGTTGACGAGATCGCGTTTCGACCAGACGCAGACGATTCCCACGCCGTGCTGGACGAACGACGCCGGTCGGCTCTCATCGTCGGCGTCGTCGTCCGAGGTGGGGTCGCTGGACGAGTCGAGTCGGTTGCCAAACAGGGGTCGCTGAACGGCCGGTCGGCCTCTGAAGGGCGCTCCGAGAGGTACCAGCTGCGAGAGGTCCTTGCCGTCAGGGATCGAGCCCGAGTAGTTGCGTCGCTCCTCGAACACAAAGGGCTCGAAGAGAGTCCGCAGTTGCGGGAGGGCTGCTGAGGTGGGGACGGCGGCTGAGGCGCCGTCGACGAGAGTCGGGTCGATGACAGCAGGCGAAGGTGCGGTCGAAGTCAAGTCGGTCGACGGCAGCGGCGTCAGGTCGGAAGCGATCGTTCCGTCCGGGAAGATGCTCGTTGTCGGAGGCGTAGGGACGTCCAGGCCCGACGCGTAGATCTGCATCGGAGCGACCGACTCTTCCTCCACGTCCATCTCGCCCTCCGTCGCGCTCGCCTCCTCCTCCTCCTCCATGAGCTCGTCCACGTCCTTCTCAGCAGAAGCGGGAGCGGGAGCGACCGCCCTCATGAACGTCATCGGCGTCGAGTCAGGGACGAGCCGAATGTACTGCTCCAAGATGGCATCGACGATCGCCTGCTCGTCCCTCGCCTGCTCGGCTGAGAGGGTGATGAAGAACGGCGCGCCGACGGGATCGGGCGCGTCCCCCCCTCGGTTGTACTCCTGCGAGCGCGTGTCCCTAGCCGTGAAGACGGGGATGACAAAAGTGGACTTGTCCTCGGGTCGAACGGTCTGCAAAGAGGGGAGGGGGGCATGCCGTCAGTTCTGTCCTCAGAGGTTTCCATCAGGAGGCAAGAACGTGAAGGAGAGGAAATCAACTCACGTCGTGTCGGACCTGAAGCTTCGTCCCAACCTCGTAGAAGACGATGACGTCCGCCGTCTGAATCTCGCCAAACGGGTCGTGGTCGGCAAACGACTTGTAGAACGTGCTGTGCCAAATCTCGCCCGCGTAGATCTAGCCCCATCGAAAACCCCGGCGCCAAGAGAGGGTCAGCAACTCACGAGAAAGGGGTTGAAGGGGATAAATGGATGGGAGGAAGGGAGGAAGGGGAAAGGGGATGGAAGTGTAGAAGAGGGAACGTACCGTAGCAGGGTCAACGTCAAACCAACTCCCAATCAAGCTCTTGACGCCCTTGAAGCTAATCTCCTTCGGCACGCTCAGCTCGATCTCGTAACGGACCCCAGAGCGGGGAATGAACAGGACCTTGTGCTGAATCCTTTTCGTCACCGGAACGGGTAGGGTGAGGTACATGAACGGGTCGAAGGTGATTGAGACCTTTGCGCACTTGGGGCAGATGAGCGTCCTGCCCAAGACCGTACCAAGAGGGGGGAAGGCATCGTCAGTCAGAATGGAAGAAAAAAAACGTTAAGGGGAGGGGGGGTTGGACGTACGACTTGTATTGGCCCTGGAAGAGATCGACGATGACGCTGTCGTTCCGCTTCTTGTAAATCTCCCAGCAATCCCGCGCCAACTTGGCCAACTCGACGTCCCCCCCACCGAGCCAATCCGGACTCTCCGCATACGGCTTCTTCTTGATCCGGTTCAGATCCTCATGCAGCCCATCCAGCAAGAAGGTGATGAACTCTTGGGAGTCGTGTTGCTGGTAACCCGAGAAGGAGGGTGCGAACCTCGCGAGTGTCCGTTTGAAGTCGGACGGAGAGTAAGAGGACGAGTGGCCGTGGTGAAGTCGGGTGATGAGGTCGCCAAAGGCATCTGCTACTTGGCCTTTCATGCCAAGCGGGTTGGACCGGTTAATCTCGTCCTTGTACACGCCGGCTGCACCAGACCAAAAAGAAAAAGACAGGTGAGTGTGTCAGCAGAGTGGAAAAGAAGAAGGTAAAGAGAAAAGGAGAAGGTAAAGAGGAAAGGAGGGTCAAGAGGAGAAAACGCACAGAGGAAGTAGCGGTTGAGCTCGGTCGTGTTACTCATGCACTGGATCGCCGAGTTCATGAAGCAAGTGTTGCCTCTGAGCACATCAAGGAGAAGAGAAAATGGGGGAGGAAACCGAACGGTAGAGTTGATCAGTCAGGAGGAAGGACGGAAGGCGACCCAAGCAGCAAGGAGAGGAAAGGAGGAGAAAGTCAAGGAAAACGCACAGGTTGGAAAGACCCATCAACCCACCCTTCCCCTTTCCCCCTTCAACCGGTCCGTGACTCTTGCTCCTCGTCAACATCCCAGCGACCCCACTCATGAAGCCCTTTTTCAAACCTGAGGAGGGCTCATCCTTCCGCTCACCACTGCCTGATGCGACAGCGTTGCGTCCTTCGAGGGAGGCTACGAACCCCGGTGCAGCAAAGAGCGGACCTCCTGGCTGGTTTGTCGTCGTCGTCGTCGGTGAGGAGATGGGACCAGCCGGGTCGCCCGTCATAGGCCATGTCCCCTCGAAAGCCACCTCGAGAGCCAGCACAACTCCGTCCCCAAGGGAAAGCGTCTCAAGCGTCTCCTTCTCCTCCCCCGCTCTAACTAAATCCGCACCGTTCGCCTTCGCCTGACCCACACTCAGAATCGCCGGCAACCCTCCACCTCCTCCCGCTTGAGCTGAAGCATCCGCCAACCTCCACAACCTCGTCGAAGAGGGCGTCAACTTGAACTTGTTGTGCCTACAAAGCTGGACGAAAAACATCTTGAACGACGTCGAGGAGGAGATCTTCACGACGTGGGGTTCGAGGAAGGTGTGCGCTCGGCCGGTCGGGTCGGGTCCAATGACGGGTGGGGCGATGAAGTGGACCGTCAGGGTCGGTTCCTATTCGAACGACCAGCCATAAAAGAGACCGAAAAGAAGGTCGCGTCAGTTCTTCTGTACACAGGGGAAGAGGGAACCAGAGAGAGAGAGAGAGAAAAGAGAGAGGGGAATACGTACGTAGAACTCGACGCGTTCGTTCCCCGGTCCTCCTCCGCCGGGGATAACCTTCCTCTTAACCTCTCTATCAAACCCAAACCAAAGGACGAGCATCTTCCAAGCTGCCTCGGGCACCATCTCTACGTCTACTCCTTCTTGCAAGTGCAGGGCGAGGGTAGGACCTTCGTTGACGAAGAGTGGGGAGTTGGTGATTGGGCGGAGGGAGTCGAGCGAGGGAGGGGTGGGGTCGTCCTCCATGAGGGTCGAGAAGCGTCGGTACCACTACGCATCCCAAGGCAAAACCGTGTTTCGGCGAGAAGGGGGGGGGGAGGAAAGAAGCGAGAGAAGTGGTCGTTCAGCGATAGGCTGGAGGAAAGGGAGAGGGGAGAAGGGGGAGGAACGGACCTTTCGGTCGATCAGGAACCAAAAGTCGCCCGTGTTCAAGGGCTGCTTCTTGAAGTCTGAACGTAGCAAGCGAGCGAAAGCGAAAGAGGAGGGAGACCCATCGGCAAGAGGTCGAGAGGATCAGCTTCTGGGCGGTTCGGAGGCTGAGAGAAAGAGAGTGAGGGAGGGCAGGAGAGCCGAGAGAGAGCACGTCGCGCGCGAGTACGGTTCAAAACAAACCACAAAAAGAGACACAGCGAAGGAGAGAGAGAGGGAGAAGAAAGAGAGACGCACTGGTGATCATTTCTAGCTTCTCTGCGCTCGTGAGGAGGTCGTGCGTGTTGTCCTCTTGCAGTTGGGCTTCGAGTTCGTCGCCCATCGAGCTGGAGGCGACAGTGGTGGCTGTTGCGGGCGGGGTGGACGACGAGACGGCCAGAGAGCCTGTGCTGTCGGACGTAGCCGGCGCAGGCAAGGCAGCGTGTGAGGGTGCGGGGGTTTCGTCTGGGTCCGAAGAAGAGAGGTGGAGGTCCTCCATCCCTTCGGTCTCTGCCTGGGCGAGAGCAGTGGACGGAGGAGGAGGCGACTGGGGTTCAGAGTGGACCGACATGGCCCGTTTTGGGGAGGACGACTCCGAGTAGGCGTCCGTCTCGAGCGGCCGCTTCGAGTGCTGCATCCGCGCTCAAATTAGAGGGGGTTGAGGGAGAGCAGAGGGCAGAGAGTGGGTTGGGTGAGGAGGATGAAATTTCTTTTTCTCGTCAGACTTTTTTTTCGCCTCCGCTCACATCAATCTCCCTCCCTCCGAGCTCAGCCCAACCCACACGCTCTCTGCATTCTTTTCTCTCGTCTGCCTTTTCTCCCCCCCCCCCCCTCTCTCTCTACCCTCTCGTGCACACAGCCCTCCTGCCAAAGTATCGGATAAGCCCCTCCTCCTGCGGACGATGGCGTCCCAGATGAACCAGCAAGTCGAGACGTTTACCGTCCTCTTCCACAAGCTCAAGCGGACCAGGTCCGTCTCCTTTGCTTCTCTCCTGCCTGCAGCTCGTTACTGATATTCCCCTGCTCTCTTTCTCTCTGCCCGCTCAGGACCGAGGAAGAACGTCTAGCAGCAGCTCTCGACCTCAAGGACTACGTGCGCCCTCCGTCCCTCCTCTCCATTCCATCGCACACCCTCCCGAAAGCTGACCCCTCGCCCTCGACTCCCTGCCTTGCTGTCTGGCAGTGCGTAGAAGAGTACTCAGGCGAAGAGCGTTCCAAGATTCTCTGGACCGAGATCGTCAAGGAGCTCTTTGCGCTTCCTCATGATCAGCCGAGGGAGGAGAAGCTCGCCGTTCTCGCGGGCATGAGTACGTCCCCTCCTTCCATCCCTCTGCCCTTCTGCCTGCCTGCCCTTCCTTCTTGCTAGAGATGGAGCTAATTGGATTCTTTAACCCTCTCCATTTCTGCCTCAGTCGAGCTCGTGTCGAGTCTGCAGCTGCCCGTGTCGCATCAGATCCTCCTCCGGATCTACGGACGTACGTTCCCTTCTCCCTCCCTCCTCCCACCTTCCCTTCGCTGGAAAGGCCTGACCTCCAAAATCCCACTCGCAGTCCTCTTCCGAAAACTCTCTGAAGAGTATTTCTCCCGAAAGGATTACGACGTCACTGCCCAAACGTGCCGGCTTGTCGGGTTCATGGCACTCAAAGGTAGTCGGAGCGCAGAGATGAACATGAACCTCTCCACAGAGCTCAAAACGTTCATCGCCATCCTCGGGGGTGAACAACCTGGTCTGGCCGGTACGTCCCTCCTTCTTCCTCCATCCCTTCTCTCTCTCTCTCTCTCTCTCCCCGAATTGCTTTTTGGGTGTAGGTTTCCTGACCCCCAACCAACCCTCCGGCTCGTCACAACGCAGGCAACGACATCTCGCGCTACCTCCTCCTCATCCGAGAACTCGCCCTAGTCGTACCTTCCATCGTCCACCCTTACGTCCCCCAAATCCTCGCCTCCATCTGGTCCTCCCTCCGCGACCCTCGTCTAGTCCTGCGCGAACGCGCCGCCCTACTCGTCTCCCAATGTCTTCAGATCCACTCTGCCAGCCCAACAAGTGGACGGGAGGCAAAGGCGAGGTTTGCGAGTTACGAGAAGTTGTTGGAGGAGGCGAAAGGGGGGTTGGTACAGATGGGGAATATGGAGGCTGTTCATGGGAGTATGATGGTCTGCCAGGCGTTGTTTGATCATGGAGAGATGGTCCGTTTTCCCTCCCTTCCTCTTTCTCCATCCCAAAACGGTTTCTGACCCAGACGGGAACAATCTTCTTCTTCTTTTTTTGCGGGGTTCGGGTTCGGGCAGTTCATGGACGTCCACTACGACAAAGTGTGCGACCTCATCCTGCGGCACAAGGAATCCAAAGACTCGATCATAAGGAAGACGGTCATTACGCTCATTCCGCACATGGCGGCGTACGACCCTCAGGGGTTCTGCGACGAGCACCATTCGGGGGGGACGACGACCATCATGGGATTCAGCTTTTTGACGGTCAGCATGCGGTTCTTGCTTGGGCAGCTGAAGAAGCCTGAAAAGGCATTTGGTACGGATTTTCTCTCTCCTCTCCTACCCCACCCTCCCCGATCGTCAAGTTGCCTTTCAAAAAGTCAGGATGTTGGGGCTGACTCGAGATTTTTCGTCGGAACGCGGGCGTGTAGCTTTCCTGAGTATTGGTCATGTGGCGGCCAAGGTTGGGACGGAGATGAAGGGCTTCCTGGACGGCATCCTCACGGCCATTCAAGACGGTCTTTCCCAACGGGGGTTCGTTCCCTTCCCCTTTTACTGCTCAACGACCACCTATCTTCTCCAAGCTGACGCTCCCCTTGCTTCTCCTCGGGACGTTGTTTACCTTTCTTGGTACTGAGCAGGAAAAAGAACGCCCCGCCCGAAGACCCCATCTTCCAATGCATCGGCATGCTCGCCCGCGCGTTCGGCCCGATCCTGACAAAGCACATGCACGACCTGCTCGACCTGATGTTTGCGAGCGGGCTGGGCGAGCCGCTCAGGGAGGCGTTGATGGTTACGGCTGAGAGCATCAAGCCTTTGCAGCGCACTATTCAAGGTTCGTCTCCCCCCCCCTCCCCCTCCTCCTTCTCCTTCTCCCTTTCCCTCTCCATCTGTCGTCTTAGCACCTCCTGAAAGGCGTGTCTGAACCCTTTCAAACCTTACTTCGCTTGACCAGACCGCCTGCTCGACATGCTCAGCGTGATCCTAAGCGGGAAAGCCTACCGTCCACTCGGCGCGCCGAAGAAGGCGTCGCTCGCGACGGTCACGCGCGACCTGGCCAACCTCTCGACCTCAACGACGACGATGACGAACGGGACGGGGACGGTTGGGGGAGGAGGAGGGTCGGGCTTGCCAGTTCAGAGTCAGGAGACGGTCGCGCTTGCGCTGAGGACGCTGAGCTCATTTGACTTTGGAGGTGCGTCCCCTTCCCACCCTCCCTCCCTACTCCTTTGTGCTCTGCCTGCCCTCGTACTTCTGTCTGCAAAGTTGAGACGCTGACTTTCTCTCCGGTACCACCTTGACATCGCCCTTCCTTCTCTTGACATCGCCTACCTTCTTTCTGTCCGTCTCAACTCATACAAAGGCCACGTCTTGAACGAGTTTGTACGGACGTGCGCCCTGCCGTACCTCGAGGACGACAGCATGGAGGTCCGTCAAGCAGCCGCGCTCACGTGCTGCCGGTTGCTCGCCAAGGACCCCATCTGCTACCAGACGAGTGCCCACTCGATCAAAGTCATGAGCGAGGTGCTCGAAAAGCTGTTGATGGTCGCCATTGCCGATCCTGGTCCGTTCTCCTTCTTCTTCCTGACCCGCTTTCCACCGCTTCGGTTTCGCTGAACACCATCCTAACGTTCTTTTCCATTCAAAAGAGTCTCGAATTCGAGAGACGGTCCTGCGCGAGCTTTCGGACGAGTTTGACCGCCACCTCGCCCAGGCCGAAAACGTCCGGACGCTGTTCATTGCCCTGAATGACGCAGTGTTCTCGAACCGGGAGCTCGTGATAGGCATCATTGGTCGACTAGCGCTGCACAACCCGGCCTACGTCATGCCGTCGCTGAGGAAGGTGCTCATCCAGATGATCTCGAACCTCCAGTTTTCGACCCGAATGTCAGTCGTCTCGTCCGAGGTCTCCTCGCCGTCGGAAAATCCTCAAAGACTGACTCTGTGCTTCTCTTTCTCTTTCTCTTGGGGAACAGTCGACAAAAGGAGGAGACGACCAAGTTGCTCTGCCTCATGATCAAGGAGACACCGACGCTCGTTATCAACTACACCGCAGAGCTGCTCGACGTCCTCCTCCGTGCGTCCGAGGACGACGCGTCGACGCCGGTCGTCGAGGCTCACGTGCTCACGTGCCTCGGCGAGCTCGCTCAGGTCGCAGGCGAGAACATCGGTCCAAAGGTGATGGAGATCATGAACCTCGTCATCCGAACGCTCCAGGACTCGGCCTCGCCGACGATCAAGCGGGACGCTGCCCTCCGGACGCTCGGCCAGGTTGCCTCGTTCACCGGGACCGTCGTCGACCCGTACGTTGACTACCCCGAACTGCTCGTAATCCTCAGTCGACTCGTCAAGGTCGAGAGCGCCCCGCACGTCCGCAAGGAGACCATCCGAGTCATCGGTATCCTCGGAGCGCTCGACCCTTACCGCCGCAAGGTCCTGTTCGAAAAGGTGGACGAGAGTGCCAAGGAGCACATTCGGTCTCAGCACACCGACATCAGTCTGCTCATGACGACCGCCGGCAGCCAGTCGAACGAGGACTACTTCCAGGCCGTCGCGTTCAACTCGCTCGTCGGCATCATCTCGGACCCGGGCCTGAGTGCGCTCCACTACACCAAGGCGATGGACGCCATGATCTACATCTTCCTCACCCAGGGCCTCAAATGCGTCTCGTTCCTGCCCCAGGTCGTGCCCGCCATGCTGTCGGCCATCCGGCTCAGCAGCCCGGCCTACCAAGGTCCGTGGCTTACCAAGCTCGGCAGTTTGATCTCGGTCGTCAAGCAGCACATCCGAAACTTCATCGACCCGATCCTGTCGATCGTGCTCGACTTCTGGGATCACCCGTCGCTCCAGACGGTCGTCATCCAGCTCGTCGAGGTGACTGCGCGGGCGCTCGAGGGAGAGTTCAAGGCCTTCATCCCTCGACTGCTCACCGTCATCCTCCGAACGTTCGACGCCGACTCGAGCAAGTACCAGTCGTCGGTCCTCGTCGCGCTCCTGCACGCGCTCGGCGCGTTCGGTCTCAGCATCGAGGAGTACACGCACCTGATCCTGCCGGCGATCCTCAAGCTGCTCGACCAGCACGACACTCGCCAGGCCGTCAAGGAAACGGCGATCAACACGATTGGCGTCCTCGCCCGACAGGTCAACTTCTCTGAGCAGGCCTCGCAGATCATCCACCCGCTCTCGAGGGTTGTCCTCGCGGCCAACCCGAGCGACAAGGAGTCGGAAGTCCTCGCCAACCTCGCCATGAACGCCCTCTGCTCGCTCGTCATCCAGCTCGGGTCCGACTACGCCATCTTCATCCCCATGATGGACAAGATCATCAAGACGAGCAAGGTCCAGCACCCGGCATACGACCAGCTGGTCGCCAAGATCTTGAAGCGCGAGCGCCTGCCGCAGGAGTTTGGCAAGCTCAACGGAGCGGCCGTCAGCACTGAGGTCAAGGCGACGGCACCCGCCCAGTCGGCCCTCAACCAGCAGTCGCTCAAGCAAACCTGGGATACCTCCGTCGTCTCGACCTCGGACGAGTGGAGGGACTGGGCCAAGGGTCTCGGCAGCGAACTCCTGCGCGAGTCTCCCTCAGTTGCCCTCCGGGCCTGCCAGGATCTATCGGAAGAACACGAGCCGCTCAACCGAGAGCTCTTCAACGTCGCCTTCATCTCGTGCTGGGTCGTCCTCTACGAGCCGTACCAGGAGGATCTTGTCAACTCGATCGCGGCGGCCATCTCGGCCCCCAATTGTCCGCCCGAGGTCGTCAACCTCCTTCTCAACCTGTGCGAGTTCGCCGAACACGACGACAAGGTCCTGCCTCTCGACCCCAAGATGCTCGGTCAGAACGTGAGTATCTCGTTTCTTGTCTGCAGCCCTCTCTTCGCGCATCTTGCTGACAGAGTTGCCTCTACTCTCTAGGCCCTGCAACATCGTGCGTTCGCCAAAGCGCTGCACTACAAGGAGCTCGAGTGGTTCACCGATCCGTCGGCCGACGTCGTCAAGGCGCTCATCAACGTCAACAGCAAGCTCCAACAGCAGGACACGGCCTGGGGTATCCTAACCTTCGCGCGGCACGAGGACGAGCAGTTCGACCACTCGCAGTTTGAGTACGAGCGCTGGTACCTCGAGCTCAATCGGTGGCAGGAAGCCTACGAGGCGTTTGACCGAAAATCGCTCGAGGGCGAGGAGGACAGCGAGATCATCTTCGGAAAGATGCGCTGCCTGCACGCGCTGGGCGAGTGGGACAAGCTGTCGGACTTCGTCCAAAGCAGGTGGAGTTCAGTCGGCCAGTCGGACCATCGGCAGATGGCGTCGCTCGCCGCCGCCGCCGCGTGGCAGCTCAAGCAGTGGGACCTGATGGAGGACTACGTTGCCGTCATGAAGAAGGACACGCCCGACTACTTCTTTTACAGGGCCGTCATCTCGATTCACGGCAACCAGTTTGGCAAGGCCATGAAGTACATCGACAAAGCTCGCGTCAGCGTCGACCCCGAGCTGCACTCGCTCTTCAGCGAGAGCTACACTCGAGCCTACAAGTACGTCTCCCCTTAGCTATCCTGTCGTCAAGGAAAGGTCCTAACTTTGCTCTCTTCTCTCCCCTCTCTAGCGTCCTGATCCGGATCCAGATGTTGTCGGAGCTGGAAGAGATCATCACCTACAAGAAGCAGGCCGACCAGCCGGACCGTCAGGCGACGATGCGCAAGACGTGGATGAAGAGGCTCAAGGGCTGCGAGCAGGACGTCGAGATCTGGCAACGGGTGCTGTCGGTTCGAAGTCTCGTCCTCACGCCCAGCCAGGACAAGGACATGTGGATCAAGTTTGCCAACCTCTGCCGCAAGTCAGACCGCCTCGGACTGGCCGAAAAGACGCTCAATTCGCTGCTCGGTCCACAAGACTCCGGTGCCGGGGACGGAGCTTTGCAGGCTCCTCCCCACGTCGTCTACGCCTACTTCAAGTACACCTGGGCTCAAGGATCGAAGCAGAACACCCTCGCCTGGATTCAGGGTTTCACCCTCAAGCTCACAGCAGACCTCGGTCTCGAGTCGCCCGACTTTATCCCTGCGCCCGAGGCTCGAAACGAGTTCACCCAGCTGCTCGCCCGCTGCTACCTCAAGCTCGGAGAGTGGGACGTCGCCCTCCGGGAGGACTGGATCGTCGACCACAACGCCGAGATTCTCACCTCGTACCGACGCGCCACCCAACTCGACCCAGACTGGTACAAAGCCTGGCACGAGTTTTCGCTCCGGTCGTTCGAGATCATCCAGCACTTCGAGTCGCAGCCGGATCTCGTCGACTCGGACGTCTTTGCCACCTACGTCGTACCAGCGGTTCAGGGTTTCTTCCGGTCGATCGCTCTGTCCAAGGGCAACTCTCTGCAGGACACATTGCGTCTCCTCACGCTCTGGTTTAAGTACGGTTACCACGACCAGGTCAACATCGCCATCTCGCAGGGAGTCGGAAGCGTCAGCATCGACGTCTGGCTCGAGGTCATCCCTCAGATCATCGCCCGAATCCACATCTCAAACTCGCTCATCCGTAGTGCGATCGCCCAGCTCCTCAACCTCGTCGGTCGGGCTCACCCGCAGGCGCTCATCTACCCGTTGCTCGTTGCGGCCAAGTCGCAGGTGCTCATGCGCAAGGAGGTCGCCAACAGCATCATGAGCCGCATGCGGGACCAGAACGCTCTTCTCGTCGAGCAGGCCTCGCTCGTCAGCCACGAGCTCATCCGGGTCGCCATTCTCTGGCACGAGTTATGGACCGAGGGACTCGAGGAGGCTTCCCGGTTCTACTTTGCTGAGCACAACCCCGAGGGCATGTTCAACGTCCTCGAGCCGTTGCACGACATGATCGAGCGAGGAGCCGAGACGCTGCGCGAGCAGTCGTTCATCCATTCGTTCGCCCACGACCTCGCCATCGCTCGGGATTACTGTCGCCGATACCGCTCGCACGGAGACGCCAACGACCTCAGCCAGGCCTGGGACAATTACTACATGGTCTTCAAGAAGCTCACCAAGCAACTGCAACAGCTGCCGACGCTCGAGCTGCAGTATGTCTCGCCCAAGCTGCTCAAGGTTCGCGACCTCGAGCTCGCCGTGCCTGGTACCTACCGCACCCGAGGTGAGGTCATCAAGATCGTCAGCTTCGTGCCGACCTTCACCGTCATCACGTCCAAGCAGCGGCCTCGACGTCTCACAACCAAGGGTAGTGACGGCAAAGACTACCAGTTCATCCTCAAGGGTCACGAGGATCTGCGGCAAGACGAGCGGGTCATGCAGCTCTTCGGTCTCGTCAACACCCTCCTCTCGCACGACCCCGAAAGTTTCAAGCGACACCTCCACATTCAGACCTACTCGATTACCCCGCTGTCGCCCAACTCGGGAATCATTGGGTGGGTCCAGGATACCGACACGATGCACGTCCTCATCAAGGACTACCGAGAGTCGCGCAAGATTCTCCTCAACATCGAGCACCGACTCATCCTCCAGATGGCACCCGACTATGACTACCTCACGCTCATGCAGAAGGTCGAAGTCTTTGAGTACGCGCTGGAGAACACGACCGGTCAAGACCTGTACCGCGTCCTCTGGCTCAAGAGTCGGAACTCGGAGTCGTGGGTCGACCGTCGAACGACGTACATCCGCTCCCTCGCTTCGACGAGCATGGTCGGCTACATTCTCGGTCTGGGAGATCGCCACCCGTCCAACCTCCTGCTCGAACGGTTGTCGGGCAAGATCGTTCACATCGACTTTGTGGGTGTCCCTTCCTGGAAAGCCTCGTTTCTCTTCAAAGATCCTTCTGACCTCCCTCTCCCTGTCCATTTTCTCTCTACTTTCAGGGTGACTGCTTCGAGATCACCATGCACCGAGACAAGTTCCCGGAGAAGATTCCATTCCGGCTCACGCGAATGCTCACGAACGCGATGGAGGTACGTTTTGACCGCTCGCGTTGCCTCGACACTGCTTGCAGCTCACGCTGACTCCCCTCGCTCTTCACTCCACAGATCTGTGGTGTCTATGGTGCCTACAGCAGGAGTTGCGAGATCGTCATGCGTGTCGCGCGGGATAACAAGGAGTCGCTAATGGCTGTCCTGGAGGCGTTCGTCTACGACCCGCTCTTCGCCTGGAAGCTGGTCGCAACCGCTCCTGCAGATGCACCCGCTGTTCCAGAGGGTGCGTACTTCCGATCCTCATCGGTGTTCCCTCGCCCTGCTGACCTGTACTTTCTTCTTTCGCTCAGCCGACTTGAACGAGCGAGGTGGCGCGTTCGGAGGAGGCACTCGTCGTCGAGGGGAGGAGAACGAGGAGCTGCGCGGGGTCGACGGACGCGAAGTCCAGAACCAACACGCCATCAAAGTCATCCAACGTATCCAGGACAAGTTGACCGGTCGCGACTTCAAGGCGTCGGTCGTCCTACCCATCGATGTCCAGGTACAGAAACTCATCGAGCAGGCCACCAGCATGGAGAACCTCTGCCAGTGCTTTATCGGATGGTGTAAGATGCCCTTTCGTCTTCCAGCGTCCCGCTCGCTTCCATAAGCTGCCGCTGACATCCGCTGCTTGTCTTTTTCAGGCGCCTTCTGGTGAAACCCCTCTCACTCCCTCGTTCGCGCCTCAGCTCTTGTATCAACCTACGCCCCATCCCGCTCGCATCCCAAACCCTCACGACCGAAACGACCTATCGCATTTGTTCAGCATCTCTTCAGCACTTTATCTTCTCAATGTTTCTTTTCCCTTTCAAGACTGCCCGTTGCTTTGCGCGTGCGACGCTGCCTCGGTCCACCTGGTCGACGCTTGGAAGCCCGTTCCATCGCAGATCAGCGGATCGTGAGCAATCCTCACAAGACTTTCAGACCACTACAGCCTGTGGGAGCACCTCGTCGTTGAGTCGGGTTGGGGATGTGCCCTCGAATAAGTCTCCATCCACAACCCCGACTGGTCGGCACGGCCATCTCTCTTCGACCTTCTCTCCTACCCGCCCCGCCCCTCTCCCTCTCTCTCTTCCTCAAAAAAAACCCGCTGCTTCTTCCTTTTCCGCCTCAGCCGACTCAGGCCAACTTCCAACCTCGACCAGACGGTCTGCCGTGACGCCTTCTCCTGCTGACAAAGCGAGTCTACTGACGCATTTCGCAAGAGCAAGGCCGAACAAAAGGGAGGAAAAAGGAGTTCGTTCTCTCTCCCACCAACTCCCACCTCACCTTTTATCCCTGCTACTCAGAGCCACAGCCATGACTCCCATCGCCACTCAGACCGTCCGACTCGACGACGACGCCGAGGTCTTCTACCGCTCTGCCGGACCCGTCGACGCTCCCGTCCTCCTGGCCCTTCACGGCTTCCCCACGTCCTCACTCCAGTACCGATATCTCATCGAGGGCCTCAAGAGCGACTTCCGAGTGATCGTGCGTCCCTCTTCTCCTCTTTGCCGCCTCGTCTGATTCTGACGTCGTCCTCTCTCTTCACCAGGCCCCCGATCTCCCCGGATTCGGCTTTACTCGAGTCCCATCCTCCTACAAGTACACCTTCGACTCGCTCTCCAAGACCGTCGAAAAGTTCGTCGACAAGCTCGGCCTCAAGTCGTTCTTCGTGTACCTCTTCGACTACGGCGCGCCCACCGCCTTCAGGTTCGTCCTTTTTTCGATCTCTCAACGCTTTTTTGACTAACTTTTCCTCTTCTTCCGGATTTTCAGGCTCGCCCTTCGAAGGCCTGAGCTGATCAAGGGAATCATCTCTCAAAACGGCAACGCGTTCGACGAGGGACTTGGGGACTTCTGGCAGCCCATCCAGTCTCTTTGGGCCGAGTTCACTGAGGAGAAGTATGAAAAGCTCAAGGATCTGTTGACCTTCGAGATGACCAAGTTCCAGGTACTTCTTGCGCTCTGTCCTTCTCAAACTCTCTCACCAGCTGACTTGCCTGCTTCTCTGATCGGTCTCTAGTACGAACACGGCGAGTCTCCCGAGACCATCAAGCGACTTGCGCCCGAGACCTACCACCTCGACTTTGCCCTGCTCTCTCGACCCGGCAACGCCGCGATTCAGCAGGCGCTCTTCAAGGATTACGGGACCAACGTCGACATCTACCCTCAGTTCCAGAAATACCTCGCCGACAAGCAGCCCCCTCTCCTCGCCGTCTGGGGCAAGAACGACGTGATCTTCGTTCCTCCCGGAGCAGAGGCCTTCCCCAGGATCCTGCCCAAGGCCAAGGTCGTCCTGCTCGACGCCGGCCACTTTGCGCTCGAGTCGCACACGGTTGAGATTGTCGGTCTCGTCAAGGACTTTCTGAACGAGCACAAGTAGGGATTGTTGCCGTCTGAGGGGCGCACGGCTCGATTGGCTTCATCGCTTGCGACCTCTTGCTTTCCTCGCGACTCCTCGAATCCCTCTCGCTTGTACTTTCTTGATTTACGCTTCCCCTATCCATGTTATTCACTTACTCTCTAGTACTTGCCTCTGCGAGATGCGTGTTCCAAAGAAGCAAGCATCCATCGTTTACTCTACCACGTCGCTTGTGCTTGGGACCGCCTCCACAACAACCTTGGCCTCCTCGGTCTCTGCACTCTCGGCCTCACCCTTCCTCCTCGTCCTGGCTCCCTTTCCAGGGAAGAACGCCTGCCTAGTCGCCACACCTCCGTTCCGCCTCCTCCTCTCGAGTTCCTTCCGACTGGCCGCGACCTCGTGCTCGACCTGCTTACCGCCCACTTCGACAAAGGGTACCTCGGTCGGAGCTTTAGGCAAGTCGGACAGAGGCAGGAAGAGCGCCCATTGCGACTGCTCGAGCGGCGACGGTGCCGTCTTCTGCTTTTTTGATTTGGGTGCGTCGGCGGCGACGGGGGCGTCGACGACTGGCGACGGCGAAGGGATGGAAAGGAGGGGCGATGACAAGAGCTGAGCGAGAAGGGGGTAGGTAGAAGGGACAAGAGACATCTCGCCCGTTGGAGAGAGGCAGACAAAGGCGATGCCGATCGGTCTCGGCTCGGAAGTCGTCGATGATGATGGGTGGGTCGCGTCAAAGGTGACGGCAAGGAGCGTCTCGGTCGACAAGGATGCGGGAAGACGGTGGTAGGCCAAGATGGGGGAGCCGATGTCGAGGGAGATTACGGGAGAGGACGAAGTGAGAGGAAGCGAGATGCTGAAGATTGCGGTCGCACTGTTTGAAAACGCGGTCTCGCAGCTTCAGTGGTTGCGCGCGCGAGAGAGGTGAACTGGAAGACGAACCCGAGCGAAAAGAACATGAGCCTTTCGCCAATCTGCTGCAGACCCAACACCGCAAGCCCCGAATCCTCTTCCCTCTCGCCTCCTGCGGCTCCCGCAGGCACGGCAACTCTGCTGTCGGCCTCCAGATCGACCGTCTCCTCAACCTCATCCCCTTGAGCCTCAGCTGCAGACGTTGAGGCATCCGCAGCCTTCTCGCTCGAAGACTGTGTGGCACTCGGCTCAGGCGCCCAGTGCCGCCTCTTGCCACCTCTGACAGCAATGTGCTTGGCGACAGCGTCCAAGATAGGGACCTTGACAGCACACTCTCCACTCTTCACGTCCCAGACGTACAGCTCCTTGTCTCCTCCAGCACTGACGACCCTGCCGTCGCCGAGCAGTCCGACGCTCGAGACGAACTTGGTGTGGCCGGCCAGGAACCGCTCGGCAACGTAGCCCTGGGGATAGCGAGACACTCGAACGTGCTCATCTCTGTCGGAGGTGATCACGTAGCCTTCTCCGGGAGTGAGAGTGAGGGAGGTCAGAGGGGAGGTGTGGCCGAGAAGCAGGGTGCCGTCCGGGTTGAGAGAAGGGTCGCCCGTCACTTCGAAAGTGGTCCGACGGGCTGCGAGGTCCGTCGAGGATGCAACGGGGAGGAGAGGGTATCTGCAGAGAAGGACAAGGCCGTCAGCGTTGCGTCCGTCTCACAAGGCTCCGATCACGACGAGAGCTGGCAACGCACGTGTAAGCGTCTCCCAGCTTGTCGCCAAAGACGATCTCGTTGGCCGAGTTGAAGGTGATGGCAGCAATCTTCTTCAGGATCTTGCTGTTCGTCCCGAAACGATTCCGAAAGACCAAAGGGTCAGGTCTCTCGACTTCATCGAAGAAAGCGTGACTGAGAGGGCACGTACCGGACTGAGTTAAGCTTGATCGACTTGCCTCCCTCTTCGACTTCCCAGACCCGGAGCTCCTTTCCATCACACCCGGTAGCGATCCACTTGCCGTCCTTGGAGACGGCCGTCGTTCGGACGAGCCACTTGTGCTGGTCTGCCTCGGGCAGGGTCGAGGTCGACGCAGTTGGTTCGAGCGCAGGGAGTGAGTGCAGGTGAAGGTGTGGGCCGGCGGTGAGGACGAGGTAGGAGTCGGTCGAGAGGACCGACAAGACGGGGTAGGGCGGCGGCGAGGACATGGTTGCTGGGAGAAGGAGCAGTTGGGGCTGAATCCGAGATTTGGCGGCCGAGGCAAGCGTGGGAACCTGCGCCATACGCCATTCAGCCCACTTTGCTTTCAGCCCAACCCTGTCTCTCTCTCCCTGTCTACTCCTCCCTTCCTCACTCTCTCTCAACCTCTAATCATGGCCACCAACATCACCTTCCACCCCGGAGGTACGTCTGAGACTCGTTGTTTCGCTGCAACTCGCTGGCGGAGTCTGTTGCTGACTGGGCCACAAACTCCCTGCCCTGATCTGTCTGTCCCGTTGACCTCGTTCGTGCACACGACCAGCCGTCACTGCTAAGGAGCGATCCGAGCTTCTCGGCCAGAATGGAGCTACCATCTGGCTCACTGGTCTCTCGGCTTCCGGAAAGGTGCGTTGCTCGTTCGTCGCTCGTTTGTACGTTCAGCTCAGACTGACGACCGCCTCCCTTGCTCGTTCGAACAACCCACCAGTCGACGATCGCTACCGCGCTTGAGCAGCACCTCCTCCACCTCAAGCTCCACGCCTTCCGGCTTGACGGTGACAACGTCCGATTTGGTCTCAACAAGGTCTGTGCTTGCTGCGGCCATCCTCGTCGCACGGCGACCCTTCGCGCAACCCAAGCATTAGAGCCTGACATAATGTCTTCTTTTACTCTCTAGGACCTTGGATTCAGCCCCAGGGACCGAGAGGAGAACATCCGACGAATCGGAGAGGTCTCGCTCCTCTTCTCGCAGTCGTCCCAGATCACCATCACCGCCTTCATCTCGCCTTACAAGGCTGACCGAGCCCTCGCTCGAGCCCTGCACGAGGCCTCCACCCCCAAGGTCCCCTTCGTCGAGGTCTTTATCCAAGCTCCTCTTGCCGCTGTCGAGGCCCGAGACCCCAAGGGTCTTTACAAGAAGGCCAGGTCTGGGGAGATCAAGGAGTTCACCGGAATCTCTTCCCCTTGTGCGTTTGCCTTTCCTCTCCTGCTCGTCTCACAGATCGTTCAGTCGACTGACTTTACGACTTTCTTCTCTGCAGACGAGGAGCCCGAGACGCCCGAGATCCTCATCAAGACCGAGGAGGTTTCTATCGAGCAGGCTGTCGAGATCATCACCCAGTACCTCCGGGAGCACAAGCTCATCAACTACTAGATGGGATAAGAGAAAGGGAACCGCAACGCTATGTGATGGACTTGTATGAAGAAACATGGTTGGCTGGACGAGCACAGGCTCGCCCCTCACTCCGCGAAGGCAGAAGCTGCAGGCATGCATTTGGGTGGGCGCGCAAGGTCCTCTCCTCACCGTCACGTTCTCGTTCGTCTGTCCGTTGTCATCATGAGGGAGTGCGTTCGAAGCAAGTGCACCTGGTGTGAGGACCCGATGGCCTCAGTCCCGACGCGTACTGGAGAGCCAGCGCGTCCTCCGGCTGCAAGCTCCCCAGAACCCCCTCTCCCTCTCCCTTTTCTTTCTCGACCTCGACCCTTCCTCATCAGGTCGCCAACACGATGCCAGGACTCCAGGACGTGACGATGGACACCTTCGAGGGCGACCAGGAGGACTTTGACATGATGGACGACGTCGCCCCTGCCGCCGCTCCGCCAAAAGACATCGAGCCGGTACGTCCTGCTTTCGCGCCTTCCCCTGCTACCTTGCGACTTCTCAAAGAGACAGACCCGACGTTGAAATCGGGCCTACAGATTGACGTGGACAAGATTGCGGCGACCCTGGCAAAGGAGAGCAAGGGCAAAGGCCGGGCTGCAGCTGGAGGAGGTCCCTCAGGACCGCTCGACGACAACCTGCCTTGGTTCGTCCTCCCCTCTCGCCTACTACTGTTCAGACACTGACTGACTGGCCGTCGGGCTCTTTCACTGGGATACTACAGGGTCGAGAAGTATCGACCTGTCACGCTCGACGATGTCGTCTCCCACAAGGCCATCACGGGCACCAGTACGTCCCCTCCCTCCCTTCTCCCTCCTGCCTCCTACAGCCATTGACACTCGTGTTCAACCTGCCGAACGAAACAGTTGAGAAGTTCATCGACGCTCAGCGACTGCCTCATTTGCTGTTCTACGGTCCGCCAGGGACGGGAAAGACGAGTACGATCCTCGCTGTCGCGCGCAGGATCTATGGGCAGGACTTCAAGAAGCACATGCTCGAGGTTGGCCCCTCCTTCCCTCTACCTCTCGTTCGTTCGTGCTTGGGTCTGACGGAAGATCGATGGCTTTCTCCCACAGTTGAACGCGAGTGATGATCGAGGTATCGACGTGGTACGAGATCAGATCAAGACGTTCGCCGAGATGAGAGTCTTGTTCAGGTTCGTCCATCTACTCCGCAGATCTGCCTTGCTCGAGACTGAAGCTGCCGTACTTTGATCGAATCCAGCAAGGGCTTTAAACTCATTATTCTCGACGAGGCCGACATGATGACGAACGCTGCCCAAGCTGCCCTTCGACGAGGTTCGTCTTCTTCCCAACTCACGCTCCCCCGTTGCCTGTCGTCTGACCTCTGGTTTTCCACTTGCAGTCATCGAGCAGTACACCAAGAACGTCCGGTTCTGCATCATCTGCAACTACGTCAACAAGATCACGCCCGCGATCCAGAGTCGGTGCACCAAGTTCCGGTTCAGTCCGCTGCCGGTAGCGGAGGTCGCAAAGCGCTTGGAGATTGTCATCGAGTCGGAGAAGTGAGTCGTCGTCAGAGGCCTTTTAATTGCTGGAGATGGGAAGGGAAGGCTGAGCTGCGGTTCGTTTGCTTTGGGAAGGGTCAACCTTCACCCTTCGGGTCGGGAGGCATTGTTGAAACTGTCAAAGGGAGACATGCGACGAGCACTCAACGTCCTTCAGGTCCGTTCACCGTTCCGCTTTCTCGTCTCAGCACACTAGCTTTCTCGTATCGCAAGTAGTGTGTTGACCCGCTCTGGCTACCCTTGGGTCCTTCTCAGGCTTGTCACGCTGCTTTTGACGTCGTCGACGAGACGGCTGTCTACGCCTGCACCGGTAACCCACATCCGCAGGACATCGAGAAAGTCATCAACAGCATGATGTCGCAAGAGTTTACCACCTCCTTCAACTGTACGTTTTCTCTTCATGCCGAGGAGAATCAGTACGTGCACTAACATCCTCTGCTCCGGCGTTGTATTGCAACCTCGCAGTCGTCCAAGCGCTTAAGGCCGACAAGGGACTCGCACTGCAGGACCTCGTTCTCGGAGCTTACGACTTCATTGCTACGCTGGAACTCACGCCGGAAGCAAGGATCTACCTCCTCGAGCAACTCGCATCGACAGAGTACGTCCCTACTCCCTTCTTCCGGCTTATGCGATGCTGACCGTCCTGCTGCACCCTTCTCTACAACAACAGACACCGACTCAGTCTGGGAGGCAACGAGAAAATCCAGTTGACGGGTTTGCTCGGAAGCTTCAAGGTGGCAATGGAGATCAATGCCAAGAAGGCGAGCGATATGCAGACCTGAGAGGCGTTGAGAGGGAGCGACATCTGATCATGACACCTTCTCTTGCTGATCTTTCGCGTTGGACCTTGCGCGCAAAGCGACGGGGGAGGGGCATGAGAGGTACAAGACGCCACGTGGTCTACATCAAGTGCAGTCGCTCGCCGCCGTCGCCTTCCTCCGAATCACTCTCCGTCTCCCCCCTTTCTCCCATCCACGTCAGGCCTGCCCGTCTGAACCCGCGAGATCAGCTTGGGACGGCGGTCAACGCTATTGTGGCGCAGATGCCTCGACTGGTCCTGGATCCCTAGATCCTCCTACCCCTCGCTCTCCGACCCATCCTCGCTCTTGACCATGTCGTATGGACTAGGGTAGGCCACCGACTCATGAACCAAAAACGCTAGGTACCTTGTTTGCAAGATCAGTCTGAGAGGCTAAGCACCTGAGGGAGCTCGACATCAGGCCCAGCAGTTCTGAGGTCCGTCGGAGGGGGGTCGAAGCGCGTCCGGAAGGGGGGTCTGCTTAACCTGGCGGCAACCTGCTGGGTCAACAGAGAGGAAGGGCATGGTTCAGTGATTCAGATCTGTGTCTTCTTCCCTAGACCAGAAAGATACGCACCGTTGTCGCTCGAGAATGTGGTTTGGATGGAGGAGCAATTGTTCGCGAAGGCTCGTTTGCAAAGTCCGCTCGAAGAGTACGCACCAAGTACAGAGGCACTCGTGAGTCAAGTCAGCAGGCCTGGCAATCTGGGCGTCAGCAGAAGGAAGGGGAGCAGTATCAGAAGGGCATGAAAGAGCGACGCTGAGCAGCCCTTCTCTCCCTCAGCCCGTCCCGTCCACCAACTCCTCTGCCAACGGTTGCCCCTCCTCTTACCCCTTTCCCCCTTCCATGGTCACAAGCCTCAACCAAGGGTTTCCCTCCCCGTCCTCTAAGCCTCACTCCGATCGACGCCAGGATCTGGGCCGAGACCGCGTAGTCACTGATTTCGATCTCGTCGGGCGGCCTGCTAAAGTTGCACCTTTTTGGGGGGGCGTCGAAAGCAAACCACCCTAAGGTTCGGGAGTGCAAGGTGCCTCAATTGAAACATGGAGACGCAGACACTCTACTTGATGGGAATGTCTTCATACGGTTGATCATAGAGCAACTCGAAGCCCCAATCACTTTCCGGGTCCATCAGGTCGAAGTCGAGATTTTCTCTGGACATGATCTCCTCTGACGAATTGTGGAACTCCTGGAGGTATTGCTCGCAAGCGTAGTGGACGACGTCCTCCTTGAAAGGGGCGTTAATGGTTGTCCAAGTTGCTCTGGGAGGGACCGAAGGAAAAGGTCTCAAGGGATGAAAACCCGTAAAGCAGGGAGACCGGATACGAGGAGTAGACGTTGAGATTTCGCAGAGATTTGAGCGCGCTAAGAATCGCTTCCGGAAAAGGCAATCTGTGGATGATGGCCGGAGTGACGAACTGTCTAGGGAAGTGAATCGGGAGATGATGGGTAGGAGTGTAAGACAGTCAGACATGCTGAAGCCTGCCAGTCCGAGAGTCTGAGGTCGACCGGGGCGACTTGAAGGACTATTGTCGTGTTTCCGAGGTGGATAGAGTCGATCTTGAAGGCGTCGAGCTTGATCGCAGCGAGGATGTTGCGGGTTTGACTGAATGGACTGAAAGAGTGGAACAGAGTCGCGGAGACGGTTGTTGGAGGATTGACTCGGGGGAAGAGGCTGTCTAAGGAATCGCTGTCCAAAGTTTTGAGGTTGGTGAAGTGGTGCAAGTACGGCAGAAGACGTTCGGACGAGAGAGGTCGCCCCTCACCGATGTAGTGCAGATGCATGACGAGTCGACCAAGAGCTGGGTTGAGTGCGAGAGCGTCGAAGAACCTCTCGCTTCGTCTTTGATGTTTGCCAGGTGAGATCCTGCGGAGGGTGACCGTCCTGAAGAGGATACGCTGACTCTTCGCCAGAGCGGAAAAGGGGCAAACGGGTCAGTAGTGGACGATGTTGCTTCTTCGCCTAACGGAGTCAGAAAATTTACCTTGAAAGGTTTGGAGACGAAAGATAGTGTCTTGAGGATGGTGTTTCGTGTGGTGTCCTTCCACCCCATGAACTCGGCGTTGAGAGGGTAGTGTCGGAGGACCTCGATTAAAGTCCGGCAGGGAGGTCAGGTCGAGTGCTGGACGAACGAGAGCTCTTCCTGCCAGCCGTCGCCTTTCTTGCGAGAGTATCCCAAAGAGTAACAGAGCGCACATTGTACCGTACGAGCAGGATCATTGGAGTCTGAGGGATGGGTTGCTCAGCAGGCCGAACTTCGTGGGCCTGCAGAGCAAGGATCTCATACTGGTCAGCCAGCTAGCACGGTGACACTGATTTGCAGGTCAGACGACTCACTTGGACGTTTTCCTTGAGGCAGAGTGAAGGCAGATCGAGGAGAAGGAGCAAGATGGGCTCTTCGTCCGCCTCACCGCCCAAGTCCGCGGTTGAGCACTCGCTGAAATGAAAGAAGCGAACGACATCTATAAGTTTTATAGCTAGTCCAAGAGAGGAAGTGTCTGGAAAAGAAGGGTCTGTAATGTATGGTGATCTATTGTCGAACCAGCTTGACGACGTTGTACCTGCGCAAAAGAACCGCAACCCAAGTCAGTCTGGATGCGCGGTGGGAGAGTCGAAAGGAGGAAGAGCAACGCACGTCAAGCAGAAGCTCATGACGCAGATTCCGTAGATGGCGAGTGCGAGGGCTGCCCAGGTGAGTCCTCGAGGAGCGGCCTCGTCATGTCTGTGAAGCTGGAAGTAGAAGAGTCCGGGCAAGATGAAGGAGATGATCGTGGATCCGGTCGCGCCGACAAAGGAGAGAACTGCAAAGATGGAAAAGGAGCGTCAGTTCACTTGAATTGAGTAGGCTGGCGAAGGAGGCCTGCACTTACCCGTCTCGAGCTCGTCGACGAGAAGGGCGACGATGAGGCCAAGGATGACGATGGCGGACGTGAGAGACAAGAACATCGTCCTACTCATCTCCTTAGCCTTCCTGACAACAATGCCACTCGCGTCTTCTCCGTCTCGTCCCTCCAGCTCTTCGTCGTCTTCACTCGAAGTGAGAGCGGCGATAACCTTGTCGAGGGCAGCTCGGCAGGGGTGGACTTGAAGAGGGTAGGAGAAGGAGACCATGATGACGATACCGAGACGGCCGATGGCGACAAAGAGAGAAGAGTGAGGGTAGTTCACCAGGATGTTGGAGGCGACGTTCGAGCCGAAAGTGAGATACTGTAAAGTAGGGATTGATCTTGCGCACGTCAGACATGTTTCTCGAAGGAAGATGATGCAGACTGTACGTACACCCGCCAGAGCAATGATCTCGTAGATCACGGTCGCCGATCCGATCGAGATGCCAATGACGGAGTTCATGCGCGCCTGGGTGTTCGACCGCAGCTCGTTGAAGCAGGGGAAGAGATTCTGCCCGCACGTGAAGGCGAAGACGAAAATTCTGTACAATGAGGCACGTAAGTCGTCCATCCGGAGAGCTAGTACGAGGCAAAGAGAGCACTGACGGAAAAGTGCCGATGGCGTTGTGGCTCCAGCGGAAGAACTGAACAGGCCCGGAGGGGGTCATGTCGCCTCGGTCGCCGTGTCGCTTGAAGAAGTAGAAGACGACGATAGCGAGCATGTACAGGATGAACACGAGGGCCGCCTGACTAGTGAACCTCAGACTGGAAATATGGGAGAGCGCAAGGGTTCAGCCTCTGCAGACGGAGAAGCGTAAGGCGTGGGGGACGCACGAGTCCAGTCGCTTCAGCACCGACAGGGGGATGTTGACTGCCATAGAAGCGAGTAGCCAGAACGGTCCCGAGCGAAGTATAGCTGGGACGGGCGTGTCTTCCGAGGTAAGGAGGTTGTAGATCGTCGTCAAGGCCGGCGGCGTGAGCGTGCGGATGATGAGCAGATACGAGGCCGAGACTCCGAAGCACTGTGACGGCTCAAAGAAGTCAGACCGGCGCTAACAGTATAGCAAAAAAATCCAATTCGCACTTTGATGGCGATGGCAGCGTCAAAGAAGACCGTTGCGTTCTTGCCAAAGGTCATCATGGAGACGGCGTTGAAGCTGCTGGCTCGGAACGGTCGGACCTTGGCGGCACAGAGCGAAAGGAGGTAGAGACCGAATCCTGCCGTACCGCCAGAGATGGCACCTGGTTGGAACGATCGTTAGGCTCTGCGGCCTCGACGGGGTTCGTGGACGAGGAGGGGAGGACTCACAGACAAGCATCCCTGGAACGATCCCAACCTGCGAAAAGGCGAAACCAAAAGCGAGCATCCCCGTGCCCTGGGAGGAGGGAGCAGCAGGATAGTCAGTCAACCGAGAGTAAGGGCCAACGAGCAGGGGAGGTTCTCACCAGGATGGTGTTCGCCAGGCTGTCGCACAAGGAAGGGAGATATCAGGTCGGTCAGCCCTGGTCGTTCGACCTCACCAAAACGTAGACTGAAGATTGACTTTGACACGGCCGAGACAATGGAGGCGTTTCCTCCTTCATGGATGTCGAGGTCCAACTCGTCGTCGTCTTTGACGGGTCGGGAGTCTGCGCCCTCGTCGTCGGCCAGGAGGGGGGAGCTGGCGGAGGACGAGACGCTGCGAGGGGAGGCCTTCTTAGGCGACGGAGGAACCGCGGCGTAAGACATGATGTTGAGTGCGAGAGCCCGTAGTTCTAGCGGATGTTGATGCGTAGCCTAGCCTTGTGTCGTGTCGACGAGCGAGGAGGACGGTGGTTTGGGGTGAAGGAGAGACACGCGCTGCCACGGGCTGATCGGGGGAGGCCGTACGCAGCAAAAGAGACGGCACCAGCACGACGCCCCCGCCGATGCTGCAGCTCATGCGCGCGTAAGATTAGGCAGGGCAATAGCGTCTGAGCTCCCCAGCCCGAGATCCGACTTGAGATCGCGAAGGGGGAGGTTCATCGAGGCAGGGCTTCTGCTCTTGCGCATGAGCTGCGAGGTCCACTCTCTGCTCTCGCGCCTCCCGACATCGACCTCTCGCGACCATGGCCCTCTCCATCGGCCACCTGCTCCTCTACTCGCCTCTGCTGAGCCCGCCAGACCGCAAGGCCGACGGAGAGAAGGATGAGGACGCCCAGGAGGCCGCTCAGGTCGCCTTCTACTACTCTAACGACCAGGTTGGGACCAGGGACGGCATGCTCAGGAGCTTGGGGCTGGCAAAGGGCTTGGGCGAGTTCGTCAAGTGAGTTCCCTCCTCGACTCCTTTTTTTCTCTCAGGAGAGAGCTCATCGACCTCTTCGCTGGCATGGTAGAATGATGGCTCTGAAGGAGGGCCAGGAGGGTGCCGACAGCGGCGACGACGGCTCGACGGTAATCACGTCGACTCACTCGACCCTTCTCACTCTCCCCCTCGAATCGTCCTTCAGCCTGCACGTCAAGTTCACCACCAGCGCAAGCTCGACTTATGAACCCTCGGAGCCTCTACCACCGGCCTCTTCGCTCAAGGCGCTCGTCCAACAGGCCTGCCGGCGCTTCTACCTCCTGCACGGCCCCTTGTCTTCCCTGCTGCCCTCTTCGCCTTCGGACAGCGAAGACGTCGCACGGACAAGGCGCAAGGTCCACGGAACTCTGGAGCGTTATTGGAGCGAGTGGATCGAGCACTTTCCCGCATGTACTGATCAGCTCATCTCAAAGTCGCATGGACTGCGCCTGCCTCCCATCTCGGTCACGCCGACAACTCTCCCGCGACCGTTGGCTCTGCTCTCGCGGTCGACCATCCTCACTTCGCCTTCTGCTCAACTCCCCTCAGAGCTTCTGCACCATCTTCTCACGCTCGTTCCTCAACCGCCGGCAGAGGTGGCCGCCCCTCAACCTCAGAACGGCGTCGTCGAGAAGGAAGGCAACAAGTGGTGGGATGGCCTAGGAACGGGCATGTCGACCATGACGCTCGGTCTAGGTCGATCGGGCAGCGCACCGCCGTCGGATTCGACGGAAAAGAAGACCTCGTTCCCCGCTTCCTCCCTGTGGAAGAAGGCGACGACGGACCTGTTCTCCTTCGGGTCGTCCGCATCCACGCCTCCTTCGCCTGGCCGACTACCAGTCCGCACGTCAGCAGATCCCAAAGCGCCCGTCGACGTGTCCCTCCCTCCTTCAACGCCTTCAACGCCGATCGAGGATGGAGAAGGGGCCAAGGCGGTCGACCCCGAGTCGCTTAAAGAGGCCATCGAGCAAGAGCTGCCGGAGCCGGAACCGATCAGTCTCTCGTGGACTACGAGAGACTTCTGGCTGTCAGAGGCAGAGCCTTCACCGGTCGCGTTCACTCTTGTGGGTCTCCAAAACCTGATCTCGAACTCCCGCAGTGCATTGTGTCTGACCATCCTTCGCTCGCAGGTCCCCGACCGCGCAGACTCGTCCATCTCAAACCAACTCTTTGTCTACCTCCCCTCCCCCTCTCGCACAGCCGACCACCCCTCCCTTGCATCCCTCCTCAACTTCGCCTCTCCCTCTCCGCCTCCTCCTACCCCTCCTGCCCAAGTTGAACAGCAAGCGCACGAGGACCAGCGTTCGTTCCACCCCCCACCCAAGCCGACTCTCTCGCGCTCTCCCTCAGCGATCTCCCTCCTCTCAACCTTCTCGACCCCTCCCCGCCCGACTTCCTCCACGCCAGCCAAGAACGTCAGCGTGTGCGGGTTGATGAAAGGCCGCGAC
Source organism: Cystofilobasidium capitatum (assembly GCA_014825545.1). Classification (NCBI taxonomy): domain Eukaryota; kingdom Fungi; phylum Basidiomycota; class Tremellomycetes; order Cystofilobasidiales; family Cystofilobasidiaceae; genus Cystofilobasidium; species Cystofilobasidium capitatum. The sequence goes on from MVAJ01000011.1 coordinate 126,776, forward strand.
GGGCGAGTGGGGACGACTGGATCTTGGAAGCCGATCGACGAGGGGAAAAGGGAGAGATCGCTCGTTCGGAATTTGGATCTTCTCTCAGAGTAAGCCCCCCCCCCAGCCTCCCGCCCCCTTGCCCTCCTCCCTTTTTGCTTTCTCTTGGTGTACTCCCTTTACTGTGTTCCTTGCGCTGAGCAAACCGTTTCCCCATGTCTACCCAGGCCCGAAGTGGAAGAAGTCATCGCCCGCACGTCACTGTCCTCCACTTGGCTGCTCGCTCGACACACCTCTCCCGCCAGGTCAGAGGTCCTGACGGTCGTCGAGTCCAAAGGTATCACTCTAGCCGACGTGGACCGGCTAGGGAGAGTGGCCGAGAGGGAGCTTGAACGACAGGCTGGTCTGAGGGGTTGAAACACCCTTGATTTTGTCAATGCTTGATGGACGAGACACGTCTTTGTTGCACTTGCGCGTTCTGGCTTGCCAAGAGTGCCACGAACGGAGTCTCGGGAGAAGAAATCATTACAACGTTTCAAAAGCAAAAAGGTTGAGCAAAGCAAAAAAAAGAACAGTGGAGTGGGGGGTTCATCCGGGAGCTGCAGAGCGCGCGGAAGGTGTGGAGGTGATTCAATCGGATTCGAGTAGGGCCAGCAGGAGGTCTAGATAGTTTTCCGAAAGCGACGGAAGAGAGGTTCATTCGTGCAGTTGGGTGGTCAGAGAAAGGATCGGTCGACGAGGGCGTTGCGAAGGCGAATCGTTTTGAGTCGAAAAAGCGAGAGATCCGAAGAGTGTAAGTTTTCGTCTTGAAAGGGGGGAAGGGCCAGGGGGGGGGGGGGAATGCTTCTCCTGCCCAAACAGGTCCTCCAGAGAAAGTGAGAAAAGGAAAGACGAGTGTCCGAGTAGAGGGGTTAAGGGATGAGAGGGGTTGTGATGTCGTCCTTCCTCCCGCTTTCCGCCTTCGTTTACTCAAGCAAAGGTGTCCGTTCATCCGCCTGCGTGTCCTCCCGAGAAGTCTCAGCCGATACCTCACCTTGTTCCTCCTCTGCGTCCGCCTCCTCCAAAGCCTTCTTCCTCTCCTCTCTCAACTCCTCTCCGTCCTCCGCCCCGGAGTACAACCAGTAATGCTGCACCAAGAACACCCCGTCAAAGGCAATCGAAAACCCCGCCATCCCAAGCTTGCTCGGGTTCCCAAGAAGCGTGTCGAGGAAGGTTCCGGAAAGGTAGGCGTCGAGTATGAGTTGAGCGAGCGAGAGGACGCCGCCGGTCGAGTCTAGGAGGATGTTGGTGATCGACCAGCCCTTGGTTGACTGGCGTTTGCGGTTGAGCAAAACTTGGGGGACGTATTTCGTGAAGGTGATGTAGATCTAAAACAACGAGAAGAGACGAGGGGGTCAAGAAAGTCAGTCTTTCGTACGACGAGGGTTGGGAGGAAGGTTACAAAGTCTAGAGAGCGCGCGCGCACCTTGATCCACGAGAACCCCAAGAGCCAGTCGAGCAGCTCCAGTTGACCAACGCCGGAGTAGATGACCAGTCCGTACGCCGTGATTCCGAGTGCGAGCGCCGGGATCGCGAGGCGGTTGTACGTCGACAGACGCTGACTGGGCGGAGCGGGGTAGATCCACGTCTGGACGTAGCAAGCCGTCGACACTGTGAAAGCCTGGCTTAATTCGATATCAAAGCACAAGTGTCAGCCTCGAAATTTCTCTTCATCAAAAACCAACATGAAACGCACGTAGATGGCGAACGCGACGTCGGCGCCAGAGACGGCCGGTCGACCGCCGTGGTGCCGGCCTGCGTACTGGGATCGGACCTTGGCCGAGAAGAAGAGGGCGAGGTTGAAGACGGAGAGGGAGAAGTAGCCGATCGGGTTGGTCGTTGCAAAGTCGGGCGAGAAGCCGGCCACCTGAGGTAGAAGCGCGGAGGTGAGCCGTCTGGGTTGAAGCGAGGTAGGGAAGTGAAGGGACAGGACGCACAGATTTCCTGCGGTAGTTGAGGACCAGCTGAGGCAAGAAGGAGGCGGCCCTGCAGGAGGACGAGGAGAGAATATTAGCAGAGGTCTAGGCGACGAGCAGAAAGGAAGAGGGCTGACCAGGCGAGGAAGTAGCTGTTCGAATGGGAAGGAAGTGCAGCCGTCAGCGACGGAGTTTTGGGCTGCGCTGCGCCCGACGGGCAGGTGCGAGAGAATGAGCGAGCGAGACTCACGTCCACCCGAGTGCGTCCGACAGCAGGAAGAGTGCAGAGGCCGACAGGACGACCATCTTTGAGCAGGGTAGCGGTTGTGGGTTGCTGCCATGCTGTCCTGTCTGCTTGCTGCTTGCTGACTGTGCGCGCACGCCATCCCTCCACGCGAGCTGAGCTACAGGCCCGATAGAAACCCAGACGGGGAAATGCCTGAAATCGGCGCCCCCGCGTCATCCTCCTGTGCCGGCCTCTTGACCGTTTCGCCTGTCCCTTCTCTCTCTCGCCTTGCCTCCTACCCTACCCAACTCTCTACTTCAAGGTTAGTCAGCATCGCAGTACAGCATCTCTCAGCATTGCTTGCTGCAGGACTCTTGTCTTTGCAGGCACTTGTGTGCTGACGCCCGCTGTCGGTCCTTCTCTCTCGTCGCTCTCGCTTGGCACCCCCCTCGTTCCTGGCCTGCCTTCCCCACCTCCGACCCGCCCCCTCCTGCACCCTTCCAACACACCTCTCTCGCCTGCCTGCACTCTCATCAGAATAACAGCCTCGCTTTTCTCTCTTCAAGATGGCTATCCAAGACGGCCTCATTATCAAGATCATCAACGGTGCGTCGCAGCATCTCTCGCTCGCCTAGATGACTGTGCATCCCCATCTGACCTGCCCCCCTCCTTCGTCTACTCTTGGTTGCTCTCCTCTGTAGTGCTGGTCTTTGCCTTCACGTTCGGCAGCTCGACCTACAACAGCACCCTTGGATGGTCTAAGGAGACCTACATTACGCCTGCTGCGTACGCCCTCTGGGTCTGGTCGGTTAGCTCGCCCTCCTGCACCTGACCACCACCCTCGGAACAAAGAGCCGACGCCTGACCGCCTTCCCACTTTGACTTTCTGCAGTTGATCCACCTGCTTCTCCTCGGCTTCGTCGTCTACCAGTTCTTCGACAAGGGCAAGGAGGTCATCGTTGACAAGTACGTTCTCCTCAGCCTTCGTGTGCCTTCGCTCCCTCTGACCCCCCCCCCCCCCCTTCCGTCATCGTTCAGGATCCAGTGGCGATTCGCCCTCGTCGGTCTGCTCTCTGCCGCTGCCACCTGGTTCCAGATCCGAGGATGGCACATCACGACCTTCATCGTCTCGATCCTCGTCTCGGCCGCCGTGTCGACCATCTACTACATCATCCGCGTTAACCACCGAGCGACGCTGCCCGACGAGCTCTTCATCCACCTGCCGTTCTCGCTCTACCACGCCTGGGCGCTCGTGCTCGTTGTTCTCTCTGGATTCGACGCGTTTGGTCGAGACATCTCGCATCACGCTGGTGTTGGGACCAAGGTCTTCGTCTTCCTCGCTCTCCTGTTCCTCGAGACCTCCGCCGTCGGATGTACGTCTCTTTCCTTCACACCCTCCCCCTTGAGCCTTCCCATCTCACTGCTGACACTTGTCGTACTTTGTCGATTCTCTTTCCAGACGCCTGGTCGTCCCGAGAGGGAGACGTCGGAGGAGCAGCCGTCATCACGTGGACGCTCTGGGCAATCTTCTCCCACCAGACCAAGTCGTCCTTCATTCACTGGTCCGCGCTCGCTTTCGCCATCCTCGCGAGCTTGAACGTCATCAAGGCGTTCGTCGCCACCTGGAGAGGAGGGGGAGCGATGGCCGTCCTGCACGACGAGGAGAGGGCTCCTTTGGTTGGGAACTAAACGTGGACTTTCGCTTCCTCAATCTTCCACCCCCCCCCCCCTCTTGTCATCTCTCAACGTTTGATCTCCCCCCCCCCCCCCCCCCTTAAAACAAAAAAACACACTTCAAAAACCAAAGCATGTCTCGCTGTCCTTTCTCCTTGCCCATGACGCCATTTCAATGTTCATACGTACTTCACCCCATCCGCGCTTCTACTCGTCCTTGCCTTTACTCGTCCTTGCCTCTCGGCTCTCTTCTCGTAGCTTAGCTTCTTTTTCTGCCTCGTCCTACGACCTTCTGCTCGTTTCTCTCGAGCTGTCTTCATTCTTTCTTGTATCTAGCATGAACGATCGTGACGAGTATCTCTTTGCGTGCACACCAGGCCGGCGTTTGCGAAGAACGGGAGCATGCATCGGGCCGGGGAGTAAGAGGTACAACGAGCGGAAGAGAACAGAGTAGTGGCGGCACAGGAGGGGAAAGAAGGGAGGAGAGGGTTGAAGCAGACGGAGCGATGAACGAGAAGAGAAGGCAACGAAACGCAGACTTGGTGAGACCCAAGCTCTCTCATATCCCTTCGCCTCACATCTTCAACCTCTTGCCGCCAGGAGGGAACGCTGGTCCGGTCCGCTCGGCTAGCCTCCTCTTCCTCTCCGCATCCTCCTTCATCAACGCCTCGGTCGCACTCATCTTCCCCCCACCCGCCCCACCCACGCTGGCCGCCGTCGAGGAGGAGGAGGTAGGGGGTTTCGACTTGAACACGTTGGACGTCGGAGCGGGGCGTTTGAGCGGGTTGAACGACATCTTCAACGGTCCTCCGCCTGCCGTCGTCGCTGTCGCCGCAGCCGTCGTCGACGTCGTCGACGAACCCTCGGGCGGGGAAGCAGCCTTCTTGCCAAACGTGAACGCCAACTTGACCTTCTCCCCCCCTTCCCCTTCAGGCCGCACCAACCCAGCCTCGACAGCAGCGACCGACTCGTCCGGCGTGCTCGTCGCCAACGACGAGGTGGCGTGTGCCCGCGCAATCTGCTCGGCGAGCAGCTTTCGCTGACGCTGCTCGTCGTCGGTGTCTTGGCGCTCCTTCTTCATGATGGCCTCCTGTAAGTCGGAAGCGGTTGGGGGCGAACAGAAAGGGATGGATTGATCGTCAGTCTCCAGAAAGCAGGGAGAAGGATGTGATGTAAGGAAGGAAACGGACCTGACGAGCCATCGCAGCCGGACTGTTGTCGACCCAAGCGATGAACCATCCCTTCTCGGTGTCGTCCACCCGGGCGAGTCCCTCCTTGCCGAGGTGCTTGACAAACTCGGTCAGGGTGATCCACTTTGTAGAGTTCATATGGATGTGCTCCTTGTCCTGGATGTACTCCTGGTAAACCTGATTGGCGCGGACTCGTTTGGTGTTGTATCTGAGGTTACAAACGAGAGAATGGGGCGTTGAGGTCAGTCGAGGGGATTTCGGTGAACGGGTGGGCGAGCGAAGGGGAAGGAGGACGAACCGGCGAGAGAGGAGGGCCATGAACCCGTCCATGAAGTCCTTGGAGAAACCATCGATGTACTTGCTCGAACTCTCTCCCACAACGAGCATTTGCCGCAGGTGCTACAAGATCAAGGGCAAACATCCGCTTGTCAGCTTGGGCGTTCGTGGGAAGCAGTCGGGGGATAAGGGTAGGGGACGTACAGCTTCGGTCGCGATGTGGCACTTGAATCCGTTGTCATCCCGGCACTGCTTCTCGCACACCTGGCAGTACCACCTCAGTCGACCGAGTCCCTTGGCTTTGGCGGCGTTGGCGATGGCCTTTCTGCAAGAGCGGCGAGGTCCGTCGAGAAGGGCGGGGTTGAGGAGGTGGAGGAGGAGCAAGGTAAGTCGGGACTCAAGCTACGACCACTCGACACAGATGGGAAAAGTCAAGGCTGCGAGAGGGAGAAGACGTACGGGGTTCCAGCGGTGGCTTTGGGCATCCTGGGCGAGCTTCTTTAAGAGGGGGGTGGTTGGGAGGAGGAGGAGGAGCTCGAGACGGAGCTGCACGCTCGACCTCGAGGGCGACTGGCTGACGTAAGCAAAACCATTTCCAGGCAGCAGCAGAGTGCCTCGCTCTCCTCTGACGCCCACTCCTTGCGTACTGCTGCTGATTGTCTCTGGGCTCTACTCTAGCTCACACTGACTCTGGATCGTCAACTACACGGGCCGATCAGTCGCGACGGGAAGGCTACACGAAGACGGGCCGCCTACCTTGACGCGTCGACCTCCATCCTGTCGACGCCAACCTCCCTCTCGCTTGCGGATCCCCTTCTCGAAACGGTCCTCGCCTTTGACTTTTGGAGCTGAGGCAAGTGTCGTCGCTCTTCTCGGTGACCAAGTAGCTGTCAGTGAGGCATCGGCCGCGACGACGGGTAGACCGCAGGGATAGACTTTGAGACGCGTCGCTAGACGTCCTCGACGATCATCTGCAATCGGCGTGCGGACGAGCCATCCTGCGGCTAGGTGGACGACGGGAGGGGCTGGTCGTCCACTCATGGCATTAGGGGTGCTTTTCTGCAGCCTTTGCATTTTTCTCTCTCTCACTGTCTCCTTCACCTCTCCTTCGAATTGCTAGCCCCCCTCCGACCTGTCCACCTCCGCCTCCAACTCCTTCCATCCCAACTAGAGCGACAATGGTCTACCACACTGGCTACCCTCACAGACGACCTTACCTATTCGACCCGTTCGTCCACAAGTTCAAGTGTCCCACCACTGTGAGTCTCGCTCAAAAAATCGCTTGCTCAGACTCTCCTCGATGCTGAGCGGAGTGCGTTCATCGACAGCCGCCTAAACGACGCTCGCAGGTGACCGCTACACCAGAGAAAGTCCAGAAGGACGTCTCTGACCACGAAGACTTCGAGGTGGTTTGCAATCAGGTGCGTCTCTCACATTCATCATTTTATCTGCACCCCCCGCTAACCCTTACGGCTACTTGCAGATCCAACCTCAAGTGACCAAAATTGAAAACTTCCCGTTCGACGCTCCTGGCTTCACGTTCTGCATCACCCCTCCGATCCCGATCGAGTACCGCAACCCTCCGATCCGGCCTGCCCCGCCCACTCCTTCGCTGTCTTCTTCGGTCGCGACGGGTGAGGATGAGGATGGCGAGGACGCTTGGATCGACGTGGACGAGGACTTCGTGCGTCTCTGTTTCTTTCCCGCATCCCTATACGACTCGACCTGGCCTTGTCTGCTTTCACACCCGAATAGGAAGACACCTTCGGCGACCTTGTCTGCCCATCTCCTTCTCCCAGGCTATCCAATCCCCCTTCGCAAGAAGTCCTTTCTCCCGCGCAGAGGGCCTTGGTCCCCACCTTCCTCTTTCCCTCTACCCCCACCCGACCCGCCCACGCCACCCTCGCCTCAGCCACCGCAGCCGACACCAACACCCTCTCCACTCGACCCTGGTCCGGCTTGACGTGGGACCTTAAGCGACTTTACGAGGCTGAGCGGACGGTGGTCATCTCCACTCCCTCCAAGATGAAGAAGAGGTGGATCGCCCATTTGCCTTTTCGGTGATACACTCCTCCTTCTCTTCCTTGTCCCATCCGTTTCTCTTTTGCATACACTCTTTACTTCGGTTTCAGCAACGGGTCATTTTCTTTTCCTTTTCGATGTCTGGGGTCTTGTCTGCTCTTGCGCTGCTCGCACTTCCTTCTCCCTCCGCGTTTGTATCGTCTTTCCCGCTCGTCTGCTAGTTTTGGGTCGTGAAGTTTCATTTCATGGTTTCGTTACTGCTCAAAAAAGGGTCGAAAGGACTTTTGTTCATTTTTTTGTGGTTGTAAGTTTGAGTCCTGAGAGAGCTTGAGGACCGGAAGCGAGATGAGAAGAGGATGTTGTACACTGGAGAGAGGAAGTATTGAAAGTGACCGGAAAGAGACCAAGAGGAGTTCAGACGAATAGAAGGGGATGTGTACGCAAAGGAAATAAGGCGAGACTGAACAAGTGTCCGAGAACTGAAAGAGGGGAGCAGAAGGGCTGCTCTTTTTGGAGGAAGGAGGGGTGTGTGTCTAAACTACGACCGACTCTGAAAATCTCTTCGAAAGATCCCCACTCTCTTCTTTCACTTTTTCGCCGTGACCTCGTCCAAAGCAAGGACCCCTCCCTCCCCTCCCCCTCCCACCGAACCCTCCGCGTCCGCCGCCCCACGCAGCCCGCTCGGCAGGCCCGAAGACGAATTCGGACAGGTCCGGTCGGCCTGAGTGGCCAAACTGGGCAAAGGGAGGGGGTCCGTAATGGGCATGGTGAGAGTGAGAGTGAGGGTGACCTCCTCGGTGGTGGTGGGGTCCGAGGAAGTCAAACGTGCCCGGGTCCTCGGTGGGGAAGGGACGAGGTCCAGGTCGACCGGGTCGGTGTCGCGCGCCCTCGTGAGGAGGGGAGACAGACTGGGATCGGTCGGTTCGTCGGCGAGCGTCCGCGGGGGTTTCTAGGTCGAAATCCTCAGAGCAGGCAACGTCGTCCTCCTTCTCGTTGGCGCTAGACTTGGCGTTCTTTTTGGACTCGTTCTCGGAAGGATGACCGTGTCTTCGACCGTGAGGGTGACCGTGCCCGACACCGGGAGGGTGGAACTCGAACCCAGGTTCAAAAGGGTGAGGTCGACCGTCGAAATCGCTCGCCGGAGGAGGAGGGAAGAAAGGAGGAGGAGGTCCGCGGAACCGTCCTCCAAACTCAAAGCCGGGATGTGCGTGCGAGGGAGGGGGAGGTCTTCCTTGACCTCCGAAACCGAACGGATGACCGTGCGGACCTGCGGGGAGACCTTCGTTGAAACAGGCAAGAGCGTCCAGGTAAGCCTTTTCTGCGAGGAACGACTCGGGCGTCTTGGGCGGAGGAGTAGCGGACGAACCCCGACCGCGTCTGTGTCGTGCGTGGTGGCAAGGAGGACCGCTGGAGTCTGAGGGAGGGAAGGACGAGTCTGCGTTGGGCAAGCGTTTATTGGACAGCCATTTGAGGAGCGCGTCAGCCAGGGCGTTCTTGACGAGGTGACACTTGATCTCAGCGGGAGACGGACCGTCCTCGGAACCAGAATGTCGTCCTCGTCCTTGGTGGTGATGGTGATGGTGATGGTGGTGGGGTCGACCGTCGTACCCGTGGTGAGGAGCAGGTCGGCCGTGACCCAAGGGACCTACGACAAAGCGGCGTGTCGCTTTAGCGTCCTTTCGAAGGGAAATGAGAAGGAACGAGTTGGTTGAACTTCGGTGGTGTTGACCAGCCTGGGAGCGGAGACCGAAAGGAGGAAAAAGAGGGCCTCCCCCAAAACAAGGGGAGGCTCGGAGGTCTCCCTGGTCGGACTTGTTGGCTAAGTGCTCTTGCTTGTCTCCAAGAACGGTCACGCCGTCATTCTCTCCGTCGTCGTTGGCGGCGGCAGTGGCAGTATCAACGAGGACAAGGGGAGAGTGGACCTCGACATAGTCTCCGTCGGTGTCGTCCATCAGGGCGTTGTCATGGACGGTGACGAAAACCTCAAGGTTGACGGCGAGCGATGAGGGGGTTCGCAGTTTGAGACCGGGGGGAGTGGCGGGCACCTCAATGGACGACGACAACACCTCTGGCTCGCTCTCGCTGTGGTGAATAGGGGGAATGAGAGGGTGGGCAGTCATCTCTCTTGTTTTTTCTTCTTTTTGTGCTACAAGTGGTAGGAAGAGGAGAATTTTATGGAATGCGGCAAAAGGGTGGAGAGTGGGTGGGAGTGGGTGGGTGGGGGGGGGGGGGGAGAAGGGCGGGCAATGTGGCGAAAAAGGCTCGCCTTCTATGTTGTTCAGCCTGCTGGGGACGCAGCGACGTGTTTGGCTGCTGGGGACGCTGAACGCCGGCTGCTAGGACAACCATAGGCTTTCACGACTCGCACAAGCGACAAGGACCTGCAGCACCACCAGGGCAAAGAAGATTCAGTGCCAGGGAGAGAGGAGATCTGAGGCTGAGATGAAAGCTCGACGTACGTGAGCTCAAGTCTTGCTCAGAGGTGGCGAACAGGGTGTTCAGCTGCGAACGCTGCCTTTCACACCGAAGCATACCTCAACACACCCAGCAAGCGCGCCAAAACGACCTCTTCTCCCTCGCCCTTTGATCGTTCGCACTGGCCGAGCTCGACCTTGGCTCCTCGGCCGCCTGGTGGTGGAAGTAGATGGAGCGTGAGGAGGCGAGGGGTGAAGTGAACCGAAAGCCGAGATCGGTCGAAGGTGATTAACATGTCTAGCGCTGGGTGGGCAAGTAGGAGATCGAGTAGCCTCGCTTGAGGCTGCTTCGAGTGAAGATACATGGAGATCCTTCGTGAGTATACGTCGAGAAGTGAAGGGGATGACAAGACGCACCTGTAGCAAGGTGAATACCTCACTCTTCCAGTCTTCCCCTCCGTCCAACATCAACTCGCTCTCTGCCCCGACCGCAAGGCTCCACGCATGACAGACGACAAACCGATCGAGCACCGCGAGCTCTTTGAGTGCCGAGTGGGCAAAGAAAGACGTCGCTTGAGGGAGGGACGAGGAGGAGGAGTTGAAAGGTAGCGGAGGAGAGAAGGACGAGAGGAACGGCGGGCGGACGTTGGTCAAGTAGGAATGGTAGGTCGTCGAGCGAAGATACGACTGGGTCACTAAAGCCAAAGAAGGAGAAGATCAGACGGCTCTGGGTCAGTCTTAGCGGAGGGAGGAGAAGTGGGTGGTTGAGGCGAGAGGGACGAACCGTCCCGCAATCCCCTGCAAGCCAACCTGACGTCCTTGACCATCCACCAGAGCGCAGCCTGTCGTTGCTCTCTGTACGAGTGCAGGAGGGTGGTGTACCGGAGGATTTTGAACAGGATCGAGTAGGGCAGCTGGGTGAGCTCTGGCACGCCCTTAGGTTGGTCTGCGGAGTAGGGTGGCGGAGGGAGAGTGTCCATCGTCTTACACGTAGAGCAGAGGCCCCATCAGTGCAGTAGGTTAGCAATGATTCATTACCCCTACGAGGTCCGAGAGGACTGACTGGGAAGGGATCTCGTCCTGTAGAAGGGTCGTCGTTGCTACCACTCTCGCGCAGCAGCAGCGAGCCTGCGGGAGTCAGAAGGCCCGTCCGCTCGCTCCTCCCGCCGTCGACCATCTTGCTCTCTATAATCAATCTCTTCAGAAACAACACAGCATTCAACAGACGACACAGCACGCCCCTGATGCACGCTTCCCAGCCAGCGTCAGGCTTCAGGCGATCCTTCGTCTTTGACGACTCGCCCCCGGCAGCCTTCACCAGCCAGCCCGTCACCCGCACGCCCTCCCACTCGTCGATCTCCGACTCGGGCGATAGCAACAGACGCATGGACGCCACCCAGGACAGGAACGAGCTCATCACCCCTCCCAAGGGCCTCCGAGACGTTGGATGGGAGAATGACTTGACCGACGTTCAGCAGCAGGACGGAAAGAGTGCGTCTGACCTTCTCACACACACGCTCCGCCCCGTCCTCCTCCCTACTTGGAACCCCTGCTTCCGCTGCAGTACGACCAGCCTCCTGGCGAACGGTTTCGACGGTCAGAAGATGGACGCTGGCTCGTCTTGTCTGCGCATGTAGGCTCGACGAGCACGGATGAAGCTGCAGACTGGCCATCCTCCCGCAGGGACGGATGAGGTGGGTGCCCACCCGAGCCCATCTCCCTCCCTCTGCCTGATCGAGCAGTCCGCAGAGGGCTGTCTGCAGAGCTCTCCTCTATCTCTCTTCTCTCCCTTTTCACACCTGCATCTCATCCATCGGATGTGAATCCTACCCGTCCTGTCTTAAGCCCCCTCCACATTCTCCCCTTATCACTCGAATCACGGCTCCTAACCCTAGGCTCCTCCTGCCCATCCGCAGCTTCCACCCCAACGCACCTCGTCAGCCTCTCAACCAAGGGAGAGTACCCCAACGTCGCGACGGGCGAGAACGGTCTTCTGAAGGAGCTCAATCTGGGCGAGGGAGGGACGGTCGTCCTGGGCAGGGCGAGCTCATCAAGGACGCAAGGGTCCGCAGGGGATGGCGTGAGTTTCCTCTCTCCCTCACTACTCTCTCTGGTCTCCTTCTCATTCTCGAGCCCTGTGCTGATCGTCGGATGTTCGGATGGGTTTCTTTCGTAGTGGATCAAGTGCCCGGTCATGAGTAAGCACCACGCTAAGCTGGAAGTGAACAACGGGATCGTGCGTTCTTCCCCTCTCCCTTCTCTCCCTCTTGCAGTCCCAGCAAATGACGACGAGCCTTGTTGATCTTGTTCCTCAGGTCTATGTCAGGGACCAGCGTACGTCCTTTAATAGTGAGATTTTTGGTAGTTAGCCACTGACGTTTCGACGACGTGTGGACAGACTCGCTGCACGGGTCCAAGGTCAACGACTTGCCGCTTGTTCCAGGAGAGAGGCGGGCCGTCGCTAGTGGAGACACGTTGAGTCTCCTTCCACTTTTCTACTCTGATCGTTCAGTCAACTGATTCTGTTCTTGGTGCTTCTCCTCTGTCGACAGTCTGACGCTCGGGAAGATGGTTTGCAAGGCTGGCGTCAGGACGGAGGCGCTGACGCTCGAGGTCGACATCAAGAGGATCGCGTATGTCGTTCTCTCCTTTCCAACCTGTCTTGTTTCACTGCAGAAGAGGGAATGAATCTTTTGGACTTGTCTTGCGTTTTGTGCTCAGGTCTCTCGACAACATCGATGCTCCGCTCACCCCTCCCACGCCCGAGAAGACGCTCGGCGACGTCGTCGACGCATCGCTCTCTCCCATCGTCTCCACCAACGTACCCTCGACTGCCTCTTCCCACGGTCTGTTCGACGTGGGGAAGGACGCGATGGAAGAGGATGACCCGACGACGTCTGACGAGCTCGTCCAGCGACTTCAAGAGGACGAGGCTCGACGATCGGCCGTCCTCGCTCGACGATACCAGGCTGAGGTCGATCAAGCTTTTGGAAGGGGGACTGCTGTCGTCAACATGGAGGAGACCGATGAGGGAAGATCGGCCGCGGTCGAGGCTGGTGGAGGGATGAAAGAAGAGCTGTCATCCGTCACTGCCGTCGACGGGTCGATTGACGCTCGAGAGGAGGAGGTTCATGCGCCTGAAAGGGGTCGGTATGGGCTTCCTCAGAGGGAGGCGGAGGGAACATCTGAGTCGACCCACCCACCCGACTTTGCGCGACTGCTCGACCGCCTGAGCGCTGCCCAAAGGGACCCTACCGTCCAGCGACCGCTTCTCGCCCTGTCTTCCTCCCTCCAGCCGCTGGCCCTTTGTGGTTCCCAGATGGATGTCTCCGAGCCGAACCTCTTGGGCCCGGCTCTCGTTCGAGTCGAGCGACGACCGGTCCCTCCCTTCCGGCCGCTCTCGTCCCTGCCTCCAACGGTCATTCGCCGACGACCCTCCACGCTCGTTGCCGAGCTCTACGGTGAAGAGCCCGTTGGATCGATGTTGTCGGACAAAATAGAGGCCGATGAAGGAGCGAAGAACGGCGCCGGAGGGAGAACGGCCGAGAGGGACGTCAGGTTGCCCCTTCCCGGAACGAACTCGGACAACGACGACGGCGCCAGTCTGCCCAAGACGTCCCACTTTCTTCATGGTCTCGCCGCTCCTGTCCTCGGTGACGCGTTCTCGCTTCCCGAGACGGCCGCCGACCGGGTCGAGGTCGTCGACCGAACGAGCGAGGACTTGCGGGCTTGGGAGCAGGACAACGCCAACAACGACGAGCCCAGCGACGAGGAGGCTGAAATTGGCAAGCCTGCGTCCGATGTTGACGAGGATGGAACCGGATGCGCTTCGTCGAACAACGACAACGACGACGGCAGCGTTTCGTCGGACCACGCTACGGACGGCGAGGGGGGTGAGTCGATGGACTGGGAGCGGGACGCGAGTTCGGTCCACCACGCGCCGGCGGTCATCTGGCGCCAGGCGGGAGGGAAAGACCGGGCGGCCGCGCTCGCTACGCTCCTGGCGAAGAGGAGGTCGTCGATGAAGGCCAACACCGAGCGGGCTGGGGGTGGAGCATCGTCGTCGTCATCGTCGTCGTCGGTCGGTCGACAATCGGTCGAGCAAAAGCCGAGGTCCGCTTCAGTCGACGTCGGGAAAGGTCGAGAGGATGTTGCCCGCAGGTCTCGATCCCGTTCGCGCTCCCCCCTCCAAAGGCGGACGATCGTCACAGGCAGCGAAGCCAGAGCAACATTGCTTGCTTCAGTCGCCGCCTCTCTCTCGGCTCCCTCGGCGCCGTCCGAGGGCAGGGTCGGGGTGAGGGTGGTGAGGATTTACCCGGTTGAAGAATTTGATTCGGAGAGTGAGGACTCTGCCGAGGACGAGGACGAGATGGAGGACGAGAGTCAGAGGTCTGAGTCGGACGCCAGGTCCTCCTGTTCGTCGTCTAATGAAGAGGGAGGGGAGGACGAGAGTGAGGGCAACGAAAGTGAGAGCGAGGAGGCGTCCGGAGCGGAGGAGAGGGACATGCTGGACCAGTCCTCGGTCGCTTCTCCTCCTCCCTCTTCTGCTGTCAGCAACGAGGCTCAGGTGCGTCCACCTAACCTATTTCCGACGCGTGACTTGCTTCCCAAGACTGAATTCAAACCGCTTCGCCTTTTGCAGCGCGGAGGGTCTGCGACTCCAGCGGACACCACTGCTTCTCCGGACGACTCCTTCCAGACCCATCCCACTCCGGCCGTCGTCAAAAAGGAGGTCAAGAAGGAGGCCGAGGAGGAAGCGACGTCTCTGCCGGAGGAGGACATCAAACCCGAGCTTTCCCGACTTGCCCAGAACAAGCTCATCGTCGACAAGCTCCTCGGCCTCAAGGACGTCTTCAAGGAAATCGCCGACGCGTTCGACAAGAAGCGAAAACGAGAAGCTGATCAGGACGATGAGGAAAGCGAGGAGTCCGAAGATGATGAGGACGATGAGAATTTCGCAACGCAGCTCGAAGCGGATCTCGCTGTCCTTCGCGCTGCTCACTCCCCTCCAGCGTCGACCGTCTCGACCAAGTCGGTCTCCGCCCAGACCGATCAGGCGGAACAAGTCTCCGCCTCCACATCGACCTCGACGGACGCTGTCGAGCAAACTCTTTCGGTCGACGAGAACCCTGCGCCCGTCCCTATGGTCTCGGTCGAGCGAGTCGTCGCTCCTCTTCCCTCTCGACAAGCGTCGCCCATGAACGAGGTCGCAGCGGACGACCCTCCCGCTCCTCAACCGGTCGACAACGTCGTCCCGCCCGCTGTGGAGCTCCTTTTCGACGTCAGCAACGCCAACGTCAACGCTAACCACCGAGGTCCTGACGACGGAGCTCCTCCACCCGTCGCCCAGAACGAGGTTGTCATCGCGCACGCACCCGAGGCGAGAATCAACGACAGGCGACCGACCAAGAGGGCGAGGATCGGGACCTTCTTGCTTGGCGCGATCGCTGGTTCAGTCGCTTCCATCGGAGCGCTCGCCAGTTACGGTGCGGGAGACCTGGTCTGAGGAGGAACAGGTACGTTTCGAACGCAACATTCTCGTGCGCGAGGGAGAGGAACGCTAATCGTTTTGACTGTTGCACCTACAGGCGCGATTACTTCCAGCCCTTGCTCCTCTCGCCCTCTCCAGTGTCGTCAGGCACTCTCAGGCCTCTCTCGGTAACATAGCACACGAACATAGCACACGATTTCTTTTTCCCCTTCTCTCGTCTTTTTCGACTTTCTTTGTTGCCCTAACTTCCCTTCTCCAGCCTTGTAGCCCTGTAAGGCAATTCTCTCTTGTTGACACCCCTCCCATGAACGGCCCTTCTGCTCTTGATCCTTCTCGCGCCCTCCCCTCTTTTGTAGCTCTCGCCTTTCGTGTCCCTACGCGTCCCTTTCTGCTTCTGACGATGATCCTTTCTCTTCCAACCCCATCCAAGAGCAGCGGCGTGTGCAAACTGGCTTGCGCTTAGGGCAGGGACGGCAGGGAGGGCCGAGACAGTTGCGTGCAATAATGTCCAGGTTGACCTGCAGCGGACGATCAAAGATGAGATGAGCCATCGTCTAGCGCTGATGATAAGAGGATACAGGAGGGAAACGGACCGTCTGAGCTCTTCGATTTCGGGAGGACAGCCCTTCCTCACTCTCGATCCGTCAGCTCGGCCTCACGACGCTCGCACTAAGCGAAGCCGCCATGTGGCAGCCGACACCGCTGCTCCTGCTGCTGAATCTCCAGCATTGGTCGAGTTGGGTTTGGAGATCGAGACGAGCTGCTGCCTGGGGCGGAGTTCGGGCAAGAAGGAAAGGCCCGTTTCGAGATGCTGACGGACGTGAGGTGCAGGAGGTCAGAGGTGGTGTTGGTCAGCCTGCACAGACATCCGTCGTATGTTGGGTCAGATGCAAGGCATGCCCATAGTCTGTGCGAGAGGGAAATGAGACAAAGAAGAGGAAGGGATGCAGCTGGACAATGCTAGGAGTCGAGTTTGCGGGCAGCAAGTGGACCTGCCTCGTACGTACTTGATTCAGCTTGCACTTGCACTTTATTTTCATCGGTCAACTCCGCCCGTCCCCCTCTTCCTTCTCTTCCTTCAGCCGATATCTGTCTGATTAGTCGCTCTTCTCCGACATGGACACTCTGTTCGCCCGCTTCGACGCATACCCTTTCGACCAGGACCCCGCATTCCAGGTTCGTAGACCTCCCTCCTTCTCATGGGCTTGCTTTGGGCTGACCGTCTGTCCGTCTTGCTTTGACAGGACCTTGCAACGCCGCTCCTCAACAAGCTCGAGCTCGCCAGCGTCATCTCGATCCCCAAGCGGGAGCAGGTATTACTCAAAGCAAAGGTCAACTACTACTCCAGGTACGTCTCTTCTCTCTTCTTCTCTTCTGAACAGGATGGGCTGACCGGCCTCTTGCACTCTCCAGACACGTCGAGCCACTCTCCTACGACGCCTACCTTCAACACCACTCGCCCCCCGCTCAACCACGCACTCAAGCCCGACCCATCCACTCCCTCCCGCCTCTCCTCTCTCAGAGTACCAAGGATGGACCTTCGACTGTAGACGGAGACCGACCGACGCCTCCGCTCGGGTTCGCTCAGATCGGCAAGCTCATCGCGCAAGGACGGGTAGGGGAAATCGAGGTCAACGAGGTGGACGACGTGAGCTTGCACGACCAGGTCAGTCTCTTCCATCCCTTCTATCTTGTTCGGGCTGCCTCAGTAGAGAGCGAAGAGCGCCTGACCTGTTCGCGGATTCTTTGTTGCCGCTGCTCAGCTCGCCTCATCTTCAACCGTCTCACCACCCTCTGTCGCTAAGCCCTGGGAGCGGTCGACGTAAAACGATCCTCGCGTCTCTCCCGATCTGCACGCTGTCGCCTTCCACCGCTCGGATCGATGTGGGAGGGAAGAGTACGCACGCTGGCGCGTGTTCCAAGCGACGGGCGGAGAGGGCACGGAAGGGTCGGAGCAACGTCCATCTCCTTCTGCCACCCATCTGCCTTCGCCCAACGATCAAGCTCCTTCAACATCTCGAGCATAATGCCTACTATCAATACCTACGTGATGAACATCCTCAAGGAAGGCGTGGGCAAGGGAAAGGAAAGGAAGGGGGAGGAAGTCAGGTTGGGACGGGCAAGGAGGCTGCTGAGGTGAGCACCTTTTCTTCTCCATCTTCGACTCCTCATCTTCCCACTAATTGAAACTGACGATGTCGTTCCGCTTCGCTCAAGAGGGATCGACGAAAGACGAGCAGCAGTCGGGATGGATTAGCGTTTTTGCTGAGGAGCTCGCCGGGCGCCCTCCCTTTGTCATCTCCCGCCCCCCATCTCAAACCGATCCGACCCCTTGCTGAACCCATCCCCCCTACTCGCTGCAGATTACGGTCGTCAACAACATACTAATCCAGGACGTCGTCCTCACGGTCATCCCTTCTGTCGACATCCACCCAGCGCTCTTCCTCGTCTCCAAGAACTTCGCCTTGCGACTCATTCCGAGATTCTTCAGACCCTCTACCTCTCGCCTGAGCACTTCTCGACGCTCGTTTTCGCGAGTAAGCGACACCCCAGCATCCTCGTCAACCTCAGGCAGACGGAGACGCTCATCATCTCTATCGACATGGCCCTTTCGAGCGTCAGTGACGCAGGCGAGATGGCTCAGACTCTCGAGCGCCAAGGAACCTCCTTCGACTTCATCCGGGTTGTCAACAACGACTTCAATGGTGAAGAGCACGAGGACGAGGACGAGGACGACATGCCCAGAGCCTCATGGATGTGTGCGTCAGCCGGCGCTCAGCTCGTCGCGTTCTCTCCCGTCCTCCGAACTCTCAAGTTGACCGGTCGAGTCCCGGAGGAGTTTCTCGTGGTGCTCCTCGCCTTCGTCAAGCTTCAGTACAACCTGTACAGGCTCAGTCAGCTTCATCGGGTCTCGGTGGTCGACGTCTCCGCTTTCGGATCGCCCAAACACATGATCCTTCCCGGAAGGAGGTCCCTGCTTCAACACCCTCAAGATTCTGCAGGACGTCCAAGCTCTTCATGCGTTGCGCCCGGACAAGATCGCCCGGCTCGCTCTCGACTGCTAAGGGACAACGTCCGACTGACCTTCGAGACGCTCGAGGTCAGCCAAGGACTGTACACCCTCCTCCGACGATCGCCGAAGTCAGCCGTCGCCTGGCACTTTTTCAAGCTCCTCCTCCGAAACAAGCATGAAGAGATTGGGGCCAAGTTCGTCTTCCCCGAGGGTCGCTCCGTCCAGAGCTTCAAAGAAGTCGACTGAGACGAGCTGGCCCAGCTGGGTTGGGGATTCTGGATAGGGATGGCCGGAGGGCGGGGGCTGTTGGACATGGAGTCCAGGGAGAGGTGGCAGGACTTGTCCCGACATCATTATTAGCGAAGGTGTGAGCAGAGGGAAGAGGAGGGCCTTGTGTCGCTGCAGTCTTGGACTTTAAGTTGTTTCATTTCGCGATCGCGGACCTCGGGGCCCTTCAAGCTTTGAAAGCAACTGCGAGTCGCATTTTAGAAGTAAAGCGAAGCAGCAAAGACAATATCCCTCTTGATGAGCGTCTGCGCCTGCTCCATCTTGGCCATGAGTTCTCCATCTCCGATGACTCGTGCCGAGTCGCGTACTTCGTGACAGGCCTGGTCGAGACGGGTGATGACTCGAACGATGGTGCCCTCTGCGACGTCGGTAAGTTCTGTGATCTGCTCGAAAGGCTGGGGAGGGAGAGAGGTATGAGGTATCAGCGCTGAGTGCGTAAGAAGGTCAGAGGGCTGGCCTCACCATGCCCTTCGCCCACTCGTAGACGGCCTCGACCAAACCGAACTTGAGCGTCGTGGCGTAGTCGTCGTGAGGAACCTTGTGCCGGTCCTGCACCCGACCCAGCTTCTCGGCGATGTCCAGGATGATCTCCTTGCCCTTGACGAGCTGCTCGGGGATGACAGGATCGCCCTCCTGCTTCTCCTGGAAGACGAAGCACGACAAAAGTGCGACGATCTCCTCCGGATCGAAGGTTGCGAGCGTGTTCTCGAGGATGAGTTCCGTCAAGATGAGCTCGTTGGCGGAGTTGATCTTTTGACAAAATGCGAGGAGGGTCAGTCGTACGCGGGCGTGTGCTCCGCTAAGCTAGAAGAGAGACGCACCTCGCAAGCAACACGTCCCTTGAGCAGTACCGTCGAGTTGTCATCGATGAAGCGCAACTCCTTGAGGACCTCGATACGTGACTCGTAATCGGGCAAGAGCTCGAGGTTCTGGTCCGAGATGGCCGCCTTGAGATCGTTCATACGACGCTGCAGCTCCTTCTCCTCGTGAACGGCTCGGTACTGTAGGCAGAACGGCGATGCCTGGTCAGGACGCGCAAAGAGAGGGGGCGCGGCAAGCGATAGACGAACCTGCTCCTTGAACTCGTCGTCAAAGACAATCTTCCTCTTGCGCTGCTGCTTGAGAAGTCCTTGACGGGCCTTGTAGGCATCTTGGAACTCGAGCTTGCGAGACTTGCTCCAGTCGACTTCGGGGATCGACTTTGACTCCTGGAACTCGGCCACGATGTCGACGAGCGTGTTGAGGGTCTCGTTGATGACCGTCTTCTTGGCGTTCTCGACAATCGACTTGATGACATCCGTCTCGAGCTAGAAGAAAAGGACCAGAAGGGCAAGGTCAGCGATCTGGAGACCTCACGGAAGACGTCTCCACTACTGACCTTTTGCTGGCGCGTGGTAACGAGGGCGATGCTGCTTGCCGAGACCAGTCGGACGTCGTAAGTCGGAGACGATGGGATGGACATGAGGGCAGTGGTGGGCGGCCAGATCGGGGGTGGCGGAGGCTGGTTGGGGTCATCGACTGCGGAAAGATCAAAACAAGGTCAATCGGACTGCAGCGCGCCCTGGAATCTCAGCGAAAAGATAGTACCTCCCTCTCGGGGTTCCTCGTCAGCATCGACAAGCGTGAGTACGACGAACGACTTCCCGGAAACGTCGGAAGAGGTGGACATGGTGGTGACGGCTCGAAGGACGATGGCGACGTTCATCTCGTACCGCGCGTCCCGAAGAACGACGACGCGACCAGGCGTGATGTGCTTTGAGCCTTGACTGGCCGACAGAGCGCTGTTGATCATCCAGTTGTTAAGGTAGATGAGCTCGGACGCGGCCTCGTAGTAGTGTCCAAGAGTCTCTGCGACAGCGGGGTTGGTGGCCTTGGGCAAGGACTTGATGAGGCGCTCCAGCTGCGTATCGAGCAGTATAGCGTCAGCTGCACGAACGTCGATCGAGCAGCGCCAAGTGTGAGTTGATGCGACGTACCTCAACGACGCGATCTTGTTGCTCGGGCAGCAGTGTCTGCGAAGCGTTCTCCGAGAACGATCGCTTGATCATCTCCTCCACCCGCAGGGCTTCGACTCTGAGGAGGTTGAGAATCATGTCTGGGACGCGCGAGGAATCAGCGTCAGACCTGGAGGGCGATCTGAGGAAAGGTATTGGAACGGAAGGACGTACTGTACGTCAATCGGAACTGAGACTGCAGCTTAGTCGGCTGACCGAGCATCATCTGATTAAGGACGGTGGTCTGCAGACGATGAGATGGTCAGTGTGAGATACCTAGGGAATGAGTGTCGAGCGACTCACTTCTGGCACCTCGTCGTTGCAAACGATGATGACGACTCCAGTGGGATCGAGTCCTCGACGTCCTGCTCGACCTGACATCTGCGTGTACTCACCAGGGAGCAGCTCTCGGAAACCCTTACCGTCGTGCTTTCGGATGCCAGAGAAGACAACAGATCGAGCAGGCATGTTGACTCCCTGTGTTGAGATCAGATTGATCAGACCGCTGGTACGACAGTACGACAGTAGAGGGCAAGACGCACCATAGCGAAGGTCTCTGTGGCAAAGAGTACCTTGACGTATCCCTGGGCGAACAGGATCTCGACGACCTCTGCAACGTGAATCAAACAACACTGTCAGCGCTTGATTGAGATGCGAACATCAGCTGAGGGACGCACCCTTGACGATGGGCAGAAGTCCTCCGTGGTGCACTCCGATTCCGCGACTCAGCAAGTCCCTCATACGTTGGATCTGAGGCAGTCGCTTGTCGGAACCTGAACAGACGGAGAAGAGAAAAAAGGGTCAGTCTCAATGGAAGGAGAAGGGTTTTGAACGGGCGACTCACCGTTCAGCCTCTTCAGTGCCCTCTCGATTGTGACGTGGACGGCACTCTTCTCCGACGCCGTGCAAAGGTCCGTGTTGCCGAGTGAGCTGGCGTTTTCCTCGCACCTCTTCTTGGAGAAGATGAAGCAGACGACGGGAAGAAGTTTGTGCTTCTGGAGGTAGGCGACGAGGTGGGTCCAGAGGTTCTTGTCCGGGGCATGACTTCTAAACGGCGGCCCACCACCCCCTCCTCGCCCGCGACCAGCCGCTCCTCCTCTGGCAGGAGGTCCTCCTCTTCCACCGCGAGCGGGCGGGCCTCCTCGTCCTCCAGCACCGCCTCGAGCTCCTCCTCGACCACCGGTCTTTTGCAGGGGTGCAAGGCCAGCAGCCTCCCGCTCCTTGTCCTGCTTGCGTCGAAGAGCGTCACCTGCCGTCTTGAGCCCGTCGCCGAGGAACTTTCCTGTCGAGTCGAGGATCTTGTGCAGGTCTTTGCCGGCCCACAAGAAGTGCTCGAGAGGGACGGGGCGTTTAGGCGTTGAGATGACGTAGATGTCCTTCTTTTTTGTTCGTCTGCAGAGGGGACGAGAAAAAAGATCAGTCGTACGCCCTCGGTCGCCAAAGAGATGGAGGATTCGCACCCAACCCATCCGGCGAACTCCTTAGTGTTGGGCACAGTCGCTGAGAGCAGGATGATGTTAACGTGTTCGGGCAGGAGGATGATGACTTCCTCCCAGACTACTCCTCGCTGCGAGACAAGAGGGACAGACAATGTGAGCAAGCGAAACTGACAAAATAAAAGTTCAAAATACGTACCTCTGCATCGTTGACGTAGTGGACCTCGTCAAAGATGACAAACTCGACGTCTCGGATGAGATCAGCCCCCTTGTAGAGCATGCTGCGCAAGATCTCGGTCGTCATCTGCCGGCGAGCACAGAAAGGGTCAGAGATGCGCTTGCAGCGACAATAGAGGTACGGAAGGGACTCACGATCAGACAAGCTCCCTCTGGGTTGATCTGGACATCTCCGGTCAGGATACCGATGGTTGAGGGGTCGAAAGTCTGCTTGAAGTCTCTAAACTTCTGATTACTGAGTGCCTTGATCGGACTCGTGTAGATGGCCCTGTGAGATCAGGCGTAGAAGATTAGAACGAGAAATTGCTTTGGAGAGATGGAAGCGTGAACGTACCGAGTCATGTGTCGAGCAGCTAGCGCGATGGCGTACTCGGCCACGACAGTCTTTCCGGCTGACGTGTGCGCAGCGACGAACACAGAGTCTCCCATCTCTGAAGGAAAAAGAAGAAGAAAAACGTGGCGACGTCAGTGATAGCGTCTAGGCTTGCTACAGAACGAGTGTACGTACCGAGGTGGTAGATGGCCTCCTTTTGGAAATTGTCGAGCTCGAACGGGTACTAGCGACGCGCAGAACACAAAGTCAGCGAAGGGAACGAACGGTTGCAAACCAAGCCAGAGCGCAAACGCACCTTGAAGGCCATATCGGGAACGAGTTCGTCGAAGTTCATGAGGTTTTGCTTAACGTCAACGACATGCGCCCACTCCCTCTTTTCGACCACCTTCTTGCGCCGTTTGGGCTTCTTGGCCGATGCGTCCGCCAGCGATAGCGACTGTAACAAGGTTGCGAGGTCCGTCACTCGTGATCTGGCAGGATGAAGAAGGGTGTTCATGACTCACTGCGAAAGAGAGTGGTAAGAGATCGTCCAAACCGCTGACGGCCTGTCCACCGCTCGCAGCGTTCCTCGCAGCCAGAGCCGTCCTCTCTTCTTCCGTCTTGAGCAAGAACTCCACCTTCTCCCGAACATCTTCCCCCTTTCCATCGTGTGCAGCCGACGATGCTGGTCTCCTGATGCCCTCCGTGGACGTCCGGCCGAGGAAGGCAGCGATGACGGCTTCCTCCTGTTCTTCCTTCTCCTTCCTCTCTTCCTCACCAAGCGCCGCACGAGACTTCATCTCCGGCCCGCGCTTGAGACCTGGCGGACGCGTTCTCCACCCTTCCTCCTCTTCGTCGTCGTCCTCGTCGTCTTCCTCAGCAACGACGCCAGGTGAGACGACAGTTCCGTCCAGACCTCCGGGGAGGAACGGCAAATTGGCAGAGCGACCGCGAACGAACGAGTCCCCCGCGCCGGGTGCTCGAGTAGTCGAAAGTGAGGAGAGAGCCGAAGGGGGAGGTGGGGGAGCCTTGGTCTATAGACAAGCATTTCAACGAAGCGAGGGGTCAGCTCCCAATTATGCAGGACGACTTGGTCGGGCTGAGCTCCCTCCAGCCTCATTGCTACATCTCCCAATCGACCGCTCGAAAGACAAGGAAGCGAACGCACCTCTACCCAACCATCTACCAGTCCGTCCAAGCCTTTCCTCCGAAAGCTCGCGGCATGCGTCGGCGGTCCTGGCTCGAGGGTGAACTTTGGGATCGGAGGGGGGTCGTTCCAGTGCCTGTCGACCACGAAGCCGAAGGCAAGTCAGTATCGAAACTTCGGAAGAAACAGAATCTGAAGCAGCCTGAGGAGGAAGAGAAGCAAGCTATGCAGATCACGAGCTCTGTCGAGGGGTTGAAAGGGGCGGTCTGAAGAGGCTGGGAGCAGAGAAAGAGAACGAACAGGGCAAAGTCCTCCCACCCAGGTCCGCTCAGATGGCTGGGAGGGGTCAAAAAGTCCCTCTTGATGGCCTCGTGCGCCTGAACTTTGGCCGGCAGAGCGGCCAGGTCGAGCGAGGCGAGCAGTTCGTCGATCGATGGAGGGATCGGACGGAGGAGGAGGTCAAGGGAGGGTGTCATTGTTGGCGTGGACGCGACCGGGCGATATGGGGGTTCAATGAGACCAGATTCCTGGAGCCGCTACTAGGTGTCGGCTGTCGTGGAAGGCCTCGAGCTGTCGCCTATCGATAGGGCGGGGGTGGGTGAAGTGTTTGGGCTGAAAGAGGGTCGACCTGTCGATACTCCAGGCGATCGCACGAAGGGCGACTAGTAGTACGAATTACTCTACACCACTTGCACCCTTTCTCTCTCTCGATGGACCCTTGCTCTAATCTCGCAGTTCGCACGAAAAAGGAATGAAGTAGAAGATTTCATTCTAGCCATCGTGAAGGAAACAGGAGCGCCACTTTTCCTCTCTCGTCCGTGAACGTCTACTCGAGCTTGTTGTCCATCCTTCGCTCATCCTTGAGCAGCGAAAGCTTGCTGACGAGCTCCTCAAGCGGGACCGTAATGTCGGACCGCTGCTTCTGACCGGCGTCGTCACGGTTTCGGACGTTGACCGAGCGCGACTGCTCCTCCTTGTCTCCGACGACTGTTTTCGAAAACACACCCCATTTTCGTCAGCAAGGCCATTTCTTTTTGGCGAAAGGAGAGGAGAGAACGAACCGAGGGTGAAGTTCCACTGGCCAATCTCGGCGTTTCGGATCTTCTTGTTGAGCGTCTCTCCAGAATCATCGACCTCAACGTGGAACTTTGCCTTGTGCAACCGCTTGGACACCTCGTGGGCGTACGCATTCTGCGGTATGAAAAGATAAGGAATTAGCTGCAGGTAGTGGAAGAGTGGGAGGGAGGGGGACGAACGTATTTGACCCCAACGGGGATGACCATCACCTGTCTCGGCGAGATCCAGAAGGGCCTGAGAACGAACGCAAAACAGGATGAAGTGTCGGCGGAAGGTACAGAAGGAGGACACTTGGGAAAGGGGTGGAACGCACCACTTTCCAGCGAGATGCTCGGTAAGGATACCGATGAACCGCTCTAGCGAACCCATGACGGCTCGGTGAATCTACACGATTCCAACCAAAGAAAAAAAAAAACATGCTTCGTCAGCCAAAGTCAACACCGCAGGAGAAAAGAAGAGGAGCAAGAACGCACCATGACGGGCCTCGCGGTCGTCTCTCCGTTCTCGCCCGCACCGGCGTACTTGAGATTGAAGTTCTCAGGCAGCTGGAAGTCGAGCTGGATCGTCGCAACCTGGTGCTCTCGCTTGAGGGCGTCCGAGATGGCAATGTCGATCTTGGGTCCGTAAAACTGCAATCGAGAAGAACAAAACGAGAGGGGTTCAGTAAACATTTGACGATGTATCGTCGGAAGAAGGCGAAAGGAACGACGTACGGCAGCGTCCTCAGGAGCGATCACCCACTTGCCCTTCTGGTACTTGTCGAGCTGCTCTGCCAGGATCCGCTCGGCGTTCTCCCACACCTTGAGGTCACCCATGTACTTCTCGGGGTTTCGGGTAGACAGCCGGAACTTGGTCGTCAGGCCAAAGCCAGAATAGACCTTGTTAATGAACTCGAACAGGTTCTCCATCTCGCCGGCGATCTGTCCCGAAAACACAACCCGAAAAGGTCTGGTCGTCAGTTTCGCAAAGCTCAAGACAAAGAACGGGTGAAGGAGGGCAGAGGGCGAAGAAGGAGGAGAGCGCACCTGGTCGGGCGTGCAGAAGATGTGCGAGTCATCCTGGACGAACCGCCTAACCCTCGTCAACCCGCTCAAGCTCCCACTGCTCTCGTTACGGTGCAGCACTCCAAATTCGGCCATCCTCAACGGAAGCTCCTTGATCGACCGCGTTCGGGCGTCAAAGATGAGGCAGTGCCCCGGGCAGTTCATCGGCTTGAGCGCAAACTCGTCCTTGTCGACGTTGAGCAGGAACATGTCGTCCTTGTAGTTCTTGTAGTGGCCGGATGTCTTCCAGAGGTCGACGTTGAACATCGTGGGCGACATGACTGCCAAAGCGACAGCGAGAAGTAGGAAAAATGGTTAGGAACAAAGGTGGGGATCGAAGGAGGAGGGGAGAGTGGACTGACCCTCCTGGTAGCCTCGCTCGTGGTATTCCTCCCGGATGAGCTCCATCAGCGCATTGTAGATCCGCATACCGTTGGGCAGGAAGATGGGCGACCCAGGCGACAAGTCGTGGAACGTAAACAGCTCCTGCTCCTTTCCAATCTTCCTGTGGTTGCGCTTCTCGGCCTCCTCGAGCCAGTGGCGGTACTCGCTCATCTGTTTGGTGTCGGGGAACGACACGCCGTAGATCCGCTGGAGGGTGTCGTTCTTGGCATCTCCCATGAAGTAGGACGAGGAGGCCTTCATGACCGAGAAGGCCTTGATCTTGGACGTGTTGGTGATGTGAGGTCCGGCGCAGAAGTCGATGAGGGGTCCGCATCGGTAGACGGTGGAGGACGTGCCGTCAGGAACCTGGGTCTGGATGAAGTGCGTCTTGTACTTGTTGTACTGCGAGTGGCAAAGGCACCAAGAACGGCGTCAGCCCACCATCTTACTGCTTATGAATCCAAAGTGTATACACACGGCAAACATCTCGAGGAGAGCCTCCTTGGGCATGACGACTCGCTCGAAGGGCTGTTTCTCCTTGACGGCCTTCTTTGCGCTGTCCTCGATCTGAGGCCAGTCGGAAGGGAGAACGACCCTGCAGCGCAGAACCTAGGTGTCAGCCAGCTGACAGTTGCGAGGAACCGTCGAAGAGAGGCGAACGCACTGCTCGTTCTCAAGTCGCATGTCGTAGAAGAAGCCGTCGTCGATGGGAGGACCGTGTCCAAGGCAGCACCCCTGGAGGTTCTTCTCGCATGCCTCTCCAAGCACGTGAGCGCTCGAGTGCCAAAAGACGGCTTTGGCCTCGTCGTTCTCGAAGTCGAGGATCTCGAGCGTGCACGACTCCTCGAGCGGGCGGACGAGGTCCCAGAGGACGCCGTTGACCTTGGCGATGACGGCCTTCTCGGACAGGGGCTTGTTGATCTCGGCGATGAGCTTGATCGGGATCGTCTCGTACGATGTGCCCTGGTGGGTCGACTGGTCGGGCATGGTGATGGTGATCGGCTCTCGAGGTCGCTCTGATCGTTCAAAGGTGCGCAGAAGGAGTCAGCTCGACGGTCGGTGCCTCTATCGAGCTCAAAGGAAAACGCACGGGCAATGTCGTCGGCGTTCAACTGCTTCCACTTCTCAAAGAGCTCCATTCGAGGGCCGATGAAGCTGTTGGGAGGGTCAAGCTGCGAAGGAAGCACAGAAGCGACTTGAATCAGTACCAAGCCTTGTCCGCGCGTTTGCCCTTTAACATTCGTCTACCGATCGCCAGGCAGGAATGCAACGCTCTTCCTTCTCTGAGCTTCCGCTTGTGAGCAAGAGCGTGCGAGCGAGAGGAAGACGACCCGACGGAACGCAGAGTGAGAGAACCCGACTGACCTCCTTTCCACCAGCGCCGTTGCCAGCCTTGGGCTTCTTGGGCTTCTTCTCGCCTTGCTTTGCGAGGTCCTTAGCGACGTCCTTGACGGGCTTGACCTTGATGTCCTTCTCGACGACGGCCTGCTTGACGTCGGCCGTGTTGGGCGTGGCCGAGGGGAGCGATCCAGGGCTGACGGTCGCTGGGGGTGCGTCTGAGGCGGGAGGGAGGGCGGAGGACATGTTGCGGTGCAGGTACTGAACAACTGCGAGTCTGGGTGTAGTTGGGGGACGGAAGAATGTGCGTGCGGGTGTCGTCGATGCCAGGCGACGGAGCATGCAGAGTGAAGTAGAGGCGAGTCTATTGACTCGGCGGAGTCGACGGTCAAAGCCAGATCCTGTCTAAGTTCGTTGCTGGAATTCATTTGGACTTCATCTGCAATTGACCTTAGACGCCGGAAAACTCCGACAGACACCTCCTTCAGCCCCAGCACACACACTCATTCACTCTCCCCTGCCCCTTGTCTGATCTGATTAGCGATGGCAGAGTGGTGGCCGCCGGAAAAGGCCCTCGTCAGCCAGATCCTCGGATACACATCCATCGCATGCTGGTCCGTATCACATCTCTCTTCTCTCTTCTCTATCAGCCCACCCCTGCCTGCCTCCCCTCTGGTCCGCCCCCCTGGACGCTGACCGACCTGACTTCCCTCGGACAGGCTCGGTGCACAGTTCCCGCAGGTCTTTCAAAACAGTGCGTTCCTCTCCAGATCACACAGGCCCGTTCTCGTCTGCTGGTCATTCTCGATTCATCGGCTGACCCGGCCTACTGGTCCCTATCTCTTCCCTTCTTCATACAGTCAAGAATCAGAACTGCGAGGGTCTCGCCATCGTCTTCCTCCTCTCATGGGCCGCGGGAGACCTCACCAACCTCATCGGCTGCTACTTGACGGACCAGCTCCAGTTCCAGGTGCGTCCTCCAGGGCTTCTTAGGTCGGAAGCGGCGCTCTAGGCTGTGATCTGACTTCTGCCGTGTGTCGCCCAACGCCCGCAGAAATACCTCGCCATCTACTTTGTCTTCGTGTGAGAGCTCTCTCTCTCTCTTTGCTCCACGCTCGGCCAACCGCAGTTGTCTGACGCTGTTGCCTCTGGACAGCGACTCGACCCTCCTCTTCCAGTACGCCTACTACTCGCGTCTCCACCGCCGCTCGTCCAGCACCGGCCTCCTGGCGAGTTCCTCCTCGCTCCACACCAGCTCCCCCCTCGCCTCACCCCGAGTGAGCTCTCGACCGCCGTACAAGCGTCACCCGACCCGATCTCACAACTCGTACGACGAGCTCTCGCACGCCGCCTCCGCCGTCGCCCGGGCGGCCGAGGCGCTCGCGAGTTCGCGCGGTCGGAGGAGTCGCAGTCGACCCAAGGGCAGCCAGCGAAAGCTGAGCGTCAAGAGCATGGAGGACGGAGCGGACGAGACAGATAACCTGATGGCAAGCGTCAACAGTCTCGCGTCGGACGCGACGGGTTCGTCGTCCAAAGCCGGCCGACGAACATCGACTCACCAGCTCAAGGAGTCCCTGTCGAGTTCCCAGCTGGCCTCGTCAAAATCCTCGACTGGAGGACCTCCTTCGCCTTCGGACGTTCGCGGCCGTCCGTTATCGCGCCCAACGACGTCCATCCATCCTCCGCCGCCGATGGGCGCTGCAGTGTCTCGGTCGCCAGAGACGAACCGGTCAACGACGGGCGGGCCTTCGACAGAGAGGAGGAGCATGAGTCGCAAGCGGACCAAATCGGGCACGCTCGCCGGTGGAAGAGGGAAGGAAGCGACGGCCGGGTTGGTCTTGCTCAGCTTGGTTGCGGTCGTTGGCCTGCGAGGGATGTCGGCCGGGCGGGAGACGCGTGCGGTGTCGTCCTACCCGACCGAAGGGAGGGTCCTTGTCTCGTCCAGCGTTTCTTCCACTTCCTCGCTCGACGAAATAGTCCCACCATCTTTCGACCCTCCCTCGCCTCTCACTCACCCCGTCCGCCTGTCAAGCACGGCCAACGCCAACGGCACCCACCCCGACCGGCCCACACGTCCACCGCATCACCCTTCGACCCCACCTCCAACCTGGCAGCGCGCGATCGGACGCGTGTCGGCCTGGACGTGCACCGTTCTGTACCTAACGAGCCGGATGCCTCAGATCTGGAAAAACGTTCGTTCCGCCCTCAACCCCCGCCATTCCTGTCCGTCCTGCCAGACCCAACGACCTCTGACCCCTTCCTTTCCCTTTGCCCCCCCCCTTCCCCCAATAAATCCGAAAACCAGTTCACGCGAAAGTCAGTCGAGGGCCTCGCGATCCTGCTGTTTGTAGCCGCCTTCTGCGGAAACTCGTTCTACGTCGCGTCAATCTTGACGAATCCTCTGATGGATCAGCCGAGGCCAAAGTCGACAGAGTACATCTTGGAGAGCTTGCCTTACTTGCTTGGCAGGTGCGTCTTCTTTCCTTCCTTCTCACCCTTCTTTGGGTTGTCAAGCCGCTTCTCCAGCGGCATGCCTCCCATTGTAGCTGCGTCAAAACAGTCGTTGCTGACATGATCTCTCGCTCTTCGATCTCCAACAGCGGCGGAACGCTCTGCTTTGACGTGTGCATCGTCGTCCAGTCTCTCATCTACGGTTCGGCCCCCCCCCTCCCCGAAGCCGGCCAACCTTGGCAACCTGTCCCCGCCCACTCGCACCACCATCACCAACACGTCTCCCGACGCACCCGACGGGGGTTCCTAGCTGGAGGAGGTGTTGGACAAGCAGGGGAATTGGATCTGGAAGCGGCACCACTGCTTTCTGACGAAGGCGATTCCCAACAGCAGCAGAGGGTGGGACTGAGTCCAAAACGGACCCGGTCGACCTCAACGGGGGGCGTTCGAGGTCCTTCGCTCGTTGGTCGGTCGGCGAGTCGCGTGCGGATCAACGTCAACGGGGGTGAGGATCTCTTGGGGTTAAAGTTCGGCGAGGTGGGAGATCAAGGAGGGGAGCCAGGGGTGGAGGGGTTGCCGCCTGTCTCTGGAGGGGGAGAGGGCAGGATGAGGACGTCTTCGGTTGTGGGACGGATCGACGAGGCTGGAGAGTCGGGCATCGTGCTTGGGTCGGGATGACCTCACACTCCCTCTTGATACAGATGTACATGGCTTCTACAAGTGCGGGCGACGACGAAGAGGCAGGGGTGTAAGTCGAGTTACGAGATGTAAGAGTTTACCGGTTGGGGGAGGGGGAATTGGTCCTCTTGACTCGCGCCTCCTCCTCTTCTCTCCAACCCAACTACTACCTCACCTTCTTCAGCAGACCCAACCCGTCCGCTACCAGCTTTCCCCACCAGGGCCGCCCCCGCCGCCCACCCCCCAGCCACCCCCACCACCCAAATCACCACCTTTGAAGACACAGACTACCGAACCCTCGACTGTATGTCTCTTCCCCCTCTTCGCTTCAGCCCCTCACCCTTCTGACCTTTTCCTCCCCCTCCCATCCTCCCTTTTTCTCATTCGCAACCAGATGTCTCGCTTCTCTCAGTAAACACCTTGCGTCCCCCCGCGAACCACAACCCAGAACCTTTGTGCGTCCCTTCCATCCCATCCATCCTTCCTTTGCTCAGCGGGGTTTTTTTTCCGCTGCGAAGTGTTTGGCCGAGCTGACCGAGAGGCGAGATGCCCCACTTCCTTCCTCTACGCTGCAGTTCCTTCTCCCAACATGACCTCCCCTCTACAACTCGTAGCGGTTTTGACTTTCCAGTCTCCTTCCAACATGGTTTGTGAGTCGCCCTTCCCTTGCTTTCCTTCGTTGGTTTGGGTGCAGGGAGGTCGGTTGCAGATGGGGCAGCGCTGCGGGGCCGTGCCGGCCTGGTCCGGCCGCGCTTTGGCTCGAGCTTCTCGCCTTCCTTCCTCCCCTCTTGCCAGGTCGCAACGACAGGGAGCTACGAGGAGGAAAGCAGCTGCACCGGCTGGCTCGAACGAGCTAGCTGGCTAGCTGTTTTTTTTTCTTCCTTATCTCTGGGGGGAGGTTCGGCTGCCGGGCATGGTCTGTTTTGAGACCGCAGGACGAGTCACCCTCGCCTTTGGATCCAAACACAACTCTGCTCTCGCTTCCGACCACTTTTTTCTTCCCTCCCATCTCATCCTTCCTCCTTGTCACCATCCACCACCTCATATTCCTGGCCAACCTACGACCGCCCGACACTGACACTCATGCCCGCGCATGCCTCTGCCCTCCAGACCCCTAACAACCCAGACCACGGCCTCGGCCCCCACCCCCAACTTGACTCTCTTACATCAACATGGTACGCTTTCTTCCCTGCTTTCGGTCGTGTGCCAGCGCGACGAGACTGACGACCTCGTCTTGGTTTGGCTTCTCTCAGGACTTCCCACGACTCTCCCCCCAGCTCCCTCCCTCAAAAGATCTTACAACATCAAAGCACATCCCGTCCCTGCCCCTTCCTCGAGCACCGCTCAGCCCGACTCCATCCAGCACACCCTCTCCTTCCTCCCGCCTTCTGCGCACAAGGCCTACCAAGTCCTCCGCAACCAGAACCTCCGACCTCCCCTCCCTCCGCTGCCCTCTCACTCCCGAGCGCCAGCAACAGCCCCTTCCATTCCTCTAGACTCGTTCGATCTCGAAGGCCTTTTTCACTCCGCCGACGACATCATGCTTCTTCAAAACAAGGCCTTTGGCTTCAACTCGTTTTCGGACCACGCCGACTTTTCCATCGGCGCCGGTCCGTCTGCGGCCTCGCAGCAGCAGCACCAGACCGTGCCGCTGCTCGACGAGACGCTCGCCCAGCCCCCGTACCACTTTGACACCTTTTTTCAGGACCCGACGCCCGACCTGTGCTCGCCCCTAACCTCGTTCTCCGCCTCACCCGAGTGGGCCGCCCAGCCCCTCTTTGGCGACGCTGGCAAGGAAGCCGGTGTGGTTGACGACAGCCCGTGCGTCCCGCTTCTCCTGCATCTCTTCCTTCGACGATCTGCATCGCTAACGAGGACATGCTTCTCTCTCTGCCCTCTGCAGACTTTTCGCCGCCGAGGACGACTTTGACTTTGACTTCAGCGGACCGTCCTTGTTCGGCGACGTTCCCCTCTTCCCCCCGTCCAAGCCAGTCGACCCTCCCCAACCATCCACCACCAACGCTGCCTTTGCCGCTCTCGAAGCGTCGCTCGCCCACTTGCCCGTCAACCCTAATCTCACCCTCCCCAAGTCCTCGCCCGCGCTCTCGTTCGCTATCCCCGCTCCCTCTCCCTCCGTGCCCGTCGCAGCTCCCACGTCGGCCGTCTTCTCGCCCTCGATCGTCCCTCAGCAGTCCTTCTTCCCGCCTTCGCCTCATCGTCAGTCGTCCTCGCCCTTCCCTACGTCGACCGTCCCTCGACCGGCTCCTGCGGTTCGAAGGACCTCGGCTCCGACGGGTCACCGAAAGGGCGTCGAGCCCAAGCAGCTGCTCGACCTTGACGCACCCATCCAGGCGAGGAACTACGTTGCGCCCTCGGCGACGTCAAGGAAGCGACTCCCTGCTGCCTTCGAAGGACGCGCGACGAGTGGAACCAAGACCAAGAAGCGAAAGGGAGAGGAGGCATCGGACGAGCCTTCCACGAGCACGACGGCGGACGGAGGAGCGACCGACCAGGACCCACCGGTCGGACTGGCGGATTCAATTGAAGCCAAGCGCAAGCAGAACACCCTGGCCGCCCGTCGATCTCGAATCCGAAAGCTTGAGCACGTCAAGAACCTCGAGCGATCCGTGGAGAGATTGACGGCGGATAAGGATGAGCTGCTGCGGTTTGCGGAGATGGCGATGCGAATGCACCCTGACCTGGCGGTTGTCGACTGCTGGGGAGCGAGGGTGGCGACGCTGAGGGACGAGGACGGGCTGAGGAGCGAGCAGCAGGAGGAGGAGATGAAGCGGCAGATGGCTGAGGCGTTCGGAGAGGAGGAGGAGTGAACCTCTTCCTCCGCTTTTCCCAAACAGCTCTCGGTCAACCCTCCTTCGACTTCTTTTCTCTCGACCACCAAACGACGACGGCCGGGTTCGACCAAAGGACACGCCAGGGGCGTGACTCTGTTCGATCCCACTCGAATTCCCAAAAGGAGCTGTTCAAGCTTCGCAATTTTATTTCTTTCGCTGCCCTCTCTTAATCCGAACGCTCTTGCTTCTTCTCTTGGGCCTCTCTCTCTGTCTCTACTGCCTACTTGTACAT
This sequence comes from Cystofilobasidium capitatum, assembly GCA_014825545.1. Classification (NCBI taxonomy): domain Eukaryota; kingdom Fungi; phylum Basidiomycota; class Tremellomycetes; order Cystofilobasidiales; family Cystofilobasidiaceae; genus Cystofilobasidium; species Cystofilobasidium capitatum. The sequence goes on from MVAJ01000011.1 coordinate 160,486, forward strand.
ACGACTCTGACCCTCCTACTCTCCTCCACCCTCCTCCACCACATCCACTTCCTCCTATACTCGCTCCTCTCGTCCTCCCCTTTATCGTCTGCCTTGCCCACTCTTTGCTTCGACACACTTCCACCGAAAAACTCCAAACCCTCAAAAACATTGATCCATGGCCCCGTTTGTCCTTCCTCGATTTATCTCGCGTCTCACTTGCAAAGCGAACTCAACGAGTAAGCGCAGAGGAAAGATGTTGTCGGGGAGGAGCAGCCAACTCCGTCTCGCCGTCGATCATCCTTCACCTTCGTCCTCCATCCCCTGTTGACCCCTCACCCCGCTAGATTCCTGCAAGAAGACGACCTCTCGCTGACCTCTGACACTCATCTCATCCTCTGCCATTACCTCGACGGACGATCAGGCAAGCAGCCCATGTCGTGGAAGAGAATGATTGACAACGTCGAAGGGAGAAGAGAGACGACGGTAGGTCCTTTCCTTTGACAGCACACTCCTCCTCTCGCTCAGGCTCATGGGCGACGTTCTTCAAGCCTGCGGTCTCCCTCTTCTCGACTTCGTTCAGTGCACGACTGCCTCGTCCAGACCCTCTCCCCCCCAATCTCCCCTCTTAACGACAAGATCAACACCGTCCTTGACGTAGCCTCTCACCACCAGTGCTTCGACCGTCGTCCGCCGAGCCCATCGTCGACGAAACCGTTTTCCATTGCGCTAGCGTTCGTCCGGCTTTGTCGTCAAACCCAACCGGTTGACCCCCCCCCCCCCCGATTCCTTCCCCCTCGCTTATCACCAAAGGCCCTGCACAGACAAGACAACAAGCCAGCAAAGGAGAGACGTCGTTTGGACGTTTGAGTAAGACCGTTTGACCACGAAGGGGTCGAAAGGGTGGTGTTCATGCTGTTAGGAGCCTCGAGGGAAATTCTGACAGTTCTGGACAAGTGCTTCCTGCTTCTGTCTCTTTCTTGCTTCCCTCTCAGTCTGAGAGATGTTGCCCTTGGACTGACTTGCGATCTGATCTCCGTTCAGCAACGTCCTCACGTCCCACCTCGATTACGTCGTCTTCGCTCGTACGCGATTCCACCCGGCCTCCTCCTCCCTTCCAACGACTCCTTCTCGTCCAACTACAAGCGCTGCCAGTCTCCTCCCCACCGACATGGTCGACCGGATCGATGTGCTCCAGGTGAGTCGAGACTTAAAAACCCAGACGGGACGACGAGGGGCCGTTTGGTCTTTTTCGACGCCACCCCGCGTTGAGGAACTTGGGTCGTCTGCTCCTCCCAGATCCGCCCACGTCCTCTACAAGCGTCGTTCTTGGGCGCGTTCGACAGCTAACGACCACCCGCACCCGACCCGACCATTTTTTGCCAGGGAGGGCTTGAAGGGACGCTCACCAACATGCTGACACTCTCTCAAGCTTAGACGAGCGAGACCCGAGTCGAAAAGACGGCCTCTTTCACTCAACACTCACGCCGCACTCAAGATTCAAAAACTGGTCTGCCGGGACCAAGACCGGCAAGGCGCACTTTCTCGCCCGAGGATGGGGATGTGCTGGCGAGAGAAGCAGGACGAACGGGGCAGTGCAGGGCCCTCAAAAGGGCCTTTCCGTCTTCTCTGTTCGCTTCTCTTCTCCCACCCCATCTCTTCCCTGTCAATACTCCCCATCGCACCCACAGGTACGTCTTCCTCGTCCACCCTCATCGCGCTCGAGCCCCGGCTCGCTGCTATCTCACTCCCTGCAAGCTCGCCCGTCCCAATAGCTGACTGTTTTTTTCTTGCGACGCGCCATCCCCATCTCTCTCTTCTCCTATGTTCCCCTTGCCTTTTTTTTCTTCCATCCACCCGTCCATCCACCCGTACAGCTCGTAGGTCCTCTCCCCCCCTATCTTCTCGCTCTCCTCTCCAGCTCTTTGAGGCCCTGAGCTGACCTCTTGCCGTCGACCCGCCTTTTCTTCCGCTTTCGCAAGCCACCTGTCACGACTCTTCACATCCCCACACCTCACCAAGATGCAGACTCCCGACCATGTCAACGGTTCCGACCTTTCCTTCCCTTCGTCTCCCTCTCTTTCCATGACCGCCGCTGCCGCCGGTTCGCTCCCCTCGGACCATCTACCGCACCCTACGGCGGCCCGATCGGCCTTCCCGCGCGGAATCGAGGTCGACCTCGGCCAGGGCTCGACTCGCTACTCCGACGACGAGATCCGAGCGAGGTTCGTCGACCGAGGAGCCAAGGTCGGACTCAACGTCGAGGAGGGCAAGATCGGTGTTCATAGGACGGAGAAGGCGTACGAGTTCAAGACGCTTCGGAACGTCCCCAAGTCTGGGTGCGTACGTTTTTTTCTTTTTTTTTCTTTCCTCCTCCCCTTCCAGCTTTGGACCGAAACCAACTTGCGTCTTCCCTGCTTTTCTCTCGACAGACTGATGCTCGTCGGCATGGGAGGCAACAACGGATCGACTCTTGTCGCCACCCTGCTCGCCAACAAGCACGGCATCGACTGGCACACTAAGGAAGGCCCGCAGAAGCCCAACTATATCGGATCGGTACGTGCTACTTTCCTTTTCTCAACTTCTCGAAGGGTACTGATCGTCGTCTCTCTGCGCCTCGCAGCTCGTCCGGGCGTCGACCGTTCGACTTGGAACCGACGACGCTGGCAAGGACGTCAACATCCCTCTTTGTGCGTCCCCGCTTTGGCGTGTTTCCCACATCACCAACAGTCGCTGACACACTCTCCAATGCTGCAGCCGACATGCTCCCCATGGTTCACCCCAACGACCTCGTCATCTCTGGATGGGACATCTCGGCGCACAACCTTTCGGCCTCGATGACCCGAGCCAAGGTCCTCCCCTACGACCTCCAGCGACAGGTCGGACCGCTGATGGAGGACATCAAGCCTCTGCCTAGTGTCTACTACCCCGACTTCATCGCTGCCAACCAAGAGGAGAGGGCCGACAACGTCATCCCTGGACAGGACAAGAAGGCTCACCTCGAGCAGATCAGGAAGGACATCCGAGACTTCAAGGTACGCCCCTACCGACGCTTTCTCTTGTCGCTCTCGCCTGTTGCTAATCGTCGTCTCCGCTCCTGCAGGCCGCCAACGACCTCGAGACTGTTGTCGTCTTCTGGACCGCCAACACCGAGCGCTACTCTGCCCTTCTTCCCGGCGTCAACGACTCGGCCGCCAACCTTCTCAAGGCGATTGATGAGTCCCACGCCGAGGTTTCCCCCTCGACCCTCTTCGCCGTCGCATCCATCCTCGAGAACGCCCCTTTCATCAACGGTGCTCCCCAGAACACGTTCGTCCCCGGAGTCATCAGGCTCGCCGAGGAGAGGGGCGCGTTCGTCGCCGGTGACGACCTCAAGAGCGGCCAGACCAAGGTCAAGAGCGTCCTCGCCGAGTTCCTGGTCGGAGCGGGCATCAAGCCTCTCGCCATCTCGTCGTACAACCACCTCGGCGTGAGTTTGCTCGGCCCTCAGTTCCCCAGAAGGGCATCACTGACTCATTCTCTTCTCTTGCGCTTCTGCAGAACAACGACGGACGAAACCTCTCTGCGGCTGAGCAGTTCCGATCCAAGGAGATCTCCAAGTCCTCCGTCATTGACGACATGGTCGACTCGAACTCGCTGCTCTACAAGCACGCCTCGGACGGCAAGACGGCCAAGGGCGAGCACCCCGACCATCTCGTTGTCATCAAGTACGTCCCGACCGTCGGCGACTCCAAGGTCGCCATCGACAGCTACGTTAGCGAGCTCTTCTGCGGAGGGAGGAACACGATGAACATCTTCAACGAGTGCGAGGACTCGCTCTTGGCCACGCCTTTGATACTCGACTTGACCATCCTGGCCGAGCTGATGACTCGAATCCAGGTGCGTCCTCTCTCTCATCTCCTTCAAGATCCCTTTCGTACAATTTCTGACCTTGTATCGTCCTCCTTGCAGTATCGACCGTCACCCTCGCCCGAGTCGTTCGCCGACGAGTCCAACGCTGAGCCCTTCAAGAAGCTCTACTCCGTCTTGAGTCTTCTGAGCTACATGCTCAAGGCTCCTCTCGTCAAGGAGGGCACCGGAGTCGTGAACTCGCTCTCCAGGCAGAGGCAGGGTCTCGAGCAGTTCCTCAAGGGTGCGTTTCCTTCCCTACTCCTGCGAGTGATGTCAATCGTTGACTTCTTTTGCGTTGCTTTTGCAGCTTGCTTGGGACTCGACCACCACGGAGACCTCCTGCTCGAGACTCGAATCTAGACGAGTCAATGCACGCAGCTCTCCTGCCTCACCTTTGCTTCTCTTTCTTGGATCTACACATTGCCCTCTCTCGGTCTCCATTCTCGCGTCTCCCCACGCCTTCATATCTAGCCAGTGATACCTACACACCTACAGACCCTTTAATTCCATACATCTACGCTTACCATCTACTCTCATGAATCGCATGTCTCCCGACTGGATTTTTGCTCGACCTTTGGCAAATGTGGATTCTTCGATCCGTGCACTGTCTTGACGCAGCGGGGCGGCCCGAGCCGACGTTCCTGCTCTCCCTCAACAACACTCGGATGGACCCCCCTTCCTCGCCTGACCCTCCGGGCCCTAAACTACCTACAGAGGTGGACATGCTTCTTCCTCTCTCCATCGAAGAACCTCTTGCCCGGTCGGGATCCAATCGTGAGGGGCTGGGAGGAGGGGAGCACGAGGAGGATGAGAGAGGGCTGAGGAGCAGGCACACGAGGCAGAAGATGGCCTACTGGAGCTACTCCTTCGCGGCTGAGTGCTTTGCCAGTGCAGGCATGGTACGTCGCCCTTTCCACTTTCTCCAGTTGCCTTGACCTTCACTCTAGGTAGGTCGTTGGGCTGACGAGGACGCCAAGATGGCTTGAGGGGAACACAGTCCGCCTTCATCCCTCTCACCTTGGAAGCTTCTGCCCGCTCGCAAGGGTTCTCGGACAGCGCTCGGACGGTGCCTTGTCGGTCGTCGAGCGATGGCGGATCGGGTGAGAGCTGCAAAGCATTGTTGCTGGGGACCGTCTGGATTGAGTCTTCGAGCTTCGCGTGTGTACATCCGCCATCGTCGAGCAACGAGTGCATTAGAAGTTGACCCTTACCCCCAATTCTTCCCTTTCCTTGGACTCTTGCAGGCTGTACACGTTCTCGATAGCCGTGCTCGTTCAAGCTCTATCGGTCATCTCGCTCTCGACCATCGCCGACCGACCGTCTCAGCGCAAGCGGCTCCTCCTGGCCTTCGCCCTCGTCGGCTCGCTCTCGGCCCTCTTGTACCCCGTCGTCACCTCAGCATCCATCCTCGCCTTGCTCGCCGTTGTCGGGATTACCTCCTTTGGGATCTCCTTCGTCTGCCTGAACAGCTACCTTCCGGATCTCGGACGAGGTGGGGTCAACGTTCGAGCGGCGAAGCGGAGGGTGGACGAGGAGGTTGAGCGGGTTGCTGCGGGCCGACAGCGCGTCGGAGGAGGAGTAGGGGGAGCAGACGACCGACCAGGGCTGATGCTGCCCGGAGTCGAGTTTGCGTCTGGGTCGGAGAGGGTGGGGGAGGAGGGCGCGCCTTTGCTCGAGGACGAGGTTCTCTCTCACCAGGTCAACGACGGACGACTGGAATTCCTTCGGCAAGCCCACTTTGCCTCCCTCTCAACCTACACCTCCTCCGTCTCTCTCTTTGGAAGCGCCATCGGTTACGGAGGAGGCGTCCTGCTCTACATCCCGTGCTTCCTGCTCGTCACGGCGATGAAGGGGTCGACGTTCTCGTTAAGGCTCAGCGTCGGATTGTCGGGCGCGATGTGGCTCATCGCCAGCACACCGGCCTTACTCTGGCTGGGCGGAATAAGAGGCGTACAGGAAGGGAAAGGGAAAATCAGGTGGAGGAAGGAGGTCGGCAGGAGTTGGCGGAATTTGGGTCGGATGCTCAGATGGAGCGAGATCAAGCGACTCAGCAACCTGTTCTGGTTCTTGTTCGCCTGGTTCTTTCTCAGTGATGGTGCGTAGAGCTTTCAACGTCGTCCCAGCCTCTTTCCTTGTGCGCTTTTCTGACTGTCTCTCCTTGTTCGCTCCAGCCTGCGCAACCTTCTCGTCAACCTCCATCATCTTCGCTAAAACGACACTCGGCATGAAATCGAGCCAGGTTACCATCGTTGCCTGCATCGCTCAGGCGACAGGAGTGCTGGGAGGCTTTGCCTCGCCTACTCTGCAGAGGAGACTGGGGTGGTCCAACCTACTGTCGATGTGCGCGCTGGTGGGAGTCCTGGCCTCCATTTGTCTCTACGGGGTGCGTCAGAAATGTTCTCTACCGAAGAACATCGAACCAGGCTGACGATACGATCTTTGGCTTACTTCAGTGCCTTGGGCTCATAGGTGGCAAGGAAGGGTTTGGAGGTTTGCGGACACCAGGGGAGATGTACGCCGTCGCTGGTGTCTTTGGCCTGGCCTTTGGACCATTTCAGGCCTTCGCGCGGTCGGTCTTCTCGGAGATCATCCCTCCCGGTCAGGTTCATAATCAGTCTCGTCTGTCCTCTCTTTTCAACCTCAGGCTGACATGCTTGCTCCTTTCTGGTGAGCAGGAGGCGCGCTGGTTCGGCCTGTACTCGATCACGGATAAGTCCTCGTCCTTCTTCGGACCTGCTGTCGTCGGACTCATCACCGACCTGACGGGAGAGATCCGCTACGGCTTCATTTTCCTCTTCCTCGTCCTGGCGCTTCCGATCCCGATCCTGCGGTGGAAAGTCGACGTCGGTCGAGGGAGGGAGGAGGCGGAGGAGTACGCGGAGACGGCAGTCCAAGAAGGCGATTGAGTACAAGGTCAGTCTCTTTCTCGGCTTTCGCCCCTGTGGCCTCTCTTGACCCTTTGACTGACTCGCTGGGAGATTGCAGTGTTGAGGGAGAAGTTGTACAGCGCGCGCATTGCATCGTCATGATGTTCCTTTGTTTCAAGACGGCCGTTTTGGAGTGTCTAGTGCGATAGTCAGCAAGAGGATTGCCCTTGCTCTCTTCTATCTCTCCTCAAGTGCAGTGGGATGGCGGAGGTGGGTCTTCAATCGTATCTGTTTCTGGCGCAGCAAACGCTCGGGCCTCTGCACCCCGCCTCGTCCGGCCAAAGCTCGAGCTTCCTGCCGCCACCCACGACCCCCCTCCCCTTCTACAGCCTTTCTCGCTCTCTTTTCCTTCGAGTCGTCGGCTGAGATGCCTCAGCAGGATCGGTCCTCGCAGTACAACCAGGGAGGCTTGCCGTTCGTCGCCCGCAACGCTCTGCCATCTCGCTTCTCGGCGTCGACGGTCGCTTCCTCCGGACCCTCTCGCTCAAGCAAGTCATCCCAGCAGCTCGCTGTTGGCGTCGCCTCCTTTAGTCCAGGGCCTCGACCGTCCTTCTCGACCTCGAGGCGAGCCAGTCTCGCGTCCTCCGCCCCTTCGAACCTGCCGGCCGTCGCCGAGGACCGCACCCTCGTCGTCCCACCACCGGTCCCTTCCCTCCCCACACCTCACAGGACCAGTCGACCAGGAACTTTCGGCCCCCCCCCTCGAGATCTGACACTGGTGGAAGCGGCATTGAGCGGGGACATGGAGGCAGCAAGGGTCGCTCTTGCGCGAGGGGAGACCCCGGGCAAGCGAGATTCGGAGGGTCGAGACGCTTTGATGGGCTGCGTTGCGGGCTGGGCCGTCCTCAAGTAAGTCTCTACTAGTCTCGCCTCGTCAAGGAAAAGTCTTTGCTGAAGCTCTGGGCCGCTATCCCTTGCAGGCACTTCAACAAGGGCATTGTCGTCCGCACCAACTCGCCCGAGCAACCCGATCCCTTCTCTCTCTTCCTCGAAATTCTCCCCAACCCATCGATCACCCTCTGGACCCTCAACGCAACCTACCCTGTCGTCCAGACAGGGACTCTCCTCACTGTCGCTTGCTGGTTGGAGAAGGTGGACTTCGTCCGAGCGTTGATGGGGGAGACGTTCGAGGAGGAGGGGTCGACGTACTCTTTTCTTCGGGGCTGGGTCGACCCTGACGGACCGGACGCCAGAGGAGGGACTGGTCTGATGTACAGTGCCGTGTCTGGTCATCTGGAGATCGCGCAACTGCTCGTGAGTTCCTTCAACTCGATCATCAAGGCCTCATCTGACCGTCGTTCGTCTTTGCTCGACTCTCCAGCTGAGCAACGGTGCTCGACCAGACCAGACGGAGAACAGTGGATTGTCGGCCATCTGGCACGCAACTGGACGGCCTCAGATGACCTGGCTTCTAGAGGACGCTCTACGTAAGAGTCGAGCGAAGGAGTTCACGGTGGGTCGGTCGACTTTTCTTTTCGGCACTCGTTGGTCCTGACTTCGCATCCTTTCCTCCCTCTAGGAGATCGTCAAGCAACTCCCCGCAACGGCTCGACTCATCTCGCTGGACCCGGAGCTGCACTACTCTGTACCGCAGTACACGATCCCACCTCCGGTCTCGTTTTTCGACTCCGAGCAGCACGACCTCTACACCAAGGCGCTCCTTCGCGCCGTCCGGTCCTCGGACGTCATCTCGCTCGAAAACCTTCTCTTCCCATCCTCGCCGTTCACGGTCGCTGACGTGGACATCGCCTCCTCCCCGTTGTCCTCCCCCGTCTCCTCGACTTCCTCAAGGAAGGGCGTCGTCGGCCTGGTCAACTTCGTCGACGAGAACGGACTCTCGCCTCTCCACCATGCCCTCCGAGTCCAGCCCGCCCCAAGCACGGACGTCATCAAGCTCCTGTTTGCAGCGGGTGCGGACGTCAACCTCGCCTGCCTCTCCAGGTCGACACCTCTTCATCATCTCGCCTGCCTCGGAGGCGCCAGCCCAGAATCAACAAGGAGGAACTTCACGGCCCGACAGAAGCGGGAGGAGGAGAACGAGAAGGCTCGCTCTCGGACGACAACCTCCGAGTCCACCAACTCGTCTCGAGGCACAAAGGTCAAGTCTTCCGCTGAGTTCAAGACCCCGGTCCCCTCGCGCACTGTCGTCCCGTCTCCGGCCAAGCCCATCCTCGTTGCCCCTGCCGATGAGTCTCCAAAGACGGAAGTCGACCTCAGCAGCTGGGACTCGTTCCAGGCGTCTCAAGTCAGGCAGGACCGGGAGAGTTTTACCATCGCTCCCGGTGAACTGGAGGCAAGACTTCGAGACGTCGTTCAGCTGGTCCTCCGATTTGGCGCAAGCACGGAGTTCACGGACTGCAGCGGCGCTCTTCCTCTTCACTTCGCCGCCGAGGTACGTTTTCTTGAGGGCGCTCTCTAGTACACGCTCAGACGGCTGACAAGACTCCCCTTCATGCAGTTTGGCTCCTCGCGCGAGATCGTTCGAGCGCTCCTGATGCACGACCTGGACGAGGAAGTCAAGGCTTTCAAGCACCGGTTGATGCTTCCTCAGAAGATCCCCGAGAGAGTGTCTGCGCGCGATCGTCAGAACGGGCTCGGTCAGTCTTTTCTTCTGCGCCTGCCTGCTGAAGCTCAGCGAGACTGACCCTCCACCTTCCTTGCCTTTGCACCAGGACTCACCCCTCGCGACCTTTGTCGTATCGAGTTTGTCGACCTCTTTGACATGGCCAGCCAGGAGAGCAAGTCGCGCCGAGCCAAGATCCTGGAGGAGCACGAGGCACTCTCCGGTGTCAAGAACCCACCCGTCCGCCCGGGAATGATCTCAAGAGGCACGACGTCTTCCTCGTTGTCGTCTCAAGTCGGTGCCAAGCAGGGCGCCCGAGACTCGATCCTCCAACCTCTCGCGCCCCTTACCTCGTTGGAGGACGCGTCAGCCAACCTCGAGCAGATCTGTGACAACCTGCTACACGTCGACAAGTCTCTGGTACGTCGTCCGTCCATCGACTTCAGATTGAATTCAGGCTGACTATGTTTTCCCTCTGCGTTTTCTGCCTCAGGCTTCTGGGCTTCTTCTGCGACTCAAGGAAGACCTCGCCCAGCAGAACTCCTCCAATCCAGAGCCCGACTACTTCCCCTCACCTCTCTCCGACCCCATGTCCGAGGGAATCGCTCGCCTTCGTCGCTCGTTCCAGACGGACAGCAAGCGGAACTCCTTCAACCGCTTTCGCCCGGTCTCGATCGATAGCACTCAGTCATCCTGGTGGAGCCAGCCGAGCAGCTACTACTCGAGTCAGGAGGTGTCGGCGGTACGGTACGAGCTGGATGGTCTGTACAGGTGCGCTTCACAGAGCAACCCTCCCTCTCCGAAGAATGCAGCCACTGATAGTTGTTTGTGCTTGCTTCAGGCTCTTCGTCAACACGAGTCACATGATCGCCCGTTGCCTCCAGTTCTACTCGAACATCCTCAAGGAGGAGGACGACAAGCTGCACCTCGTCGAGGACTACGCCACTCGGTCGCGAGACGACCTGGATGCGACTGCCGACATGGTCGACCAGCTTGAGAACGACAAGCAGGCCTTGCGCGTCCGAGTCGAAGAGATCGAGACGGACCGTCACAACGCACACATCCTCTCTCAGGTGTCGGATCTGGCAGCCGCAACCACCGTCGCCCTGTCAAACAAGGTCCAAAGGGCCATCAAGGACGGCGTCGAGGACCTCGAACTGGTTCGACACATCAAAGCAGCCACGGCCGAAGCCGTCCTCGAGATCGAGCAGATGAAGGTCGACATCGCCGACATCGACACCGGCGTCGCTGCAGACGCCTGTCGACTTCTCAACAATCATCTCACCAAGACCCGAGAACACTCGTCTGACCTCATCAAGGCAGCTGTCCTCTACCAGAGCGCGGCCGTTAACAAGCGGAAGTCGCTCGAGTCCGTCGACCACCCTGGCGTCCACCATCGACGAGCCTCGTCCTCGTCTTCCTCGCCGGGGAGTCCGCTCTCCAGCACGTTCAGTTCGCCGATGACGTCCAAGTCGAAAGGAACGGACGTGACGACGCCTTCTTCCGGGTCAAGGGGGAAGGGTCCCATCTCGGAGCATGGGTCGTCTGCTGGAGGAGAAGGGGCCAAGAACCCGCCCCTACCAGCGTGGTTGCGAGACGCATTGACCCGGAAGGAGGATCAGGAAGAGTACACGTCGGCCACGTCCAACATCGAGGAGATCGAGAGGGACGAGCGAGCGGTGGAAGCTGAGATCAAGTACGCCGAGGGTGAGTCTTCCGGCAAGCCTCCACGACAAGGGTCGTTCGCTGATGCTTCCATCCCTCCTTCCCCCCACAGAGAACGAGGTCTTGCTTCAGTCCTTCATCGACAAGCTTCCCAAGCGAGCCAACACGTCCAAGGAGGCTAACGAACGACGGGAGGCTTTCCGACTCATGGCGATCGTTTTCCAGCAGCTCGACGACCTGCGCCTCCGACGGAACGAACTCTTGCGGGAGCGACAGGAAACGGAGGCGGTCCTCAAGCGCTTCGAAGAGAGGGAGAGTCGACAGGACAGCCTTCAGACGCTCTCCTCGCTCCTCAAGTCGCACATACTCTCTCGCACGGTCGAGGCTCCCCCTCGCGCGACTCGGTACGATCTTGTCGAGTCTCAGGAGTCGGAGGACGTCTCGTTTGCGGGGTTCCAGTGGGGCGGTGGACCTCGAAAGGACGTCTCCCGTGCGACGGAGGCGGACGTTGCGTGGGACCTGAGGAAGGTCGCGCTGAAGGTCGAGGGAGCGGAGGGCTTGCTGTTGAGGATGAGGGAGGACTACCGACTCGTTCTTAAGGCGATGGCACAGGTGCGTTTTCGACTTCTTGTTCACGCCAGTGTACCCATAGCTGACCTCATCACTCCCCCCGACGTCTGCACAGAATCGCTCGCGATGCAACACGGCCGACAAGAACGTCCGAGACTCAACGAGGCAAATTTCGACCATGTTGCAGGTGCGTCTCGACAGCCGAGCGTATTTTCCTTTCCGTTCGTGACGCTGACTGAGTCTTTTGCCTGAACGCACAGTGGAGAATGGACTCGATCATCGTTCTGTGGGAATACGTCTCTGCCGATTGCTCGGATGACGACCACTCGAACGCTTCATCCTGGATCCTCGACTCGCGCGATCGACACCTCCTGCCGGACCTCATCAGCGACCCTCTCCCTTTGCGCTCGACCTCAAGCGCGTCAACGACGGGCACCCACACTCCCCCTCTCAACTCGCCTGACAACCACAGCGCCGCGTCTGAAGTACTGAGCGCATCGGCGACGAGTCCGACGTCGGATGCCGCGTCGGGCATGCTTGAGCTGACGTTCTTCAAGCAGGTGCTCAAGCACAAGGTGCACGAGCCGCTCAGGGCCGCGAGGCAGGAGGTGCACAGGGTCGTCGAGTGGTGCGACGTCTTGCGCGCTGCGAAGGAGAGGCTCGAGGGGAGATTGAGGGCGTGAGATGGTGGATGGACTTATTCTTCTTCTTCTGTGTAGTCACCAGTAGTCTTCCTCTGTAGTTTCCTTCTCTGTGCGTACGCTTCTTGATGACAAAACTTGGATCAGACTGTTTTGGGAGGTCTGGGGGTTTTCGGTGAAAGTGTCGAGGTAAAGAGTGGGCAAGGCAGACGACAGAAGACGATGAGAGGAGCGAGTATAGGAAGAGGGGGCTGTGGGTGTGGTGTAGGAGGGCGGAGGAGAGTAGGAAGGCCAGAGTTGTGTGTACAAGTAGGCAGTAGAGACAAAGACAGGCAAGAAAAGATCACTGAGGCAAGAGCGTTCGGATTAAGGGAGGGCAGCGAAAAGAAAAGGTTAAGGTGAAGCTAGGACAGCTCTTTTGGGGGTTTTTTCGAGTGAGATTGAAGAGAGTCACGCATCGTGTGTGTCGCCTGGTCGAACCCGGCCGTCGTCGTCCGGTGGTCAGAGGGAAGAAGTCGAAGGAGGGTTGACCGAGAGCTGTTTGGGAAGGGCGGAGAAAGAGGTTCACTCCTCTTCCTCTCCGAACGCCTCAGCCATCTGCCGCTTCATCTCCTCCTCCTGCTGCTCGCTCCTCAGCCCGTCCTCGTCCCTCAGCGTCGCCACCCTCGCTCCCCAGCAGTCGACAAGCAGCCGTCTTTTCGACTCGGGTCTCCCTCGTTTAAGCTGGGCGACTGTCAGCATGTTGATGAGCGTCCTTCCACGCCCTCCCTGGCAAAGAAAACTCAGTCTAGGTTCGGTGGTCGTCAGTTGTCGAACGAGACCACGAACGACGTTTGTAGAGGACGTGGGCGAAATCGGGAGGAGTGGCTGGCGCAAAAGTGCAACTGCATATTCGCGCCGCACCTGCCCGAACGAACGACTCTGCCCGAACGGATGACTCCCTCCGACAGCATCCTCTCTTCCTCCAAACCCGACACGATGCCTCGCTTGCAGCTGTTCCGACGGGCGCTCTTACCGGCCGCTCTCGCCACCTCGTCGACGGCCGTCTACCTCTCGCTCCGACCGGTCCTGCATGCAGACGCACCCTCGTCCTCCAGCACAACTCCGTCCTCCATCCCCGGCATCCCATTCGAGCCCAGGGACCCTCCGCGCAAGTCGACCAAGGGCGAGTTTCTCGACGAGAATGGCAAGCCGTGCAAGGTGCGCTATATCCTCGCGTAAAGAGAAGGGCTTGGGTCTTTGTTCGACAGAGGGAAGGAGGCTGACCAACATCGCCTGTCGCTCCCTCCGACAGGCCTGCACGTCCTTCAGCAGCTGGATGCAGACCGGACCTCCTCGCGCACCCTCCGCCGAAGGCAGCAGCTCATCAAAGGCCAAGCCCGAAGCGACCAACGTTGGAGGTCCTGCAGCGGCTGCTGCTGCAGCGGCGAGCTTGGCAGCCTCGTTCGGTGGCGAGCGCAGTGAGGCCGAGTTGAGGGCGATGAGGAAGGACTGTCCTCCCGACATTGAAGAGCTCGGACGGTACGTGTCCCTTTTGAGTCTGCTTTCATTAGACTTTAACTGACGGAATCATCTCGTTGTTGGTCATGCGCTACAGGTCAACCTGGACGTTCCTGCACGCAACCGTCTCAGCCCTCCCGGCGACCCCTCCCCCAGAACTGCAAGAACACCTCTCCAACCTCCTCCTCGCCCTCCCTTACCTCTACCCTTGCCCGCACTGTCGCCACGACCTTGCTCAATCTGTCATTGCCTCAGGCGGACGCGCAACGGTGCTCGAGGCGGTCAAGACGCGCGAAGGCGCCGAGAAGTGGGTGTGGGAGAGACATGAGGAGGTCAATCGGAAGTTGGGAAAGGAAGGGGGTGTGAAGCTTGAGAAGGTCCGAGAGAGGTGGAGGGACGGGCCGAAGGATGGGAGGTGTGACTTTGGGTGGTAGAGAACCTTCGGGAGATGAATATGTCCGTCCCCACCCTTCACATTAAGCGACTACCGTTGTGGGCTCGCGAGACGAGGGATGGTTGAGAGACGTTGACGTCAGCAGTATGCGATTGAGTCAGCGGGGGTTTGGTGTAGGAGAGAGAAGTGTCGGAACGGCGGGATTGGCGATTGACGGAGAAGCTGAAGGGAGCGTAGAGAAAAGTGGGCATGAATCTACTCGTCTCCCCTCAACCCAAGTTCACCGTCTGCTCCCACCCTCTCTGAACGCAGGCGAGACGTTTACCAGTTCCCGCTTCCCGCCCTCGAAGGCTCTGGAGCTCACATTAGCCTAACTTGACGACCCACTTTTTTGCCCTCCTCCCTTCCCATTCCCGCCCTTGCCCTTAGAGCACTTGGCCGACGAGTTCTTGGACTTGACCATGGTGCTCGACGTCTTGCTGTAGCTTGATGAGCTGCGTAGAATTTCAAAGTTGGGTGGTAAAAGGGGGTGGGCGTTGCTCCGTTCCTCTCGCCATCTCCGCCCCTCGTCGCTTGAGCCCTGCGCTGAACGTACCAACGCTTACATCATAACTCACCGCATCAGGCCCAAAAAAGTCAGCACGCCTGCCTGTAGTTTAACCGGATCGTCGGGTGCTCAGCAGATATTGACAGGATGCGATCTCGAGTGAAGCGAGGAGAGGAAAGGGTTCATTTTACCGTTCGTCGCCTTCCTCGTCAAGAGTCCCTCCTTCCCCCCCCCCCCCTTTTTTTCCTTTCATCATCTCTTCATCGACGGTCCTCGACGGTCGGCAGTCCTACGTTCCCGCCTTCTCTCGCCTCTCCATCTCCATCAACTCCCTACCTCCGATCTTCCCCTCCACCCAGCTCTCCCAGCCGCCCTCCTCCAAACCTCCCCATTTCGCAGTGACGAAGCTCTTGATGGACCGTCCTTCAGGAAAGACGAAGACGGCGCCGATCCGCTTTTGTCGATCGGCGAGCATGGACCGGAGAAACCACCATTCGACGGCGAGCCGATCGTCTTGGTCCAGCAGGTAAAAGAGACCTTGCCCAACGTGGAACTTCTCAAAGTACGGCCGAGTCCTGGTTCGGAGGCAGGCGATGACGAACGCGGCGAAGTCGTCGGCAAACTGACTGTACTGATCAAGGTTTCCGACAAGAGGGTCGTCGAGCGTTCGAACAGCCTTGAAGTATGGGCCGTTTGGGGCGACGGTGGGTGAAGAGAAGAGCGAAAGAGCAGGGACATCGACCGTCACTTGGTGGAGTTGACCGTCCCTGTACTCGTGATGGTGCTGATCGAGAGACTGAGCGATCTCCAAAATAAAGTCTTCCGGGATGTCGCCCGTCAGCCCGAGTAAGAGGAGTTTGGGGCAGAGAGCGACGAGCGGGGCAACGCCCTCATCGCACAGGGCGTTCCGTTCAACGATGTCGCCGTCGACCCAGCGAAAGTTGCAGCTGAGCGTCGTGACCGAGTCCAACTTGAGGTTTCGCTCTTGGAGGGTCTTGACGAGCCATCCCAGGTCAGCGAAACTCGAGATCGTCGACTCGATGCTGATGCCGAGAGTCCTTGTGTGCTTGAGTTTGAGAAGGATATTGGGATTTTGACGACTTGCGTTGATAAACTTGTTGAAGCGACGAGGCCACATGCGGAGCGACAGGTAGAACCTGGGGATGAGCCTCATGGCGAAGTTCTTGGAGGTGAGGAAGAGAGCCGGGCGGAGGTCGTCGTGAACGAACTAGAGGATGACGTCTTGAATAAGGATGTTGTTGAAAACCGTCCTCTACGACACAGACAAGTGGGTCAGTGTATGTGTGAGTGCAGGGGAGCGCGAAGATAGGGGGAAACGCACGGCGAGGTCCTCAGCTCGAGCGTTGTCCCATCCCAACTCTGACCTCTTGCGCTTCGACGGCTGCACCTGTGGTTTGAAGTCAACTCAGAGCTGTTAGCGTCGTTTCGTGAGAGGGAGCGAGGTAAGGAAAAGAGAGAAAGAGCTCACCTCAGTGACCCACGGTTTGCGAGAGTCGACATCTCCATCCTTCTGCTCCCCCTTCAATCCCACCTCCTTCGGACTCTCGACCGCTGCCGTCTTGACCTTTGGCATGGGCCTTAAAATTCGAGAGTAACTTGATGGGTCGAACGCGAGGTAGTGGATGGAAGGTGGGAGGTGAGAGACATTTCTCAGACCCTCTGGCCTTCTCCGCCCGACGCCGCTCAAACCCGCCGCCAGCGTGCGTACTCTTCCCTCCACATCGATCCGAGCGGTGGAAGGCAACAGCGCACAGTTAGAGAGGGACGCGAGGATCGCATCAGGTCGATCGCTCCCAGGGCTTAGCGACAGAGAGTGGTGAGACGGTTGAAGATGAGGCGAGCTGAGCAGCGGCAACAAAGAATCCGCGAACAGGTCAGGCGCTCTTCGCTCTCTACTGAGGCAGCCCGAACAAGATAGAAGGGATGGAAGAGACTGACCTGGTCGTGCAAGCTCACGTCGTCCACCTCGTTGACCTCGATTTCCCCTACCCGTCCTTGCGCGATGAGCTTGCCGATCTGAGCGAACCCGAGCGGAGGCGTCGGTCGGTCTCCGTCTACAGTCGAAGGTCCATCCTTGGTACTCTGAGAGAGGAGAGGCGGGAGGGAGTGGATGGGCCGGGCTTGAGTGCGTGGTTGAGCGGGGGGCGAGTGGTGTTGAAGGTAGGCGTCGTAGGAGAGTGGCTCGACGTGTCTGGAGAGTGCAAGAGGCCGGTCAGCCCATCCTGTTCAGAAGAGAAGAAGAGAGAAGAGACGTACCTGGAGTAGTAGTTGACCTTTGCTTTGAGTAATACCTGCTCCCGCTTGGGGATCGAGATGACGCTGGCGAGCTCGAGCTTGTTGAGGAGCGGCGTTGCAAGGTCCTGTCAAAGCAAGACGGACAGACGGTCAGCCCAAAGCAAGCCCATGAGAAGGAGGAGGGAGGTCTACGAACCTGGAATGCGGGGTCCTGGTCGAAAGGGTATGCGTCGAAGCGGGCGAACAGAGTGTCCATGTCGGAGAAGAGCGACTAATCAGACAGATATCGGCTGAAGGAAGAGAAGGAAGAGGGGGACGGGCGGAGTTGAATGATAAAACAAAAGTACTTGTGCAGTTTGCTGTCTCTCGATCGCACTAGTCACGGAGGTCCACTTGCCATTTGCCGCACCACTCTGCCAACCGCACTACTCTCCCTCCTCTCCTCCCTTATCTCGCCCTTTTCTTTCTCTCGCGCAGAGCCTGGGCATGGCAGAGGACTCTCCCGCGTTCCCCCTCCAAGCGATCTCGCCCCTCTGCCAGATCATCTTCTCACGCGCACTCCCCAGAGCACCCCAGTTCCCCCTCCTCGACCCCCGGCCAGGCTCCTCGGACGAAGACGATGTCCGCGCCTGCCTGCTCTCGCTCGCCCTCGTCTCTAAAGGTGCGTTCTCCTCGTCCCTTAAACTCCTCGCTCGATCAACCCTCGTCTCGAGCGCAAGTTTTCTTACTCGACAGCTGACCCGCATGGGTTCGTTTCCTTCTCCGTCCGCTTCAAATCAAATCCTCTTCCTCTCCTTCCCTCGCCTTCTGCAACAGAATTCTACTACACCTCTCGTCCCTGGCTCTGGCGTCTGCTCCGAATCGCCCGACCTCGAGGATGGGTAGGCGTCGTCCACAAGCTCGGAGGAGAGCAGCCCGGTCTGCGCGTGTCGTCTGAAGGGGATGCGTTCGCCGATACGTCGTCCGGCTTCCAGTCCAGGGCCGTCTCGCCTGCGCGCACTTCGACCCAGTCGAGCGAGTTCTCCCAGGTCAGCCTCGTACCTCCTCCTGCAGCAGAATCGACCGATGTCGTCCCTCCTCTGCTTCAACGGACGAGGAGTCAGTCCATCGAGCGGTCGTCTGTCTTCCTCTCGGCCCAGCTCGAGTCGCTCCGTACGTCCAACTCGACCCACTCGCCAACGACCTCGAGCCCCGACACATCGCCCGAGCGATACCGACCCGACTTCCTTGAGGGACCCCATCGGACGCTCGAGCGGACCAAGTCGAGGGGCGAGTCGCCGCTTCGTCGAGGCGACAGTCTGAGGTCGACTCGCAGCCCTGAGCGCATCGGCCGAAGCAGAGTCCGAGGCGACATTCCGGGCGAAGGTCAGCGAGGGATGAGCATCGACTCGTTGGCGGAACCACCCCAGGTTGAACTTTGTGTGTACTCTGTGCTTTCACTCTTCGAATCGGAGATGAGGCACTGACGAGCGGGTGCGCTGCTCTTCGTTTATCCAGTGGTCCCTCCCATCCCTTCGACCTACGAACCTCTCCACGTCTGCTACCCTTCCTCCCCCATGGTCGCCAACGCTTCCGAGTCGGCGTTCGACTGGCCCGCACCTCCCCCCTCGACCGTCGCTCCGACCGAGTTCGACGAGGAGGAACACCCAGACATGGCCCAGTTCTTTTACTCGCTCAACGAGGCTGGCCTGCCGACGAGGCTGCTCTCGTTCGACAAGTTCCGGACGACGGGTCTGCAGAGGTCGCTCGAGGAGGGCTTGACGGGTAGGTTCGTCACTGCCGATCGACTGGGTCTTGTGCTGAAAGGCTTGGGCAACTTGGAGGCGTTTGGTGCGACCGAGTAGTGAGTCTTCGCGGCAATGTCCTTTTCACCCGACGTGAGTGAGCGTCTCACTGAAAGAAATTCGAATTTGCGCTTTTCAAGCATGGATTCGGCGCTCAACCTGGCCAATCTCATCTCGCTCTTCTTCCGAGGGGCTAAGCAGCTGCCGCCCTTCCTGCAGACGACCGACGAGTGGGAGCATCTCCTCTTCTTCCGCCCTCTCGTCGCGCTCGACTTCACCGGCGTCAACTCGCGCGTGTTCCAGACGGCCCTCCGGACGTTCGTCGCCACGTTCATCAAGCCCGAGCAGATTGAGGACCACGGCGAGTCGGGTCTCTACCTCCCCGACCACGTCCCCCTGCCCGAAGACGAGCGGATCGAGTTTTCCATCGAGCGATTGTGTCTGCACTCGTGCAAGTTCATGTCGGCCTACGACCTGACGGCCATCATCTCGTGCTGCCCCAACTTGACGCACCTCGACCTGTCGTACACTCGCGTGTCGAGTCTCGAGGAGATCCACGCGTTCAAGCTTCGGTCGTTGAGTCTGGCCAGGTGCACCAAGCTCTCTGGGGCCGACATCGTCCAGTGCGTTTCCTTTCTCTTCTCTCCTTCGACAGCGTCTCGACCCCTTCGAACGCTGAATCTGACCTTGTATTCCTTGTCGCCTCGTTTGCCTCTCAGGTTCCTGCTTCACCCGAACCGGTCCTTCCTCCGACAGCTCAACATCTACGGCTCCATGTCGTTTCCGTCCCCGCTCACGTCGGCCGACCTGACCAAGATCTTTGAGCTCTCGCCCGCGTTTACATCGCGCAAGCTGCGTTACCTCGACCTCTCGTCCGCGCCCATTCACGCGGCCCACCTGAGCCTCCTCCAGCCTCAACCCCAGCTCGTCTCGCTCGGACTGTCACACATCCCCTTGCTCCCGCTGCGCGATCTGACGGCCTTCATCAAGGACAAAGCACCCCAGGTCGAGATCCTCACCTTGACCAACTCGACACCTGAAATCACTCGACCCGCCAACTCAGCCGCTGGGATGGTTGTGGTGTACTCGCTCTTGATCAACCCGCTGACGGCGAGTCCGATCTGGTTCGACCGCGAGACGAAGCCTCCGCCTCCCCCTGGTCGACTGAGGGTGCTCGAGCTCGCTGGACCGCTGCTCAAGAATTTGGCCAAGGCCAAGGGTGCGGCCTGGAGGGTCATTCGGTCCAACGGGAACCGAGGATGGTTAGCCTTTCCCTTTCTGCGTCCATTGCTCTCGTTCGTCTTTGGAAATTGACTCCCCCTCCCTCTCTTTTACTCTTGCAGGCTGGTGGACACCTCCTCCGGCTGGGCCTCCTCCTCCCTGACCGACATCAAAAAACGTCCCCCGTTCCCTCGCTCCTCCGACGCTCCCCAATGGCGGCGAGGCGAGATCCCGGTCGACCACCCCTGGAGACGCTACCTTTGCATGCTCTCCGACTCAGACGGCAAGGTGGACAGTACGATCGGCTTTCATTCGAGGAAGATGGAAGTCCTCAGTGGGGAGGGACTCTTGGCCAGGGAGGAAGGGCTCTACAGCGGGTTGGCGTTTGGAGCGGAGAACTAGAGCCCTAACAAACTAATTTTGATACTTAACGATTTCTCTTTTTCACGATCTTCTTCCAACCCACCCTCCCACGTTTCCTACATAAAATCCGTCCTTTCATCTGCGCCTGATGTACTAATACTCGTCTACGTCGGAACTTGCGTTTGGTCGAGAGTTGAAGGGGTGAACGGGTCATAAGAGAACCGGGCTACAGGAGACGAGCAATAACGCGCGGGGAAGCGCATGACACCCGGCGAGAGACGACTACGGGAAGGGGTTCCGAGGGAGGGCTTATAGGTGAAGAAGGGAGGTGGTACGTTCGACTGGAGGGTGGCCGGGGGAGGGGGTTGGAGGGAGGACGCGCAAAGATCAGCCCTCTTCCAAAGTCGTTTGGCCACGGCATAGTGGAGCCGACCGACCGTAGAAGAACGGCCTTTCTCACCTTGTGAAGTGTTGTCCCCGATCTGAAGTGCGAGTAGGGCGTTAGATGCCTGTCTGAAGGGTCGCACTCCCGGCCTGACCGTCCTCCACCGTTGACAAGTCGTCGGACTCCCCGCCGACCTACCACGTACGTCCTCTCAGACAGACTTCTTCTCCAACGTCTTCGGTTCTGGAACTGCCAGCTGTCCATCATGGACTCGCAAGCCGGAGAGACGTCCGATGCCGACGAAGACGGCCGCTGTCGTGTGCCGACGATCGAGTAGAGAGCAGGAAAGGGCGACGAGGTTATCAACAACGGCGCAAGAGTCAAGAGCGAAAAGAAGAGAGCAAGCGTACCGAGGCCGAGAGCACCCATCGCGACCGCTCCTGCCTTGCCCGCTCCTCCCTTCCCGGCCTGAGTAGCAGCCCTCTGCGCCCTCATCTGCGCGACACCCTGGTAAGAGACGTACGAGCCTACCCCGACCGCGGCGGACCCTCCGATGAGTCTGCACGAGGCGCAGTCTTCGACCTGCGCTGGCTGCTGGGCGCTGGATCCGCCTGTGAGGGTGGTCAGGATGTTTGAAGACATGCTGCTGAAGAGAATGCTGTTTGGGGGGTGGGCGGAGCTGTGAACGAGTTGGGCCTCAACACCGACCCCGAAATCCATACACTCTCCCTCCTCAGCCAGATACCCTCAAGAGAGTTGTCCAGCAGCGACAGGATACTCGCGACTAGACTCATACTCTGGGCCTGCTCGCTCAGGAACGACAGGAAGAAGGATGGTGGTGCGTCCTCATCTGCCCCCCTGCGCCTGCCAAACCATTCGCTCTGGCTGATCTCTTTGCCCCTCCTCTCCAGCTTATCAACGAAGTCCGTCCCAGAAAGCTACATGTTTCAGCGATAAAAAAAACCGTGACTGACTAGTCTGTTTTGCGTTTCGATCAGACGAAGTACGCCTGGTAGGTCCCCTCTCGCCCCGTGCCTCCGCTCCCCATCTAGCTCCCTCCGACTGACCTTCCCATCTCTCCCTCTCTCCCCCCGCTCGCAGCCAGGCTTGCATTAAGGGACATCGATCGTCTGCATGCCTTCACTCCGATCGTATGTTTTCGTCTCTGTCTTGACATCAAGGGGGCGGCCGGTGCTGACCTACCTCGACTCTCGGACGCTCCGCACAGGTCCGCTCTACGTTCGTCCCCCTCTTCCACGCACCTCTCTCGCTTGCCAGAAGCTCCCTTGCTGACACCCTTTCTGCCTCTTCTGGCTTCCAACATCTGCAGGAGGTTGCCAAGAAGGGTCGACCGTTGAAGAACTGCGAGCACTGCCGGGAAGTGCGCAAGTCAAAAGCCGTCAAGGTCAAGTGCATGTGCTCGGCAACTGCCAAGAAGGAGCAGAAGGAGAAGGAGAAGGAGCAAGGCTCGAGTCTGGAGGAGGAAGGGGAGGCTGGTCCGTCGAGTGCGTCTCCCTCTTCTGCCCCAGTGGATGCCTTCGGTGGTTGGAAGTCGCCCGCTAACTGATTAACACCCCCCCACCCACACATCTCTCTCTCTCCAGGTGGGCCCAAGAAGAAGCGACGAGAAATCAAACTCGGTGCTCCTGCGTTCCCCAACGGGCTCAAGGACGTTCACGAGCGGACAGCGGCGGCGGACGTGCTCAGTCTTTTGAGCAGCGACGGGTCTGGTGCGGTGCCTGGCAAAAGTTCAGGTACGTTTTCCCAAGAAATAAACCTCCGCCCAACCGTGTATGGCGAAGCTGACCTTTTTTCTTGCTGTCCTTCAGTTAACGACCTCCTCAACCCTTGCGAGTGTATGACGGGGGGCAAGTGCACATGCTGCGTTGCTCGAGCGAAGCCCTCGCCCGGCTCTCAACCTCCCCCCGCTCCGGTTCATCCACTCCCGGTCGAGAGTTCGCTGCCAGTTACTTCGATCTACGTCGGATCCGCTCGAGCTATCCGATCTCAGTCCGCTTCCTCGTCCGGCAGACCGTCACGCCGAACGTCCCTGTCGGGCCCTCACTCCTCCTCCTACAACCCCTACCCCTCGCCTTCCACCCATGCCTCGGGATCCAAGATCAACATCCGATCCTCGGTCGCTCCCACCCTCTCGAGCAACATCACGCCGGAGAGCGTCTTGCGACAGGGCCTCAAGGACCTCGTGAGCAACTACATGAAGGCCAAGCACGATCGGGTCCAGAACGCACTCGTCAACTTCTCCCTCTCGACGGGCGCGACCGACTGGAACGGAGGCGATACACTGAGGCCGACGCCCCTTCCTGAGGAGGACAAGATTGAGGAGGTTTTGATGGTGTCAACGTGCACGTGCGGAGACGACTGTGCCTGTCCGAGTTGCGTACAGCACGGCAACCCGCCTGCTGAGGGCATGAGGGGCGTCGAGCATCATGGCTGTGGAGATAGTTGCAACTCGTTCGTCCCCTCTCCCACTCTTTCCTTATTACAGGGTTTCGAAGGTGCTGACCGCCGTTTCCTTCCGTTCTCGCTTCGCAGATGCTTTGCTTGCAGCTCGCATGTCGCCATGCCTGCCAACCTCTCATCCCGAGCGGCCATGCAGACGGTTGCTGACCTCCTCGCAGCGAGCTCGTCCAAGGTGCCTCCCCCGCCGCTCCTGAGCAGACCGTACGAGCTCGACCCGACCAACCTGAGCGTCCTCCCGCCGAGCGCGTTTCTCGGCGGCGACGAGAGCCGGGCGGCGTTTGGCCTGCTCGAGATCCCCAAGCTTGAGTGCTGCACGGGCAAGTGTAGGTGTCCTCCTGGAGAGTGCACTTGCATGTCGGACTGTTGTGGTTGTGTGCGTCTCCTCCGTCCTCCTCTTGCCCGAGCCCGATCGCAGATACTGACGTCGACTTTTGCCTCCCTGCCTGCTACCAGTGCGACAAGTGTCTCTGCGACGAAGAGGAGGATACGCTCGCTCGACCACCGCAAAACGTTCCCTCGGACCAGGTCGTCTCCTTGCTCGGAGACGGGGCCAAGTCGTCGTGCTGCGTGGTCAAACCCGAGAGTGTGGAGATCGACCTCTCTCCCAGCCCACCTACCGCTTTCCCCTCCTCAGCGCCCGCTCCTCCCAAGAAGTCGTCCTGCTGCGCGCCTGCACCTCCAGTCACAGTCGCCCCTGCCCCGCCTCCCACGAAGAAGTCGTGTTGCGCTCCTGCATCCTTGACGGCCTCCTCGACGCCAGCGGCCGAGTCGTCTCGAGCTGCGCCTTCGACCAATGGGAAAAGTAAGGCCAAGTGCGGAAGTGGAGGGTGCGGCAAGGTTGCGTCCGCCGCGGTCGGTCAGCAGCCGGTCAGGTTGAGGCGTCTCCTGCCCAAGCCCTCAGCGACCGGGCTGGCCTCCCTCCCTTCGACCAACCCTCCTCCCAATTCGTCGCTCTCCACCAACGCTCCAGTCCTTAAGGAATTGCAGCAGGCGCCAGGATCGGACCCGCTGTTCACGCCCCCTCTGGACCCCAACTCGCCCAACTTCCTCACCAACCTGTTCGGTGTGGCCGCTATTCCTGCTCCCGACACCCTCGCCGGCCAGTTTGACCAGTCTCAACAGCCGTTCGACCCCTCGATGCCGACCATCAGCGATGCGGAGCTGGACGAGATCATGGCCGCGCTGGCGACCAACGGAGGGTCGCTCGAGGACGTGCTCGGCGGCTTTGGCGGCGGCGAAGACTTCAGCTCTGGCCAGGTCGACCTCGGATTCAGGCCTGGTCACCCTGCTCTTCTCGATGTCGGTCAGCAGCCGTTGCTCGACAGTTCCCAGGCCGCCGCCGTCCTCCCGGCCGACTTTGATGTGTCCGCCTTCCTCAACGCTTTCGAGCCTGGCGGCCAACCCCCCGTCGACCCAGCAGCGTTCAACTTTAGTCCTCCACCGCATGAGCAGAACCTGGCGAACCTCGACCCCGTCCTTGGTTCGACTTCGGACTTTGCGGCGTTCGACTTTGACGTGGCTGGGCAAGGTGCGGCCGACGTCGACTGGAGTCTGATGTTCAACCCTCCCACTCCCTCATAGACGAACTTCTTTCTGTGACTCACCCGCTTCTTGGACCCTTCTATCGTCTTGGAGTCTTGCCTTCCTCGTACGAGTCCAACTCCTGCCCCACCATCGTTTCCATCCTCTCATGAGCCATTACGACCTTTCATCCCCGCACTCTTCAGTCTTCTCTTGCTTGTACATCCATACCTGCCTCCCTTCTTGGGCCTCTCCCTCTTTTGATCATGCTTTTCTTACGAGTACCAGCTCGACCCAAAGTGGGGCATGTCGATGAGAATCTGGGTGAAGGTCGGTCCAAAGATGATCGTCTCGTACTCGGACGGCATCTTTCCTCCCTTGAGCCACTTGATGCAGTAGTAGCTGAAGTTTCAGAAGAGGTCCTCATTCTCGAACGGTTCGTCGAGCGGGTCCACAGCGATAGGGCGGCCTTGTAGTACGGCCCTCCGGGCAGATGCGAGAACGTGTTGAATAACGAGTCGCGAGGGATCTTGACCGACACCTGGCGGAGCTGACAGTCTCGGTACTCCCTGTGGTTGGTGTCGATGCTGAGGGCGACGTCGAGTGCAAAGCCCGAAGGAGCGTTGCCGATTAACTCAAACGAGAAACCTCGGACACAGAGAGACTAGCTGTCCGATCGAGTATATGCTCATGTGGTCCTTTGGGTCCTCGAACCCTCGTCACGCGCTGCTTGGCCCAAAGTCGACGCCGAAAGTGGTGACCGACTTCAGCGACTTGTTCTTTACCCTGAGGATATCGCAAAAGGTGTTCCTCACGATCGTGTTGAACGTCGACGTTCCGGTGGAGAGGTAGAGAGTCTGGGTGTACCTCAGGCTGAAGATGACTCTGTTGTTTCCCGCGCACGCCTGGACGAGCTTGCGGGTGCGTTCGGCGGACAGGTCGAGCGTGTGGTAGAACATCGGGATTAACCTCTAGGGTCTTGAACGCCCGCCTCTGTGAGCAACAAGAGGGTACGTCAGGTCAGCGGGGGAGAGACGAGGTCTGTGGAGCTCATGATGGGACACACAGCGAGCTCCTGCGTTCGAGGGTTGTCGTACAAGCCGGCCGAAGCATTTCCGGATGACTGTTATCGTCGAGCAGAGAAGTCGAAGCACTGTCAGCACCGTCCTCAGGGCGAGAGAAGGAGGCAGGGGGTCGAAGAGTCAGGGAGGAGGGGAAGAGACGACCTACCTCAGCAGCGCCGCCGTCCGCCCCCCCCCCCCTGACAGCTCTCGCTCGCTTCTGCTCCAGCTCCGGTCGAGGTCTTCATCCGGATTCTTTGGGACTGGCTTGCTGAGATTGGCATCGTGCGGCTGTTGATAGGACCAGGTTGAGGTTGAGAAGCAGCTCCCATCGCTTGACTCTGCCGAAACTCCGCTTCAAAGCGTGCGTACGGGATTCCCTTTCATCCACAAAGACCGAAACCCTCTTATCTTGCGCGACGAGACGAGGAAGAAGGAAGAGGGACGCATGAGCCCACTCGTCCAACGGCCTCTTGTCCTCTCACCACTCCCCTTCCCCGAAGTCTCCGAGACCCTCTCCTCCGCCCAAGTCGTAGTGTTCTTCCCAACTCGTCTCCAGCTCAGCGTCCAAGTCCTCGGGAACAAAGGCGCAGATGGCCGGTCCCTCAGCAAAGATGAATCTGGTCCCGATCTCCTGGTCCATGTTTCGAAAAAGGAGGCTGAGGAAGTGCCAGGCGAGTGCGGAGTCGGGTCGTCTTGGAGCAGCGCGCACAGTCCTTGGCCGATCTCCAGCGTCTCAAACCGGGTCGGCCGTTTTTCCTAAGAAGTAGAGGGCGTACAGGGGATGGAGGAGACGAAAAGGGTGGAGTCGGTTGGAAGACTGGAAGCGTGCTGCAGGATCTTGAGAGTTTTGTAGTGGGGACTTTCGGGAAGATGATGGACGCCTTGACCAGGTTTGAAAGTTGAGAAGTCCTCCACCGTAACTTGGGGGAACTGACGTTCCCTGAATTCATGGTAATGAGTGACGATGTTGGCGAGGACCAGTTTGCAAAAGCCGACGGGGGCTTGGCCGGTTACTTCAGCGAGAGGAGTCCAGGGCAAACCGCGACGACGTTTTCAGCAAACAACAGGCTGTTCTTCGCAGTACTGTCCTCGTCGTTGCTGAATGGCAGGAATTGGAAAGCGAGGGTGCTAACCGACGTGGAGGGAGGCTTCTCTTTCCTAAATAAACAAACGAGATCAGATCCTCGACGCCCGTGTTTATAATGTTAACGGCAATGACGAGAGTCTTCGTGTGTTGGAGATAGGCGATAGGTTCTAATACTTCCAGAGGGCCTCGACGAGCTTGGATACGCGTTTGTCCGAGAGGTTGTGCAACTGGTAATACCTCGAAACACGACGCATGGCGAAGTTTTGGAGGTGAGGAAGAGCGCCGGGTGGATGTCGTCCTGAGGGGGACAGGACAGGATGATTCCCTGGATGAGGATGTTGTTGAACACTATAGTCTGCGATGATGCAAGAGAAAAGGGTAAGCGACTAGTCAAAAGCGCGAAGAAACGTAACGGCCAAAATGAGCACGCACTGCAAGCGTTTGGACGCGAAAGTTATCCGACAAGACTCCTTGAATGTGTCTGGTTGATTGTGGCTAGGAGAGATGTCAGTCATGTCAGCAACGTATCCAAAGAGATCAGAGGTGGAGAGGAAGAAGGGGAGAGGGAGGGAGGAAGGAAGGGAAAGGATGCAGGCCCAATGACCTCGGCGACGCTGCCCGCCCCGCTCTGGCTGCTGACCTCTCCTCCAGCTCTCGAACTCTCGGCCCTCAATCTCAATCTCTCAAGTTGGCGAGTAGGAGTTGGCATCTTCAGTTTGCCGGTGGGAGGAGGGTTAAGGTTGATAGCCCCTTTGACGTTGCCGAAGCTCCGTTTTCTTTCCGTGCGTGGGAGATCCTTTCGGCCCACGCACCCAGCAGAACCGATGCCCTTCCTTTCTCATTCACGAAAGCTCGAGGGAGACTGTCAGCGGAATCTAGCATCCAAGCAAGAGATGCACTAGGTGTCGATGCATGTCCTGCGCCAGGAGAGAAAGAAAGCAAGCATGGATCCACTGGCCTGACGAAGCCACCCCCAAACTCTTCGTTCCCTCTCCGCTCTTCACCCTCAAGGGAATCGCTCACCACTCTCCACCGAAAGCGCCCAAGCCTCCGCCGCCGTAGTGAAAGCATTACTCTGCAGCGAGGTAGAGAAATTGCTTTCAGCAAGGGGTCGCTTTGGGGTGGAGAGAGCGGAGTAAGGGATTGGGCAAAAGGAGGACGTACAGCGAGCTCTTCGACTTGGGCGCTGTCCCACTTGAACTCCGGCTGCTCGACTTTCGACGAGCTCTGCAGTCGTACACGGAAGAGAGGTGAGAGTATCAGCTTCGTCCTGAAGGGTGAAGATAGATATGGTGAAAGAGCCCACCCCAGCCGTCCTCTTGCGCCCCCTTACCCCTTCCCTTCCCGCCCTCGCCCTTGGAGCTCTCGGCCGACGACTTCTTGGACTTAGCCATGATGCTTGAGATCTTGAAGGTAGCTTGCTTGAGATGGGTAGAAAGAGAGATGGGTGGTGTGCGTCGCTCCGTTCCTCTCGCTATCTCCGTCGTCGCTCGAACCCTGCGCGTACGCACCCTCTCCTCATCAGAACGAACCACCCCTAGCCCATGAAACCATCAACGTGTGCCCCTCTGTCTCTATACACTCGTCAGCTCTTCGGTACCTGTCAGCTGGCTGCGATCTCGAGCACAAGGATGGGTGAAAGGGTGGTCATTGCACGATCTCACTCGTCCTCCCCTCCAAAGTCACCCTCGTCCATGTCCTTAGGCATCTTTGGCTCTTCGTCCTCTCCGTACTGCATAGCGTTGTCGAGATGGCTGAGGATCGTGTTGACGCTGTCCGGGTTGGAAGTGTCTAACGGCAGGAAGGAGACGAGGTTGTGATCCTCGATCTGGAGTCGGCGAAAGGGTTCAGAACGAACAGCGAGTAAGCGATGTTCGTCATTACGTATGATGAGGAGAAGTCGAAGAGAGAGAGCATGAGTAGAGAAGGAACGAGACGCACGAGGGAGACGATCGCTTGATTGAGCGCTGCAAACTTGGGGTTCGTGTCGCCGTTTGCTTCATCCTGCAGCAGTAATGGATCCGGATCCAGGTATCTGCAAAGCGACGCAGAACAGGACAAACAGTGGGTCAGCACAAAGCAAGACCATCTTTCGTGACTGAGAAGATCAAGCCAGAGAAGGTGGTGAGGAGAGACTGACCGACCGACTTCACTCTTTGCCTTCCTTCCCCGCACTAAGTCCATCTTGCTCAGTAGGTTGACGCAGCTGACCTCCAAGCTGACCATACAGCTCAACGCGCTCATCGTTCCCGCAAAGAACTTCGACTTGTCCTCCATGAACTGGCTCTCGAGCAGGTATGTCGAGCACACCCGAAAGTCGCACTTTTGCTGCAGGTGTGAGACCAGGCGAGGTAGGAGGGGGATGTGGGTGTAGAGTTCGATCTGACCGGGACAGTCGATGATGAGGTAGTCGTCCTCGTACGAGCCCAGTTGGTCGTCCAGCCAGTCGAGGTTGTCGAGCAGGTACCTGAGAGAAAGTTCAGGGGGAAGACGACCCGCAGCCGTAGTCAGCACGCGAAACCGTCGGTCCGTCTGCTTTGTAGGCACTCACTCGAAGCAGTACATCAGCCCTCCGTTCGGCCCAAACTCCATCTCCTCCATGACATCCTCCAGACTGATGAGGTCCTTGATGTCGATCGTTGGCGGGTACTCGAACTCTGTCGCGGCCGGGTCGAGGTTGAAGAGGTGGATTTGGCGGTTGAGGGATTGGGCATGGGCGATGACGGATGCGCAGAAGGTAGACTTGCCGGACCCTGCTGGGCCTGTAGAAGAGAGAGGCGTAGAGGAGCAGTCGAGGATACGTGAAAGGAGAGAGCGTGAAGGTCAGGTCGTCCGTCGGCTTGGTAACAGGGCAGGGAGGAGGCAGCAAGCACTGGACGACGCACCTGTGACGAGGATAGCGTACCGCATATGGTTGAAGAGCTGAGAATCAGGAGCGTCTAGGCGAAGGAGCAATTGCGCAGGTTAGGAGGCTCCAGTAGGACAGGATGGAGAGAGAAGGTGAAGGTTCAGGGTTGAGGGCAGCGAGCTCGAGTTCCAAATCTCCAACCGTCCTGCAGTAGTTGACCCTGCACCTCGACCTCGGACGATACCCTCGACCTCTTTCCTCTTCTCGACAGACCTTCTCCTCGACAGCAGCTCTCCTTCAAGCCTCCTCGATCATGTCCAAGCCAAAACCTTCGCTGCCGACGTCGTTGGCAGGCAAGGCACCTGCCGCACAACCCCCCGCGCCCGTCGCCAGGGGTCCGAATCGGTGAGCCTCTAGCTGTTCAAAGAAGGCTCAGAGCCAGAAAGGGCTGACACGCCCCTCTGATCGCTCTTTTCAGATCGACCAAGGCCAGTCAGAAGCTCAAGGTGCGTCAGACGTTCCTTTGAACGACTTTGGGGAGAATGGGCCGGACTGACCTCGCCATGACGCTCATCTCGCCCTCGACCAGGTCCTGCCCGACGAGCCAGAGCCGGTCCCAACACAATCCAAGGTCCTCAAAGCTGAGAAGGCTCCGGACGAAGAAGATGACAGTGACGACGACGATGAGCCTGACGAGGAAGAGGAAGACGATGTTCAGGTTCGTGCTTTCCCGTGCAGAACCCCCTCTTGCCAGCCAAGCGCGCGCAACGAGCGCTGACAGTCCGTTAGACCTTCCTCTCGTTCGCTCTCAGGTCTACAAGCAGCTCGCTCAGATTCCCGCTGGTTCGGCGAGACGAGATGCCATGCGGCTGACGAGGAAGGAGAAGGCTCGTCTGCCTCGAGTGACGGCGTACTGCACCTCGACGTGAGTCCTCGACCACATCCTTGAATCACCGACTGCCGCACTGACTACCCCTGCTTTGCGCGCCACCTGCAGC
Organism: Cystofilobasidium capitatum; assembly: GCA_014825545.1. Lineage (NCBI taxonomy): Eukaryota > Fungi > Basidiomycota > Tremellomycetes > Cystofilobasidiales > Cystofilobasidiaceae > Cystofilobasidium > Cystofilobasidium capitatum. Next base: position 191,171 of record MVAJ01000011.1, read on the forward strand.
TCGTATCGACTCGGAGGCATCTTCGAACATCTCAAGGCGCGACAGGCGTCCCATCTGACGAGCCCGATCAAGTTTGACGAGGTCATCTACACGCCCTACTCCCTCCCCCTCCCTCCGACCCCTTCCCCATCGCACCACCACTCGCAATCCTTCGGCTCTTCGAATCGAGGCGGCTCCCACTTGAATCCCGCGAGGCAGCTCGTCGGTAAGCTGGTGGACATCGTCGAGGAGGGCGAGCAGCCGCCGAATGACATCGAGCAGCAGCCGACTCCGCCTGTCGGCGACCTCGACAAACCCAAAAAGATCCGCAAGCCCCGGTTCGCGATCGAGTCGGAACAGTCTGCGGACGACTCGTCGAGCCTCTCGGAACATCTCGTTGGGAACGGACCCGAGAGCCAAAAGAGGACCAAGGCGGAGGTGTTCATCTTCGACTACGGCGTGTGTGTCATCTGGGGCATGACGGAGGAGCAGGAGAAGAGATTCCTGAGCTCGCTGAGGAAGTACGAGGTCGAGAGATTGGCGTCAGATGACATTGAGGTCGAGGACCTCGTCTATTACTACGCTTCGTATTCTCGGTACGTCGCTTGCGCCTCTCCCCTCCTTCCCAGCTTCGTCTACTGACGAACCTTCACCGGCAACGCACAGTGTCTTCAACGATGTCATTGCTCTCAAGAAGGGCTCTTCTTACATGTGAGTCACTTTCTTGACCGCCGTTCGGGCGCGGTCAGCTGACTTGGACGTGTCTGCCCATCTCAGGACTAAGCTGTCGCTCTCGCACGCGCTCGCCCAGTCGGTTAAGCTGTCGTTCTTCGAGGCTGCCGTCGGCACGACGATCGATCAGACCAAAGGTATCCCGCAGAGCATCATCGACTCTGGAAAGATTCAGGTCCGTCTCGTGTTCGCTGCCTCCATGAGAACTCGAAACTGACACCTGCCGCCGCTGCCAACTCGCAGATGTCGCGCAAGGAGATCATGAAGCAGATCGGTCGCCTGTTCCTTCTCAGAGTCAACATTTCGCTCGTCGGCTCGATGATCGACTCTCCAGTGCGTCCCCTCCTCAGCCCCTCCTTCTGTTAGGCATACCTAGCGCTGACGCGTCTTTGAGAGTCCTGCAGGAACTGTTTTGGACGTTCCCGGATCTGGAACCTCTCTACGGAGCTTTCAAGACTTACCTCGAGATTCCGCAGAGGCTGAACGTCATCACGGGTCGTGTGGACGTCTTGCAGGACATGCTGAGATTGCTGAAGGTGCGTCCGGGTTTCCTTTCCTTCTGAACCCTCCAAGTCACCTGCTCACTGGGTTTCGCCGTCTGCACCCGCTAGGAATCCGTCAACTCTGCTCATGGAGAAGGGCTGGAACTCATCGTCGTGTGGCTCATCGTGATTGAGATCGTGCTCGGAGTTGTGAGTTATACCCAGCGTCTGCGTCGCGCTCCCGTCAAAGCGTCGAACTGACTGACACTCCCTTCGATGTGCGTCTTGCCTCAATCAGATTACTGTAAGTCTTCTTGAATCACCGCATCTGATCCGTGGAGGTCCCTGACTGATATCTCACCTCCTCTCGTGAATTGAACCAACAGATCCTGGTCGACTTGCTGTCATGATCGACCCTGCGCTCCTGCTTCACACACCTTTCCTGCCTTGACGATCCTCACGACCCTTCCCATCGCACGCACCTTCACTATTAGATGTGCCCTACCGTGTACTGGCTCTTTCCCGCAAAGCAATCTGCCAATGAGACTTCAGACCAGTGCCGAACGCCTCCCTCCCGTACGGCTGTCACTTGCCGCAAGGGCGCGCGATTCACCCGACTGCGTCTCTGCCCAAACCCGAAACCCTTACCTCCTCAACCCGAGATCAGCACCATGTCGACACCTCAGACCGTACCCTGTCAGGTCCGTCTACCCAGCTGCTCAGATCGTCCCGAGCGAGGAGTGTCAGGAGCCAAGCTGATTCTTCGCCCCCGTCCTTTGCTCCCTCTCCTCGCTGCTGCCTCGCATCCGCTGCTTTCCCCCCTTGGTCGCCTCTCCTCGACAGTACAAGACCGGCAAGACGCTCGGATCTGGAACTTACGCTGTCGTCAAGGAGGCTGTCCATATTGGGACTGGAAAGGTGCGTGAGGAGCTGGGCATGTTGCCGAGGCAGGTCGGTCGAGCCAGGGCTGACCGTCTGTGGACCATTCGCCCCCCCCCTCCTCCTTCAGTACTATGCTTGCAAGGTGCGTACCTCGACCTTACCACTGGTAGAGAAAACTCTCTGACGATGCTCTTGGTCTCGGCTCGCAGATAATCTCGAAGAAGGTGCGTCCAGCTAGGCCGAAGATCGAGCTGAGGGGTCCGACACTGACGTAGAGCCTCCCCCTTGCAGCTCATGGAAGGCCGAGAAGAGATGGTCAGGCCCGCTCTCTCCACATACTTCCGGACGACCAAGCTGACTGTTGAGGTGCGCTGCTTCAGGTTCGAAACGAGATTGAGGTCCTCAAGAAGGTCTCGCAGGGTCATCCCAACGTTGGTCTTCTGCAGCCAGGCTTCCTACCCATCCGCAACGCAACCCTTCCTACCAGACGCATCCGCTGACACCCGCACATGTCGGCCGTTTCTGCCGGCTAGATCGTTGGCCTGGTCGACTACTTTGAGACGAGGAGCAATCTCTACCTCGTCTTCAACCTGTGCACTGGTGGAGAGCTCTTTGACCGGATCTGCGCAAAGGGGTCGTACTACGAGCGGTTCGTCCCTGTCTCCGTGTCCGCGAGGTAGAAGTGCGCACTATAGAGAGCTGACCTTGCCTTTAATTACGCTCACGCAGGGACGCAGCGCACTTGGTTTACGTTGTGGGATCGACCGTCAAGTACTTGCACGACCTGGGGATCGTCCATCGAGGTGCGTCTCGAGCCCTTCCCAGCCTGCAAGAGAGGATTGCGTTGACACCCGCTCCCTCACACCACGCAGATCTGAAGCCGGAGAATCTCATCTTTGCCGACAAGACGGACGGTGCGGACTTATTGATCGCCGATTTTGGTGCGTTCTCTCCTCTTCGTCGCTTTGCGTGCCTGCCAGAAGGTCCTGACCGATTTCGTGCCTTTCTCGCCTTAGGTTTGTCACGTATCATTCAGGAGGATCAGTTCAAGCTTCTCTCGACAGTATGTGGAACTCCAGGTTTGTTTTTCGGGTCTGGCCTCCATGAGAGTTTGATTTGGACACTGATGAGTCTTGACTTGTCGCACGACAGGGTACATGGCGCCGGAAGTCTTCAGGAAGGCTGGACACGGCAAGCCTGTCGACATTTGGGCCATCGGAGTCATCGCTTAGTAAGGTTTCTTCCTTCTAAGCAGCCAGACTCACACTGACCGTTCATGTTGTCTCCAGCTTCCTTCTGTGCGGCTACACGCCGTTCGACAAGGAGTCGCAAGCGTGGGTGCCTCCTTGTCGCTCGACTGCCCAACTTGATGTAGCACCTCTGACCAACATCCTACCGCTCTGTCCCCTTTTCAAAGTGAGGAGATGCAGGCGATCGTCAAGGGCGACTTCCGATTCGAGCCCAAGGAGTACTGGAACGGCGTCTCGGACGTCGCAAAGGACTTTGTGACCAAGTGTCTGACGGTCGACCCCGAGCAGAGGATGACGGCCGGCCAGCTGTTGGATCATCCGTGGCTTGCACCCGAGGCTGGCAAGATCAAGGCGCCGGTGGACGAGGTCGACGTGAGTGCCGTCGGCTGCTGCTTGGGTCGGAAGGACGCTGACCCCGCTTCCCCCTTGCATCTTTCAGCTGCTGCCCAACGTCAAGACGAACGTCAACAAGAAGCGAACTCGTACGTCCCACGCTCTCTTTTCAGATATTCTGCGGCGAGGTAAGGGATCGTTCGACTGACGCTTTCACGCCGTTTTCCCTTCTTGCAGTCAAGGCCACGGTCAAGGGTCTCGTACGTCTCAACTCTCCTTTCTGCGCGAGCTGCTTGCAGTTACTGACCCACTCCTGCACCCTTCCCTATCCCTTACCAGATCTTTGCGACCCGCCTGAGAAACCAGATGGAGGCGTCCCAGGAGGATCCGGCATCACGAGCGTTGCGCGAGCAGGTGATGCAGTACAAGCAGGCTGCAGAGGACGAGGACCCGAGCCAGGTCTTGTCGAAGGCTTGAGATATCCAAACCGCCTTTTTCTCTTCTGTCTGATTTTTGCAGCTTTCCTGCGAGCAGTTTTCACTTTCTTTCTGCCTGCTGGCATGCCCCGACCCTTATTACCATCCATTTACGCTCGTCTCGACCTCACTCTGCCCTATACTCGGCTATCCTGATGACCTAGTTGCACGAGCGCTCGCCCAAACCAGGGCACAAGGTGTCGCTAAGTTCGATTGCATTTCAGTATAGAACGATGTGCGGATGAGAGAGGTGTAAGTGAGGGGGAGGCTGCGCGCAGGTAACCTCGAGAGGGAGGAGGATGAAGGGAAGGGGAGAGGAGCGCAAGGGGGAAGATAAATCGACGAAAAGGAAGGGTTTGCAGACAGGCTAAAACGGAAGAGCGGGGGCCAGGGGAGAGACTACGGAAAGAAGAGGGTGTGAACGAAAGTGTGTGGTTGGGGTGGAGATGTCAAAGATGAGGGGTTTGAAGAGAGCAGTTTCGAACGACCGCCCTCCCGATGCAAATGTTAAAGATCCCGGCTCAAACGTCGGGAGAAAAAGAAACTGATGATAAAAGTACAGAGAGCAACAGACGACTCCTCTTCACTCGCCCTTCTTGCCGCCTTTGAGGCCTCCTAGCATCGACCGAAGGGTGGAGATCTGACCCTTGAGCTTGACAGGTCGCTCCTTCTCAACGGGCGCGACGGGCGTCCTCGCGCTCTCTGTACTCCGAACCGACGACGGACTGGCCGATCGTTCAAAGCCGGAGTACTGTCGAGGGGTGAGGATCCGAGAGGTCGACGAGCTGACGGATGCCGCGCCGGTGGATGCATCGCGGTACTTTGACGGCATGCTCGACGGGTCCGTCATGACCGACCGACCGGAGTGAACCGAACGATGGTCGCCTCCACCCGTTCCCATCGTGTTGGTCACGGCCACCTGAGCCTTGGGCTTCTCGGTGATGGTATCGAGTCCGAGGTTAGGCGCGATGAAGGTGTGCTGCTGCTTGGCAGCCTTGGGCTGCTTCACCTTTGGTGGTCGTGGAGGCTCGAAGATGTGATCCGAGGTCGACTGAAAACCCATGGGCAGATCTATCAGCCATTGCTCGAGCAGACGAGGTCCGATGAGAAACTCACAACTTCTCCGCTTCGGGTAAAGTGGTATTGTCGAGGGAGCTGATCGAGCTGGTACGGGATTCCGTCGAGTTCTAAGATGGCCGCAATGCGCAGGTCAGTACTCATTCCCCAGACGCGACTGGGAAACAGCAGATGCGGCAAGACTCACGCTTAACATTGGTCTGAGGCTTGGGGGGCTGGTGAGACGTCGACTGGCCCTGGCCCGAGTGCATGCTCGAACCCCGACTAGCGACAGAGTGCTGGTAGCTCGCGACACTGCCGTTCGACGCCGAGGTCGCGTACGTGCTGTTGCTTGCTCTCGAGTAAATGGAGCTCGCGGGGGACGAGGCCGAGGCGGACGTTCGGTTGCTGATCCCTCCTGGAGACGGGTCGTTGGCCCTTCGGATCGACGACGCGTCCCCACCTTCGCCCTCCGTCGCTTGGGCAGTCGGTCGACGAGGAACGAGGACTCGTCGTTGACCGGCAGGAACGCCGCCCGATCCCGCGTCGCGTTTGGTAGGAACGGCAGGCGCAGAGTGGGACGTGAGAAGGTTGGGTGCGGGCAGAGGGAGCGAGTTCTGAGACGACTGGGCCGAAGGTCGCCACGAGGCGGCCGTATCCGAGTTGGCGTGGTGGTGCTGGAACTGGAAGCTCGCGGACGACCCTTGGGATGCGTACGAGCTCGCAGACCGGATCGAGTTGATGGACGAGTGGGTCGAGTTGGACGGCGACGCCATCCGTCGAGTAGAGTTGCCCCCGACCGAGGGCGACCCTCCTCCAGCCGACCCGGTCGTAGAACGCTCGACCGGCCGACCGCGCGACTTGTTAAGGACGTCCATGCGTTCGCGAGCGAGCGCGTTGAGGATCTCAAGGTCGGCCGCTCGTCGAGTGGCCGACGCCGACCTCGAGTGGTGACCGTCCGGCGTCGCGCTCCCGCTCCCGCCCACGGCGGTCGACGTCGACGAGCCAGAGTGTGGCGACGGCGTCGTCGACTGGTAGTACGGACCGAGACTCGCTCCAGCGCGAGGGTACGACGGCGGGGCGAGACAGACGCTCGGTCGTGGGTGCGTCATGGCGCTGATCTCCCTCGCCAACGTCTGACTGGCCAGCGCGAGCGCCCGACTCGTCGTCTCCCTTGCGACGGCCGCGGCTGGACTGAGCTCGGCCTGAAGGCTGACCGTCCCCCCCGTGGTGAACGCCGTCGTCGACGTCGTTGTCCCGTCGCCCGAAGCGGCCGCGGCAGCTTGGGCAGCCTTGCCCTTGCGCGCGCCCCGCTTCTTGTTGCGCTTGCCGATGGACGTGACGGACGTGCTGCGCGAGCACGGCTCCGACTCGTCGTTCTCGGTCAACGTCGACAAGGTCGGGTCGCCCGCTGCTCCCCCTTCCCCTGTCCCTCCTCCTCCTTCTCCTACTCCTACTCCACCGCCCCCGTCGCGTCGAAATCGACGGCTGCTGGCAAGCCGACGACAGCAGCGACGGCGGGCTCTTCAGTGACGGGGGCGATGTGAAAACCCTGCGGGACGGCAGGTCCGAGCGAGGCGAGAGGGGCGGCTTGGTGGTGGGGGCTGATGGGCGCCTCCTCCTTGGGCGAATTGATAGGGAAGCCGAGGACGACATTGGCCTCGGGCGTAGTGGGCGACGCCGAGGGTGACCCGGTCGACGGCGTCGAGGGGAGGGCCATCGGGACGGCGCTCGCAGGCTTGGGCGATGGAAAAAAGCCTTCCATCTTTGTCGCGTGAGGCGACATGGGCGTCGGCGACAGCAGAACGTGCGGCGCCGACCCGTTCGCGAGCGCCGTCGCGAGCAGGAGCGGTTTGGCCTCTGCGAGCTGGGGGGACGGGGCCGAGTGGGTGAGTGTTGACACCGGTCGACTAGGCGAGGAGGGGACCGATCCGGCGTCCGAGCCTTCGATGGGTACGAGTGACCGCCGGGCGAGAACGGGCGATTTGGCAAAGACGAGTTCGTCCTCCTTGGTGGTGGAGTCCTTCCTCTGCACGCCAACCTTGCCAAACTGAAGGACGCCGCCCTTGAAGGCCTGCTTGCCGCCGATGCCGCCGTTGAGGAACACGCCCGGGCCGCGCTTGTTGCCGCCGAGCATGGTGATGAGTCCTCCGACCCATTTTCCAAACTCGCCGGCGGTCACTCGATCCTCGGGGTCCCAAGCGAGGACGCGTTCGGCCAGGTAGGTCGCGACCTCCTCGCCCATGCCTGGAAACTTGCCCGCGAGGAAGCCCTTGGGGTCCTGCCGGAACGACTGGAAGGGTGTGCACGTAGGCGACGGATCCGACCACGGGTTCTTGTGGAACAGCTGTTGGCGAGAAGACGCGCTTGTCTTAGCGTACGTCATGGGAAAGAATGTGAGTGAGAGCGAGCTCGACGCACCATGTTGATGAGGACGATTCCGAGTGACCAGACGTCGGCCGGTGGGGGGCGGTACGACGGACCAAGATTGTTGCGGCACTCGACCGCCATGTACGCTGGTAGATAGAAAGCCCAAGGAACCGGCATGAGGGGTCAGTCAAAGAAACGAGGCTCGTTACAAGGAGAGAACGACGCACGTCGACTTCCACACTCCACATCCTCGCTCTCGTCATCCCTCGTCGCAAGCCCAAAGTCGGTCAACTTGCAGACGACCTTTCCCCTACTTTTCCTCCAGCTCTTCTCCTCAGTCACAATGACATTCTCAGGCTTGATGTCCCTGTGGCTCACTCCGGCGTCGTGGCACGCTTGCACCGCAGCGCACATCTGGGCGAACATGCTCGCGATGAGGCGCACTCTCGAGGGTGAGAGCAGCAGCGGAGCAGGGACGGCCGAAAGCAGCGAGGGTGTGGGCGGGGTGTAGGCTGCGCTGACGGCGGTTGAGTGAAGGGTCGAGTGGAGGAACGAGTTGGACGGAGTGTTGGTTGCTTTGTGAGGGGTGATCGCGAGGGCCGACATGAGGTGGTTGGTCAGGTTCGAAACGTGTGGTGCTGATCCGTGGTGAGCGGCTGGCAACCCTCCTCCAGCGGCGGCGGCGAGCAAAGGTGGAGTTCCGACCAGGTGGTGCTTGCCGGGAGTGAGAGGGCTCATGGCGGCGTTCTGGAAGGGGATGGGTGCAGGACCGTCCGCGGCAGGTGGTTTCGAGTGTTCGAGCCAGTAGAAGAGGTCCTCGCCTGGGCAGAGCTCGAGCACGAGGAAGAGCCACTCGGAGGTTTGGAACGTCTGGTAGAGCGTGACGATGTTGGGGTGCGAGGGGATCGACTGGTGAATCGTGGCCTGGAGGAAAGGAGTACTTGTCAGCGGAGAGAGGGAGACGTGTCTCATGAAGTGCGCGACGACGTGTCCGAAACGCACCTCAAACATCTGCACTTCAAGACTCTCCTCGCTCAGGTCGTGCTTGCTCAAGCACTTGAGAGCTGCAAAGGAACAAACAGACCAGGTCAGCAAGACGCCGTCGACTAATGATGATGGAGAAAAGAGGACGAACCGAACTCTTTTCCGTAGACACGTGTGCTCTTCTTCCCAGTCGCCATCCCACTGACGTCCCCATCCAGCTCATCAAACAGGTCGTCGTCGCTGCTCGGCGAGTCTTTCCCCCCGAGCACCTCCCTCACGAGGTACACAACAGCGTACGACCCCGTCCCGAGCTTTCGAACGATCTCGAGCGACTTTACGTCCTCCTGCTGAGCGGCGTCCGAGTCACTGTCGGCCACGGTGCCCTCGGGGGAGGAGTCGGAAGAGAATTGACTTTGGGAGGGCGAACGGACCGGCAGGAGAGGCGCGTTGGACGTCGAAGCGGGCAGGGACTGGTAAGGGGTCAAAACGTCTCCTTCGGTGAACGGGGGGTCCAAAGGGCCGTCGTCGCTCGAGGCCATGGACCGCCTGGACATCCCCCTCCTCGAGCTTCCACGATTGCCCGACGACCGTCCAGCGAGGCTCGACCGCCGAGACGAGTTTGAGCTGTCGTCCCACGCTCGACCAAAGTTCCCCCACGTTGCGAACCTGTCTGAACTCGGGATCGGCTCTCCCTCGGGGAACAGCGCAGAGGTCGAGGAGGTCGCTGCTGCTGCTGCTTGGGCGTTCAGGAGACCCTTTGCGAGCGACACCGAGACTGGGTTGGTTCGGTTTCGACTGGCCGTGCGGGAGGTCGAGGGTAGGCGAGCGGGAGGGGCGGTCGTGGATGGCGAGGCGTTTGAGGGTCGGGGGGAGGATAAGGGGGACGAGAAGACGGACGGGGACGGCAGCGTCGGCGAGGGCGAGGACGTCGTGGCCAGCATGCTAGATCACAGGGCCGTATCGAACGCAAGACCGGGGAGGGGTAGCTGGTGAGAGTCCACCGACCAAGGAGAGATGGAGCAGACCAGAGCAGCAGGAGGTAGGGTAAGGGGTGGGTGATTTGGTCCCTTTGCTCGCTCGTTGGGCTGGGTTCCTGACTCGCTGTCGTGCTGTCCCCTCGAAGGTGGGGCCGATGAGTGGGTCGAGGTCGAGTCCGGAGTGATCCTCTAGAGAGAGGAGAAGGATGCTCTCGCCAGCGAGCGTGTCGTGCAGAAGGGAACCTGAAGAAAAGAAAAGTAGAGTCGAAAGGAAAGAGGTAGGGGTAAGGGCGAGCTGGCGAAGGGCCCAGGGAGGGAGCGCATGGTGCTGCTGATCAGCCCCAGCCAGGCAGCGGCTGTTTAGCACAGTCACACCATCTCCCCCCTATCCCCTACTCATGCTACTCTCCTACACGTATGCCCTGTCTCTCGTTCTTTCTTGTACTCACGCGCCTTTTTTTCTGCGCGCTTTCCGACCTCGCGAGGGGAGATCCCCCCCCCCCCCCCCCCCCCCCCCCCCCCCCTCCCTCCTTCCCTTCTCCTCCTCTCCCCCCCCCCCCCCCGCCCCTCCCCCCCTCCCTTCTTTCTTCCCCTCCCCCCCTCCCCCCTCCCCCCCCCCCCCCCCCTACACTCCGCCCCGCACCCCCCCCCCCCCCCCCCCTCCCTCT